>JBBMOE010000039.1:5300386-5316095 GCA_037975065.1 Chaetodon trifasciatus
AGGAGGAGGAGGAGGAGGAGGGTACAGATTTGGGTTCGGTTCAGTTGGAAAGAGTCTATTAGTGTGTGTGTCATCCATCTCCTGCCCTCCTCGCTGCCTGCTCTAAAGCTGTATCCCTGCTTGGCTCTCTGTCTGTCCGCTGCACCCAAAAAACAGAGACAGAGCAGGTTGAGAGGCGAAGCATCGGCCCTATTTTTGACTGCAACAGCAAAAAGCCATTTGACTGCAACACTAACAATCATATTTTTAGTCCTTTTACCACCAAATGTGCACACAGGAGGCTGACGGAGAGAGGGGAAATTTCTCGCTCGGTTTATTTCTCCCTGTCCAGTTAAATCTGGCATTTTCAGCCTTGGCCTGATCCTGTTACTATATATGATTATTCCCCATGTGGTGACTGTCCAAAGTCTCTGGATACGTGCAGCATGAAAATGAATTTAAGCTGAGCGAGTGATCACACGTCGTGTGCTGAGATGGCTTTTGTCATTTACATTCTTACCTTCAGCCCGTCCTCTTACTCTCAGTCTCGGTCCTGTAATTGTGTCCCTCTTGACTGTGGCCTCCATTCAGAGTCCCTGGATAGGTAGAAATATCATTTAAGTTGAGGAAATAATGACATGTCATGACCCTGTACTTAAGGCAATCTTGTTTTCAGCTCATCCTGTTACTTGTACTTCCCTTTGTGTTTCTATTCCAGAGCGTCTATCTGATCAACCTGCGCAGATATCATTTATTTTCAGAGGCACAGCCGAGTAAATGGACACCAGTCACGGCCCTGTGTTAAACGTCTTCGTCTCTCGTCTGTCCAAACGCTGTTGCTCCAGTGTAAACAGGATTTTCTGAATGCAGGCTGAGAAAACAATCATTGACCCCGTGCTAAAATTGGCTTTTGTCATTAAAATTTTTCCCTTCAGCTGACCCTACAACTCATACTCGTCATCATATAATTATTTTCTAGATGGCTTTTCCAGTTGAGGAAATAATCTCACATAATAGAGCTGTTATACGTGACCATCCAAATCCCACTGACTGCATGCACCAGCAGTCCCACAGCACTGGGTCCTGTGGATCCCAAGTTAGCCATTATTTATCTGTTAAAGCTGCACTTTGAGAAGCATTATGGTGCTATATCCCTGCATAGTAACACTGAGATCAGCTGCCTTACAGTAGACCATGACTGTACACAGCAAAGACACACACACAAGCTTCTCAGCAGGACGTTCTCAATAATTGATATAAATCCTTTTAGTTGCTTTGAGACTTTACTTGTGTGTCTGCTGGCAGTGTGAGGCAGCCGGGGTTTGCTCAGGTGCAGCGTTTATACCAGTTCGACTGTGCGAGACGGGATCAGTCATTGCTATGAAAGGACGTGAATCCGCTCTGAATGGTAAAGAGTCCACTGGTTCTTTGGACAGAGGGCAGATCAGGAGAGCTAAGGAAGAGGAGAGCCTCTCATTGGATTAGCTGAGCTGGAAAGTTTGAGACAGCGGAGCTAATCGGGTGTGCTCGGGTCGGGGCACACATGACTCGCGGCCGGCGCGCAGCTCACTAAGACCAAAGCAGCTGATTTAAAGCCAATGTGCAGGATCCACCGGAGGCATCAAAAGGCCCGATCAAACCAGCCGCTGTGATGTGAGCTGCAGCGTCGTGTCTCGTGCATGATGATTAAGGTTGGTCTCACCCCTGCAGATGTTCATTCACTCAGAAGAAATGTACTCAGCAGGGTTCCTCTGAACTTCTTTGTTCTGGATGTGGAACTTGACTGTCTTCCCACCTGAGACCTGCATTAATGTTTCTGAAGTCAGTTTTACACAAGAACAAGTTAACAGCTAACTGCAGTACTCACGATGAGGTCTAGAGAGGACGCGTGTAAGAACGACTCACAAAAACAGGCGAGGATCCTGGAGCAGACGGGCCGCCGCATCACAGCAAAGCTAACGCTAGCTGAGCTAGCGCTGCAGTGTGAAGTTCCACAAAAAGTAACTTGGAAAAACAGTTTTATTGTCGCTCAATATTCAGGATGTGGGAGTAATAGATGCTCGCGATATTAGCTGCACAACATGCTAATGACAAGTTCAACGTGCTAACATACAAAATAACACATGCTAACATGTGAAACACCAAACTGGTGTCATTATTTTCCATTTTCTTCTGGATTTAAGGCAGCTCTTGCGTCCAGTCCATCACCGTTTGTCAAGCCTGAGCAGCGGTCAGCGCACAGGGCTGAGCGTGTGCATCCTGCACTAAGCAGCAGCAGTACCGGGTTTGTGTCATCCAGTGTTTCAGAGGCCATGTGTAACCGCAAACATGGCCTCTCTGCACGGCTCGCTGCAGTGGCCTCACGCTTCCCACACACATGCAGTTTTATCTTATTTTATTTTATTTTAAGACATCCCCTGTCCCCTGACCCTAATGTAACCCTCATCCTTGACCCTCATGCGGCCTTTTGCAGAAGGACCAGATGAAATTTAAAGGTAGGAATATGAGCATACCCAGACCCGCACAGCCCGCAGGCGACCCTGAGCTCTTAACATATTTGGGAGCTTTTTTAATCACTGAAGCTCGTCAGAGCGTCAAAGAGCTCTTTGACTGCTGATTTCTAAAATCTGCCTGGACATAAATTCTCCATTTTCAAAAAGAAAAAACATTTTTCCGCCCTGTATAAGAGCATCACGGACTACATCTTACATATCCGCTTACTCTTACACTTGAACTCATTATTGAAAACACTGCAGATATTTTGTGCATCATTTCTTATACAGTGAAACTATGGGATGTAAAAATGGTGTTCCTGGAGTTTGTGAATGCTTTTGACAATAATTGTTGCAGCGATGACACACAGTGTGTCCCTGCACCCTCCCAAACTGCTTATGCATAATATATACAAAAGTGCCGCGCCAGATTACGCAACCATTCTGTGTGTGTGTGTGTGTGTGTGTGTGTGTGTGTGTGTGTGTGCGTGCGCTCCTCTAGACCCCACTCCACCGATGTCTATGTTTAGCAGCCTATTCGTGTCTACTGTTAAATTGTACTTTCCACTCTAGTTATTACAGTGGCAGACAAAATATGAAAAGCGCTGAGGGCCATGGATAATAAGCACAGAAACAGAGCAGCAGCGAGCGAAGAGCAGCCTCATCATCACCGTACAGTCGAGCGTCCTGCCCCCCACGCACTCACAGATTCATGCTACTTGTAAATCATGAGACAAACATGTCCCGACCAAAACTGCAGCACAAATGGAACTCCGTCTCTCTTCTTCTCTGTCTTTCTCGTCCTCCTTCTGTCTCTCCTGCATCGTTTGCTTCGGTCTGGCGCTGCAGTCGGGCAGATTAGGATCTCTCCTCCCCCTCCTTCCGTCCATCCTTCCTTCAGTCTGCTGCTCCTCTTCCTCCCATGACAGCGAATGCTCAATCTGTAGGCTTTTCCATTAAAAGAGAACCACATGCTCAGTGGCTGATAGATTGTACAGTAGTGACTCCCTGACACCGGGGAGCACGTCAGGGTGATATACAACACTATTGTGTCTCTTTCTGAATGACTGCTTTATTACAGCACACACACACACACACACACGTGCACACACACAGATACATGCCCACTCGGGACCAATTAAACCTATTAAACACAAGGCTGAAAACTGCACGTGTGCCTGTTTGTTCACACAAACAGCAGGAAAAAAAAATTCTTTACATTCCCAAGTAAAATAACCCCGATGTCAGTCAGAGTGTTAAAAGGGCCGTTTCCTTCATGCAAACACCAGCAGAAGATGATGAACATGGCTCTTAATAAGCCTTTCATGTGTGTTTATTGCACTTGCATGAAGTTTGCATCCCTCCAAGAAAGACACAGTTAAAGGTTGGTCAGCTTAGATACCCTGACTTTCAGTTCTGAGTGAAACACCCGTTACTCTCAGCCCGTACCCTCGTGTCTAAGAGCCAAACTGGCTCAATAAGAGACCCAACCCGAGACCCTGACATTTACATTCTAGTTTTATTTCAATACAGCCTTGACGTTGGCACACATGGATGACACAGAGAGAAACATCTAGTCCAGACCAGGAAAAACAGTCCCAAACCATCACTATACACTCTGTGGCCAAATGCATGTGGACACCCACGTCTGTGTACTTCTGTTCATGCGGTTCAGTGTATTCTGTTCTGTGTTTCAGTGTGAGATGGAGCAGTTTCTGCCTGTGTGTGTCTCTCACACACAATGTGCGGTTCAGATAAGCTGCTGGTTCACAGGTGCTGGAGGGTCACGATAGCTCCGTTCAGCCGTGTCAGCGTGTCGCCCTCCTCGCCGCGTCTGGCTTTCTATCTCATTTCACAAAGTACAATAGCTGCTCATGAAAGAGCGTTTGAGTTAAATGATCGTACGCCGCGCTTGTAGGAAATGACACTGTGTTCTCATGTGGGTTTTGGAAGCTCGGGCCACAGGTGGCGTGTGACCTTATATGTGCTTCACACACATGTTCAGAAAGATAACGCACGACTTAAAACACACACACACACACACACATAGAAACTCACAGATTATTTTACTGGGCTGCATGTCCTTGAGGAGCGACAGCTGACAGTTGAAGTTTTCGGGCTCAGACTAATTCCAGGGACGTATTCAGACATCAGTTTTATCTGAACCTCTGTTTGCCTTTTACAATGCAAATGTAATCTGCCAGACGAAACCCTGACTGACAAACAGGTGCGTCCGTGACTTCAAACCTTTGCTTCACGGCCAAACAGTCGCAAACGACTTCATTTAAGTTCTTTGAAAGATGTCTAATTTCATCAGCCGCGTTAGGCCGGTGCTCCGTTTGATGGTCCTGAGTTTCCCTCAACATGAGCTTCACATAGTTAAAGCGCTGGAACAAGCAGATGCAGGATATTTATATGATGCCGCACAATGTTGAACATTTTCATGGAAAAATCGAAGTAGAAGAGCTCAAAGTGTGCGTTACTTTAGCCTCGATGTGCCGTCATGATTAAAAATCGTGTGTGTGTGTGGATTTGTGCTTCCCTGCTGCATTTACCTCAGTGGGTGGCAATATGATATGAGCTGCAGACAGAGCCTTTGTCTGTGCTAAAAGCCCCTTAAAAGAGACATTGTCAGGGCCTCGAAGCATGTTTCCGTCTCCAGGCGACAGAAATGGCAAACTCAACACCTGATTCCCAGGAGCTCACCTGGTCTTCTCTCTCTGTTGCACACACACACGCACACACACACGCACACACACAGGAAGAAGTATTTATAAGCAACATTGGCAAAACCACAATGTAAAAATATGCAGAGTCCTACATTCAGTGTTTTCCTGAAGTAAAAGTACAGAAGTATTAGCAGTATCTTAAATAGATGAGCTCCCTCTGAACAGCGTCCCTGTCTGAGTGCTGAATTATTGATAACCTTTAATCAGTCTGTACCTTTAATGTCGTTCCTGGTGCCACGTCTGGCTCTCGGCTCTGTAGATCAAAGACGTTGTTTGTGAAATATACTGATTTTCATCTCATGTCTGTGCAGTGAGCAGAGCTGGAGTCAGGACATGGTTAGCCTAGCTTAGCATAAAGACTGGAAGCAGGGGGAAATGCTAGCCTGGCTCCTCTAAAGCTCATTTGTTTCATAGCACTTTGTGGTTTTAGGAGGCTTCCATGCTGGAAGTATTACAGTACTTAATGAAGCACAGTGCATCCATCTGCCCGGTACTTCTGTGCAGCATCTCAGGTTGCCATGTTCGGTGGGTAAGCACGTTTTGCTTTTGGTCTCTGTACAAAAAACGATGGGACCAAACCTGGCAACCTGACTGTGATGGCAGGACTTAAGGAAGCTGCACGGCTGTTGTCACATTTCTGTTCATGTATGAACGAAGCAAACAGAGCTAGATTATTGAACGTGACTTCCAGACTTTATGCTAAGCTAGGCTAACTGTGTCAGGACTCCAACTCTGTCCTTCACACGTGAGACTGATATCGCCTCACTCTAAAGAAAACAAACAATAATTACAACATTACATTATATTTATTCTTCTTTATACTGAATGCATCAGAATGTGCGACAAGCAGCTCGTAACTGTAGTCAATGTAATGGAGTAAAAGTACCTCATTTCTCAAGTAGCCTCATTGAATGGAAATACTACAAGAAGTAAAGCACCGGTACCTCAAAGTTTTACATGAAATCGCTCAATAAATGTACTTTTCTGTTCAGCCTCTGCACCCATCAGCTCCCCATTAATTAACAGACCACCCATGGGTCGTTAGGGCAGTTTCCATTCAGCCGCAGTGCACATCTTCAGAGATTTCTTTCAAATTTTAGCAAAATAAAATACTGATCAGTTTCTATCAACCAGATTTTGGGATATTTCTCAAGTCATCTCAACATTTTATGATCAAATGAAGCCAGTGACTCCTCTGTAGCTCTGGTCCCATCTAACATGGCATATCTGTTATTTTAGTGAATGAACTTGTGGTCGCTACGTTGGTTTTTGCTCCTTTTGGCAGAGTGGAGGCACATTCTGGTGACAGCAGCAACAAAATACTGGAAAGAAAAGGCAGAAGCAGGTTCCACAACATCGGCAGTTATTCCAGTTTTCTTTTTCTGGCAGCCGTTATTGCTCTTTATCACTTCGCCAACATCTCCGCCTCAGCTGAGCTTAGGAAGATTTATTTGACATTTTGGCATTTTCTGCTCATCCATTCTGTTTTTCACGCACAGATTCAAAATGCAGCCGAAGCACATGGATGCAAACAAGCGTAATGGGAATTTGAAGCTTTATTTGGAGTCGTGGGAGGGCTTGATCATATATGACTGCGCTTCATATGTGATTATGCATACGCTATGCAAATAGGCCACTTGATGCCACTCGGCTCTATTGTTGGGAAGGTTAAATGGGGAGCAGCGTGCTGATGGCCGGGACAGCGCCGATTAATGCTGCTGTTCCCATCATCCTCCCCCCTCCGTCTGCCCCTCCTTCTTCCTCTCTCTTTCTCTTTTGTATGATGAGGGGCAGAGTCAGTTCCTGTGTCATTGTTCAGGATCCATCTGCCCAGCACACACACACACACACACACACACACACACACACACACACACACAGAGAGAGAGAAAGAGAGAGAGAGAGAGAGAGAGCGGCAGCAGCAATTAAACCTGTTTGACACACTTGACAGAGAGGAGCTTTGGGGTGTGTGTCCGGCACGAGCCATCTGTGACACACACACACACACACACACACACACACACACACACACACACACACACACACAGTAGTATTTCCATCACTTTTGGGGACACTACATAGACTTATATTAGTTTCTTGGAGACTTACGCTAACCATAACATCTACTTGTCTAACCTTAACCCATACCCTAATATTAATCTAGTACTAACCTTGATCTAAGCCTAACCTTGATCTAAGCCTAACTTTGATCTAAGCCTAACCTAACCCCAACATTAAGCCAAGTGTTTGCCCTAAAATGTTAAGATTTATGTCGTGAACTTGTGTTTTGTACCCATGAGGAAGATGAGTCCCCACAATGTGACTGTATTAACCAGTTTGTATCCCCTCAACATGAGTAACACATATCCACACTCTGTGTGTGTGTGTGTGTGTGTGTGTGTGTGTGTGTGTGTGTGTGTGTGTGTGTGTTTGTGTGTGTGTGCTGCATTAAATAGATCTCATTCACTGGCATTCCCCCCAGCTCCCAGTAAGAGGGCCCTCCATTCTCCTCCTCCTCCTCTCCTTTCTTGTGATAGACAGATGAGACACATGTTTAGGGAGGGGATGGACGGACGGACGGATGGATGGCTGGGTGGGTGTGTGGGTGGATGTAGAGGGAGGACAGACTGGATGGATGGCAGATTGGGGAGCAGACCTTTCATTTATTGCTGCTCCCTGAAGTAGGACACCGGGCAGACACATGGATAGACAGAGCAGCTGTAATGACTGGTGGCAGCAGCCCCCATCTGAAGATATTGTATTGATATTGGGCTGTTAACAGGAGATTACCATGTGGATGAATGGGGGTCTGGGCCAGTCTGGGTCTCCACTGTGTGCTTTGGGGGCAGCTTATTATGATGATGCCATTGTTCTTTTTTATCTTAAAAGTGCTCTACTTTGTGTTGTTGGCGCAGCGATGGGATGCTGTTTTTTCACCAAAAAATGCCCACGTTTTGTTTGTTTGTTTCTTTTTTTTTTTTGCAAACAATTAATCATCTTAAGCAGCCCAGAATATAGTTCTGCAGATAAAAAATAAAGGTTTTCGGCTAACTCTTCCAAAAGCAGAGCTGTGGGAAACCTACCAAATTTAAAGGACAGACAGGCACATCCGAAAAGATCAGAGGATCATTAGAAAAGATCTGAAATGCAGCCGACCCAAAAAGACCCAAACAGAGGGAGAGAACATCAGCACTGGAAGCAGCACAATCCAACACCAACTAACAAGCAGGAACAGTAGAAAGAAGCAGTAATACATGTCCCAAGAATCAGTGAAGGAAAAAACACATGACGATGATGATGAGCTGGTAGAGAGTCCGCTTAGATCCACTCCAGTATCAGGACCCTGTAAGACTGAATATCCTGACTCAGATCCCAGGTCAGTTCTCAGTCGCACTGATAAAGGAAGGGAAGAATGGAGAATGCACAAAAGGTGATCATGCTGCACATCAGTTAGAGACGTTTTGAACCGATTGAACTGTTTTCAGTCAAAAGTCATTTCATTTTTTGTCCACTTGGGGCAGCAAAAACAAGCTGCAAGCTCATGTGGCAAACTGATTAGCAAACAGTTGCCTGACTATGAATCCAACACACACTTGGCAACTTTAACGTTCACCTGGAGTCATGTTTGAGTGCACCTGCGAGGGACCCCATCCCATAACGCAGTCATTTGATCCGTTGCTAATATAAAATATTTCTGATAGCAGCTTTAACGAAAGTGGAATCTGAAAACAAGGAGTCCTACATAGAAGTCCTGAAACAGACCTGAACCCACAATCCTGTAAATCCATAATATCCATCTGAGCAGGTGTGTGTTTTGATGTGTGTGTGCAGTAATCCCTGTATTATAGGCTTCCTAAATACATGTTTGCACCTCTCCAGCTTCCCTAAGCTCATGTTTTAGCATCCATATTATTTACCGTTAACTGTATTTACCTCATTGTAGGCGGCTTGCTTCACGCTGTAAACGGCTCTTTTCCTGCACTGGAGTTAAACAAGCCCACTGGAGAAACAAACTATAGCTCCAAACACATCAGTGCAGCGCAAAGGGACGTTATGATCAAAGAGGATTTAGATTTTTTTTTTTTTTTGGGCTTGTAAATTTTAGTGTAGCTACTATGTGATAGTGTATTAAATGTGTCACAGTATAGGATCAGCCACAGGAGTCCATTCACACCACAGCAGGTCAGACGGCTGCTGACGTGGGAGCCTGAACTGTACATCACACAGTCTGTAGAAACGTTATAATCTCTGTCTCGTCGCATTTTTTTTTCTCTTCACGTTGCTTAAAGCCGCTTTCTAAACCTCGCAGTGATTTGGTTTTTGAATGATTTCCTGCCTTTCGGTCGGCCGTTGTTTGAATTCATTTCACAATGTGAACATCGACTTGGAAAAGAGACTTGAACCTTGCTTGATTTGTGTGTTCCACAACTGTTGTCGCTTTGCATGCTAATGCATCTTAGAGTAGTCTCTACTGCATTACCATGCAATGATCACTTTAAAATATATTTTCTTATTGTCATCCAAAACCAATGTGTTAGTCTGTCTCTGAATACTTTCCCTGTCATGTCTGTGGCTCTCGGCTCCAAGCCCATTGTTTCCTCACAATAGCTCACAAATGTGTATCTTCGTCTTTTAAATAAAGGTTCGGTAATTAACAGTCGGGCGCTGTAGTTTTCATCAGATGTTACCCAAACCATAGACTGTATAAAACATGGACGTGGTCTCCGTGACATCACCCACAGGTTTCTGAAGAGCCTTTATGAAGCTCAGTGGCAGCGGCTCCGGCCATCACCATTTTGGCAGTGCCTGACTCCACCAAACTCGCAGCTAATCCAAAAATGGGCAAAGAGGTGGAGCGTGGGTGGAGCTTGAGGTGGGCCAAATGAAGCCTGGTTGCTGAAGCCTAGCGGTTAGTTGCACTCAAGGCAGCCATGCCCATAATTATGCATAACTTTAAGCATTAGACGAGTGAGTTACATAAAAATTTGCCCCCCATGCATTTGTCATGAAAGGTGAAATTAGCTGTAGAGATCAGAAACTTTTTTTTTCTTTACCAGGCTGTAAATGTGTTTATTTCTGCTGTAAAACTGGGGGTCTATGGAAACTGACTTGCTTTTGGCACCAGCCTCAAATGGCCATTTGAGGAGCTGCAGTTTATGTCATTTCTGCATTAGCTTCATTTTTCAGCCCTGCAGGTTGCTGCTTGGCTCAGTTCTGGAGGAAATAGTGCATTTGTTGGGACTATTTTCAGCCGCGGATGAATCCACATTTGGTGCTCTGGTGAGTATTTGTGGCAGCATTTGGGACTGAGTCAAAATAAACTACAGCATGTTTGTGGTAATGAAGGAACAGTGTGGCTCATTTAATGACGAGCTCAATGGCACAGAAGAAGAAGATATGTCTATGGATACACAAACAATCTTTGACAGTGGGATCATTTTATTGTCGCTGTTGGTCTTTTCATGGAATTAGTCGGCAGTTGGAAAATGCAGAATATCACCAGCCTATTTTTCATGTAGCCTGTTATGTCATATCCCAATCTGGCTGCAGCGGCAGCAGCAGCCAGTAGTTTGCAGGGACATACAGCCAGTCAGTGGGAGGGTGAGGATCTTACTGGAAAACCACAGAATTTGTAACTTGCTCTTCAGGGGCTGAAGTAATTTCCCTATTGGCTTTGAAATGCAGCTTCTGAGCTTGCGCACAGAGGCTCTGTCAGCGGCGGGCCGCGGAAAGAAATGGGTTAGACAAGGGGTGACGTAGCATTCAAATAAAACACAGGCAGAATGGATGACTGGGATATTTTCCTCCTCGAGTCAGATAGAAGTAATGCTTAAAGGTAATTTTGATATTATCCATTACGACAACAGTATATGTGTGTCTAGTTGTAGTGCGTCACAGTTGGTTTAGTTGTTGTCCCCCCCGCGAGCCGCGCGGAGTGGTTTGTCCCAGCCGTTGTCAGCCTCCGCCAGCCTCCTCTTGTCAGTGCTCTTTTTAAAATGAAGCCAGCAAGTCGCCGGCACCTGCGGAGGAGAAGGAGAGGGACCGAAATGTAGAGCTGGCATCTACTTTCCCACCGTTTAAAGGACGCTTTTATACACACAAAACACCCACAGGGTCTTCATGAAGAGCCCCAAGTTAGCAACACGATTATTATGTCGGAGGGAGCCGTCGCAGCCCGGTGCTTGCTGTCCACAGTTCGTCTATTTATTCCAGTCTGAAGCAGGAATTCAGATAGAAGACTTCCGAGTCGATAGATAGACTAGCTTATCTAATCAAGTGTTTTTTAATACGTCGCTTTGTTTTTTGTCGTTTTTCGAATTTCTAAGCTTTTTTTGTGGAGAAAGATTGTCAGGTTAAGCCACACGACAGCAATGTACAACACAGTTTGGACATCGGAAAAAGCCGGCGAGGAGGGAGACTGGAGGGACGTGATGATGCCATACTCCACGGAGCTCATATTTTACCTGGAAATGGACCAGCCGCCAGGTAAGGAGGCGCGTGACAGCGGAGCTAATGTGGGACGCGGACGCGAGGCTGCAGCTAGCCGGAGAGCAGAGGTGTCGGTTTGGTTTGAGCAGATCGGTGGAAAGTTTTAAAGCCTGCTGCTGCTCGTTCCCCGCGGTGGTCCCGAGCGACATTTGGGTCCTTTTTCTCCGGATATTTTCCGTGTCTGCCCGTTCATGGTTCTGCATTTGGTTTTGGCAAAGCATCGGTGTTGTCACAATTTTGGCATTCGTGTGAAACTGTACATTAGCCTAGCTTAATCCTCTTTTGTTGTGTGGGAATCGGGCAACTTGAGCTTGAATAAAACGCCTCAGCGACTTTTTGTCTTTAAATTTGGTTATATTAACAGTTTCCAGCACTAATGACAACGCTTTAAACGCCTTATACTCTTTGTTTCTTGCTCTTCGGTGCAGTCGTTTTAGCAGAAATGCTCCTCTGCACATTTATATCCGGATTTGTGCTCAGACACGGTGGCTGCTGCTCTCCAGACCTGCAGGCAGACTCCTCCTGGAGACAATGGTCTCATGTCGTCTATAACTCACACAGAGGACGCCGAAATCCTCCTCTGACCGTCTGCGTGTGGTCTGATTTGATAAATAAACTGCAAAGATGGCAGACATCGCAGCCGAAGTAATTTTGCACTAAAATGCAAAAAACGCTAACGCGGTTCGTCGTAGCCGGATTCGCTCCTTGAAGCCAGCGACTAATTTCTTGCAACTACCTGCACATTTCTGTGTTATCACCCAATCAGAGTCTGAATTAAGCGGCTCCATCCGGATCATCCCGAAATTTGCTGCTCCCGGTGCCGACAGCGGGAGGGGGGATGGGACAGAGAGCAGAGAGGGACCAGAGGAACGAACCAAACCGGCGATAAAAGGTCCGAGCATTTCATAATCATAACATCCCTCACTGACACGCTTCTATACGTCTTTGTGCCCCTTTCTGGCCAACTGTCACCCGGAATTGAATACGTTTCATTCATTCGTTCTTTCATTCATTCATTCCTCGGCAATTGTGCCAGTGTCATTTGACTCCCGCCCCCCTCCTCGCGCCCCTCGGTGCGCTGAATGGATCATGGCGCAGATGTGGGACGTTGTGTTGTTTCCAGGAGGCGCTGTTGAATGCAGTTTGCCCGGTAGCTCTGTCCCCTTTCTCCTCCTTTCTCTTCCCCCCTTCTATCTATTGAGATGTCCTGTATCATCCGCGGCCAGCCTCAAAGTGCAGTATTATGTCTTTGGCGTGTTGCAGAGATAATGCAAAAAAAAAAAAAAAAAATCCCTTAGGTGAAGATGCTTCATCAAAGTGCTTCAGCCTTTAGATCACAGTGATTTGAGCTCTACTGTGGATGTGTTGCCGGCCTGTGTGAGGTTTGTGTGTGCGTCTTCTGCTCACCCTGAAGTGTGGATTCTCTCATCTGAGGTGTGTTGAAGTCTAAGTGAAGTGGACTGGTGCAGTGTATCAGCCCTCGTTCTGCCCATCTAAAGTTAACGCCTCCCCTTCTCCTCCTGGCTGAACGGGAGAGGAATTGATCCTTTCTCTCCGTCCGTCCACCCTTTTGAGCGGCATTGTGTCCGAGCTCCAGTGCAGTGAATGGACAGTGCTCCTCGGCGCGTCTGCACGCCGGCTCTTTGCTGCTGATTCGCACGCTGAGCTACCACAGGACCTCGGCTTTTCTAGCATCCACAGCCATTCATCCATTCATGCATATGAGGTGTCATCACCATGGCTGAAAAATAGTGATTAAAAAAACCTCATCCTTTGTGCTCAAACCGTGCTGCGAACAATCCAGTCAGCAAAGACAGAAATACACAAAAGGGTGGACGTCTGCAAGATCAGGACTGATCAAAGCTTCTTGCTCTGTCTCCTCATGCCAGCACTGTGCTGTCCAGTGTCGCAGGTCTTTTTCGTCTTTGTCCATCTGTCCGTCTCACCTCTGTTGCCTGAATAAGATCAGCCTGTCATCCGTCACATCAGCTAAAGCTCTCTGCATCTCTTCTTTGTCTCACCGTACGCACAGTGTGCATGTCTGTCTTTGTCTCAACGTACCTGACATGTAACCCAGAGAGCGACGGGGACGGCAGGAAGAGGCAGAGGGACGGTGACGGAGACGGAGACGCTGAGAGAGGAGGAGAGGTGTGAGACAGAGGAGGAAGGAGGGAGGGATGATAAAGGGTTGAGGACAGAAAAGGAGAGACGCAGGGAGAATAGAAGACAAGCGTCCCGCAGATGTTCATTAGAATATTTATTACTCTGGGATTGAAACGTGAAAGCCTCGGTGACAGTTAGAGTGTGTGTGAGGCGAGTGTGTGTTGCCTTTGTGTGCGGGGTGATTAGCACAGGTGGAGCGCCGCTGCCCCCCCCCCCCCCCCCCGGGGGAGGGCAGGGCCTGCGTTTCCAGCGTGAGGACACGGGGGAACCGCGAGTCCCGTCTCTGAATGGAAAATCACAGGGACGTTACGGTTAAAGGACCATAGTGGAGTTTTTGGACTGGACGTCAGCTTCCAGTCTCTGCTCACGTCCACGGAGCGTGAGACTGAGCCTGACATGACGAGCAGGTCTGCCTTTGCTTTGTGAAAGTGTGCTCATGTAGTGCAGAATTATAAATCTATGTGCACTTTGTTGCACCTCTCTTAGTAATAAATCAGTGCAGCCTAACGAGCAGTTTAATCATTGTGACGTTTTACTGAATTCTCTCGTCCAAATTAATGATTTGGAACAAAATAAAATTATTGTGAAGGTTTTTTTAGTTGATTTAACGTCTGTTTAAATATTTGTCAGTGTAATTTTCCCATACGTTGATCCACATTTGAGGAGTGTTATTGTTAATACGAGGGTCCGTCAGCCAGCCCGACACGGGTGAATATGAGGGTCAGGTCGTAATGGACTTTTCTGCACGGCTGCACTCACCTGCAGAAGGGAAAATTATACCGGAGAAGCAGATTTTTCAATTTCGTCACTTAAGATGTGCCATCTTTAATTTTTAAAGTGCAGAAAATGAGCAGCAACACGTGACGTACGATGAGCCGTCAACAGCTGGAAAATGGTAAACAGACGTGACTGTTTTCTTTGTGAATGGGCTGAAAGATGTGAACGCAGCCTGCAGAGCGGCTCTGTGGCTTCATGTCAAAGCCTCTCTACATGGACGCCGTAATTGTCCTCTGCAGGACGGGGCTGACATGTGGCCATAAGAGACGCAGCATTTGCCGTCCATATGTGTCTCTGAGCGATGAGAGCCTTTTGTCAGGATCCTCTGGACAGAAAGAAACATCATGCTGTTTGAATGTGAGGACAAAAGTGTCCAAAACTGTCACAGAAGAGGCATCAAAGCTCATTCTGCAGCTTGGAAATAGTTTTCCAAAGGAAGCCCAACTCAAGGTCCACGTTCTGGCTTCTTCCAGAGCTTTCAACCGTATGTCTTCACCCGGAGGTGGACATGTTGACACGATGACACAGTTCACAGCTTCGACTGTGTGAATCGTAGAAGGAAATGACAAATTCTGCATCGTTGTTTGACCATTTATTGAGTCAGATTATGGAGTTGTGAGGGGAAGTGTTGTTTAAGTGTAATTCAGTTAAACAAAGTGAAATAATCAGTGATATTTATATTCATGGACTGACTTTGACTCAGTGTGTTTGTCTGCGTGTTCGTGCTTTGTGGCAAAAATACCAAAAATTCTTTGGTCGCAGCCTCTTAAACGTGAGGATCTGCTGCTTCTCTGGGTTTTATTTCTGACTTTTTGACTGTTGGTCAAAGAAAGGAAGACGTCTGAGGACATCGGTTTGGACTTTTCACAGCTGTCTGACGTTCTGTGGACCAATCAGCCACTTAGAAAAGAGCCAAAACAATTATTGTGTATTAGTTAACAGCGAATGTTGAGTTTGAAGTTCAGTGTTTAAAGGCTGAAGCGACACATTCAGCGTCAGTGTTCAATACAGACGACCTGTTGATTTATGTGTGTGTGTGTGTGTGTGTGTGTGTGTGTGTGTGTGTGTGTGTGTGTGTGT
>JBBMOE010000039.1:5326089-5386089 GCA_037975065.1 Chaetodon trifasciatus
GGGGGGGAGGAGTCAGCTAGTGTGTGTTTCTTAGTTTTTTCTTTCTTTTCGTGAATGGAGAAAGGAGCGAAGGAAAGCAGACGAATGGTGTGTTTGAGACCACACATAAAAGCGAGTTTTGGGCACCAAAAAGCCTTTTTGGAAAACCAAATGGTACGAGAACAGACACGCCAGGACGAGTCGAGTAAGAAGCACTTAAACGAGTCCCACCTGTGGCCTCGGCGCTCTGCGTGCTCTGTGGTCATCAGCCGGTCAGGTCGTCCGCGGAGAACAACAGCTCGGGACAAAACCAACGTTTAAATCCAATGTTTCCGCGGACGTGGCGGCTCCGCTCCGCCGGGGCGCTTCAGGGAAATATTGGATTTAAACGCTTGCATTGGGAGCACAGTGTGAGCCAATCACAGGACAGCACACAGAGCGCGGAGGCTGCAAACGCAGCTACACTTAAACCAGACAGGAAAAGGTTAGAGATGGTCAGTTTCACCAAAATCAGCTGAAACCCATTTTATGTGTGGTTTAAAGAGTGAGAGGGACGTGAATGCATGCTAACGAGCGGGGATGAGGAGCTGGGACTGTTTGTGTTTTTCAGAAATAATAAGCTTTGATAAGATGTTTTAATTGTAACGCAGAGAGCAGGTCGACGGCGGCGATGTGGCGAGCTGAAGACGCAGGCTTTAGAAGAAAATACTGAAAACTTGAAAGAACGTGCAATCGAGCGTTGTGTGGTTCAGCAGTCCAGAGAGAGTGAGATGCACTAAAGGTCTGAGAGATAATCAAAGTGCACAGTGAAGCTTTGGGAGCCAAGTTCCGTTTTCTTTGTCTGGTTGCTCAGTTTCCTCTTTCATTTGGTTCAGATTCTTTTCTTTAAACTCAGAACTTCTTGCCGGAGCTTGACTTTATAACCAGTGGAAGCATCACACAATAAAAGATATGTTGAAAAACTGAAGACGAAAACAAAACCAAGTTGCATTCTATTCTTCCTAGAAATCCTCTGTCAGCGATTGGCTGTTGACACCAAGATACCGCTCAACCATTGGCCGTTCCTTTGGGAGACGGTTGTCGGGGTTGCGTCCCGGGGGGACCTGGTGTCCCCGGACAGCCGGCCCGCCGCTGCCCGTCCGATACGCTGCAGCTGTTTTACATCCGGACGTAAAGCGAAGGTTAGCGGAGCTGCGAGGAAGACGGATGAGGTCTTCATCCTTTATGGCAAACAAAGGCAGCTGTACGAGTGTATGGGCCTCAAACACACACACAAACGCACAGCACGCACACACAGGTACGTCTAAGGGAGTGTATCAGGTTGTAGGAAGAGGGCCATTGTCCGAGAGGCTGCAGAGGAGTCGTCGTGAGCGAATGATACAACATTGGTTGTACCCACCATGTGTTTATCTACACCCCCGTCTCAATGTCCTCTCAACACCCCCCAGCGTAGACACCCTCGAGGCGATCACCATTATCTCCCCCCCCGCACGCCCCAGCTCTCGGCGCACTGCGCCCACATTAGCTAGACGAGTGGGGGGAGGCGAGGTTTGTGGAGTTGAAAGCCATTTATAGAACGTCCCTTTATTTTTTCACTGGAGGCTGAAATCAGTTCGTGTTCATCCCGCAGCGCTTAATCCAGTTTGGCCCGTTTTCACACTGCTGTCCACTCGCGTTAACGTCCAAGATGTAAAGGCACCTCAAATTTCAGAAAATTCGACGATGGAAAATTAGATCAGTTTGTGTTTCCGTCGACTGGGGTCACACAAAGAGGTGTAACGAGATCACGGGATTAAACGCGCAGCAGTAACGCTGCTTTGTCGCGTCATTACCGCCGTCTCTAATCCTACGATTTTTAGCTTTTATGGAGACAAAACTGGCAACGCCGCTTTCTGTTTGGACTGAAATCTGTTGGCAAATAGATAAAGACCGAGTTTAAATAACGCCAAAGCCAAGTCTGGAAGTGTTTTGTCGGTATCTTTCATTTCAGTTTTGGTTGAAGAAGCTGGAAAAAAAACAAAGGACTTACTGTGACCTCCAGGTCCAACAGTGTCCATGTGGAGACGAGGTCGGGCGGCACCACAAGTTCCTAGAAACAAAACGTGAACAAAGAGACATAAAAATTAGCATATTTAAGTTTGTTAAAAGTAAACTGTTAACGGCAGAAATCAAACTCAAACGTCTCACAGCAGTTTCGTGAGGACGGGTCAGATTGGATCAACGCTGCCAGCCCCAGGCGTCCCGATCTAACATCAGCTTAGCTAAACGATGACGATGTTAGCTGTGTCCTATTTCAGGGGCCGAGAAACGAGACTTTGTCCCAAATCTGGACAAAAGTTTGTGGTTTTGAGATAAAATGTCAAAAACACAAAGCGACCACTCGTCCGTTTTGTAGCCGTCTTCGTTATTTCTGACGTACTTTTCTCTTGTTTTGCACGACGTTTCGAGCGTTTGGGCGTCCAGCGCCGCTTCAAACGTGTTCGTTCCTTTACAGGTCGCACAGACTGTGGCTGCG
Source organism: Chaetodon trifasciatus (assembly GCA_037975065.1). Taxonomy (NCBI): domain Eukaryota; kingdom Metazoa; phylum Chordata; class Actinopteri; order Chaetodontiformes; family Chaetodontidae; genus Chaetodon; species Chaetodon trifasciatus. The sequence goes on from JBBMOE010000039.1 coordinate 5,328,584, forward strand.
AGTATTAACGTGATGTTTCAGGGTCAGTTTGAGATTTTTAGCTTTTGTTTGTGTCACAGATATTAAATCCAGTTTTTGTCGAGTGTCAGACCCACGCGCAGACATGGGAGAGGTCCAGGTTTAGTGTTCCCGTTTGCAGCCGGTGTCCTCTAAAGTCATCTGCCTCTGAACTGGGACACAGCCTTTTCTTGTCTTCTTTCTGATGGACTAACAGGGGACAGCAAGGCGGGGTTTGTTGATATAATCTTGAATGTACAGAAAGGATCGGTCGGGGTCCGACGCTGTTTTTTTTTTTTTCCTTCTTCTTTAAGCACCGCGTCACGTTCGTCCGTAACGGAAACAAGATGGCTGAAACTCTGGAGGTGCTAACGGAGACGCAGGCCCGCTCGATTTGGCAGACTTTGAACGTCACGGTCATTAACCCTCAGGTGTTTCAAGTTTACGGCAGAAGCTACCACACAACAAAGCCAGCGATCTGAAGAAAAGAGATAAATCAGGGTTTTTTCTGCATCCATACTTAGAATCACTCTCAGCCGATTAAGCTAGATCCCCACCGCCTTGACTCTTGTCGTGTCCTCACTTCAAGAGGCTTGTCCCTCATGGCTTCCCGTAGCGTAGACGCAGCGTCATCACCAGAAGGATGTCACGGCCGTCCCTTCCCCTCATCAGCGCACCGTCTGAAGGTTTCGTTTCTCATCAGCCGACTTTTGTTTCTCCAACAGGGAACTCGAAAAATCCCGAACTCTATTACTTGAACTATATTGCATTGCTCACTGTTGAATGTCTTTATATGAAAATATACATTTATTAAAGAAAAACAAACAAAAAACGAAGAGTTCCCTTTTGTTTTATGGCGAGCAGGGCCGAGGTTTTTAGAGTTTTATGACAGATGTACAGTGTTCGTTACAGGTGATCGTAGAGCTACTTTAGGAGGAGAGGAGGCGCTTTTTGAAACTTTTCTCAGAGATACGTTCAGATGTTTTCCTTCACAGAGGGCTTGTCTGAAATTGCACACATTATCATCCACGAGAGACTTGTGTTCATATTTACCTGTGATGTCTGCGAATGCATCACGAGTCCCGCTCACACAGAGATGTCGCATCTATGGTATATATAAAGCTAAAAGATTTTCCAGTTTGAAGGGTTGTTTTGAGTCGCAGTCGCTGTTCTTTTCACTGTTTTCACCCCCCTCCCCCCCCGAAACATTTAGACCAAAGATTTCAGTTCTTGTTGACCCTTCAGTTGCTGATCATTGGAAATGGATGTTTCAGTGAAGTTTTTATCTCATTGCCTTTGAATATTACCACAAACTCAGAAGATAAAACCACGTCGTGTGAATGAGTGTCCCGTGCAGCTAGCTAGAGTCGTTGGTTGATCTGTTTATTTGTGTTGAAAAGAGTTAATACAGGTACTTTGGTGGCATGTCAGGAAGAGTCCATCTTTAAAATCCTTGTTCAATGATGTCCCAGTGGTAGAATCAATCAGATTTCACTTGACCTGCACTCCTCGGTTTACGTGCCGTCCATGTAAACTGACTCCCGTTGAGGATTTAAAGGAAAACTACCAAAAGTCAAAGACTCACAGCTTTCTCACTCATGCTACTTCGTATATTTGCACATGATGACCGTAGCTGGAGTTTGGTTTGTTTTGCAGTGTGAAACTTTTTGGCTTCTGTGTTGAAAACGTCCTGCAGAAATCTCAGGAATAAAAACGTTTTTGGGGGATTCAGATAAGACTCTCTTTAAATTGATGGCAATTCATTTTTCACGTTCACCCAGGTTACCATTTTTTTGCCCAAAATCGAGGATAATTAATAATAATTATGCACCAAACCTGGGAATTTTGGTTTAGAGCTCCGTACATTTTACAACAGAGATGTCTGACTGCATGTACGGAAGGTCAACAGGGACAAAAATGTTTTTAAGGCGTTAAATGATGTCAGTTTTCGGTAATTGTTAATTAACACTTACAGATCTGAGGCTTCTGCGGGACGATTTCCCTTCACGTCTCACTCCGCCACAACATGCAATATTCCCTTATCTGTCAGCGAGGGGTTCGTGATGGAGGGGCGGATGTTTTCGCTCAGGTGCATCAACCTCCACAGTGCAGGTGTTCCCGAACGGGCAGGGATTCGCTCGCAGTCGTTCTAAGAACAGGTGGAGAGAAAAGCAGTTCAGGAGGTTTAGTGAGACAAACCAAAATATCTGTTTTGTCAAGTTTACTTTTACAGACTGTTTAGTTGAGCTTTCGCTTCGGAAAACTCGACTCAAATAACTCCAGGAAACAGGCGTTCATAGGTTCACGTCTCAGAAAACAAAGGTACGCTCTGATTCAAACAAAGGTGCAGTCTCTGTGACAGAAGGGTACAATAAGCCTCCTGTTACCTTTTTTCTGAGCGTTTATACTCACGACCACCCCAGGACTGTTAAATAGCAACTGTCTGTTGTTCCTCTACTACTACTATTACTACAAATACTACTACTTTCCCTCAAGCAGTTCTGCAAAGTTTTATTTGCAGCCAGGTTTGAATATGTTTGTGATTCTCACCGAGGAGTCGTGTTGTGTTCTTACCACTGCTTATCTGATCACAGTACCCAGCACAGCTTCGAGGAGTAACAGCTTCTTATATATATATATGAAAATAAAGAACTTAAAAAAAAACTAAAAAAAAAAGATTTTAAAAAAAGTGTATATGACACCCCCCCCCCCCTTGCCCCTTTTTGACATACGTACAGATCCAGCATGCATATTTGGTACTCTTGACTGTTGTTTTTTGTGTATAAAAGAAAAATGGTAAAAAAGATGTCTTTGAAAAACAACTGTTATTTGTCTGTTTATGGTGTATTCAGATCTGAACTTAATATATCAAATTTAACATCACTGCTTACAGCTGAAACAAGTTCCAGTCCTTCTCGTGTCAGTCGTTTGATGCTCGAACAAACGTAACGCCGAGAAAGAGAACAGCCTCCGAACGTCCACGTCCTCGTTGTCCAAAGTCTCCTGATGTCGCAGATGATGTTCTGTAGACTGTGCTTAACGTCTCACTGCGGAGTTTTTTTAACCTAGACTGTCTGCTATTGGTCAGCGGCACAGATGTTTGTCAGGTTCACCGCAATTTGATCTGGATCAGAAACATGTAAAGTTACTGTCCTCTGCAGCCATCAAGGCTCCGGGCTCATTCTGGACCCCTCCAGGGACCCCCAGGGGCCTCCAGGTGGCTGTTTTAACTCTAACTGGTCTCTTTCTCGGCGTTACCTCCGCCATACCTGCTACCGGCTTCTCTTGGTATCTCTTTGGAATGGTTTGGCCCATCACAGTCCACTTTACTTTGTCGTATCGGTTGCAATAGTTTGTTGGTTGTAAATTCTCCATTTGTTTATGAGCTGAACTCATGTATGTTTATCAGTGGAGCTCCACCATATTCAGTTCTCTTGCAGAATAAAGAAAATATTTTGTTGAAATACAAACATTTGAGTGTCTGTATTTTGTCCTGGTAAAACTTTTCTTGCACATTAAATGGACTGTTTGTACAAAGTGCCCGAGGATCGAACCAGCGACCCTCTGAGAAGAGTCGGCCTGAGCCACAGCTGGTGATAATCAATAATCAGAGCATAAAGGCAGTGCAGTCAAGTACAACACTGAATAGTCAAGGAGCAACTGAGTTGAGCAGTTTTGTGATTATATAGCTGTTAAAAAGGACCAACAGAACACAAACTGAACATTTAACAGAGTCTTTTTAAAGCCTGGGCGTTTAATCAGTTAGTTCACTGACATAAAATTTTCATAATCAATCAGTTTCTGACTACTTCAAGCTTCTTAACTGAGAGGATTCACTGTCTGTCTCTCGGCTGCTGGTTGGACACAACGGCAGATTATACTAAGTTCATTTTTTAGTCTGTGTAAACAAAATAATTAGATAAAGATATTAATGTGTATTATAAATCAACTATATTAATATGATTAATAACTAGACTTTTCAGACGGGGTCAAAGCTACGTGGTCCTCAGTACATTTAGATTATTATGTTTTAATTCATCAATAACACAAAGCTCTGAAAGGCTCATTGTGCACAGAGTAGCTTCACTTGTCATTTCGTTTTTCAGACACGAGGACTGTCGACCACTTTTACTTCTCCGTGTTGACTGAATCTGTTCCTCATCACTCGTCTGTCAGTCTGAACTGTGAGCTACAGAAGTGAAACCAGAACAAACTGTGTTCACTGACTGTCGCCTTCTGTTTTACTGATGGTTTGTGATCATTTTACACTGTTCTGGAAACTCACGCACAGTTTGATCCCATCGTTACCGTTAGCATTGATCTCAGCGTTGGGCAGATTTTCGTGGAACAGCTTCTGTTTCGTTCACACTTCATCGGCCTCTCGGAGCTCCACCCACTGACGGTGCGGGCTGTATTTCATCACATCACCTCTTTTCCTCCAACAAAGAATTATTTACAAGTGAAACTTTCTTTGGAAACAAGTTGAACGGAGTGAAGTGTGCTAACTGGTGTGTGTGTGTGTGTGTGTGTGAACCCGTCAGGTGAGATCAATACTGTGTGAGCCTGACTGATTGGTCCATAAATGATTGGTGCCTGCTGCATTAATCGTGCAGCCTTGAGCGTGGCCCTCTCTGCCGGCCCTCACTTATTAAAAGCCGTTTCTTCCAGCACTTCATTTCTCGGCTGCGTGCAAACTTTCGTCCTGACGCCTCGTCCTGAAAATGGAGGCCGCGGCCCCTCTGTGGATCACAACACACAAACCTTGAAACACAGGGTGGGAAACCCCGCGGGAGCCGACTCTGAAAAGTGTGGACTCGTATTTGATCTCCTCTCGCTCTCACACTTTGAATTACAAATTCTGCTCGATTAATTTTACATTTTTGCTCCGTTTCCCTTTTTTGGGTGTGTTAATTAAAAGCGGGGAGCGAGATTCAGAGAGGCTGTAATTAGATCTCGGCGAGACATTAAACAGAGCAGCAGGGCATGAATAACGGCGCATTAAACGCTCCTTTTTCTTTTCCTCGCTGACTGACGTGCCCGACATCTGCCAATCAAATCACAGGAGCAGACACACACACACTAGCCGCCGTATCAGCTTTAAAAGCTCACGCACACACAGACAGACAATATGTATAAAACACTGACTGACAATTATCTTTCTATGACACACACACACTCACACACACATTAATCAACGAAATCAATTAATTTATAATAAGGCTTCATAAACGACACAGAAACACTCGAATTAAAGTGTGAAAGTATCTCAAAATATAATAAATGTTACTTTCATCGCTGAGTGTACGACTGTGGTGAGTTCAGAGGGTCAAAGGTCAACCAAACCACAGCTGACTGTGAAACCGGACAGACGGAGGGATGGCGTGTTTGTCCTTTAACTGGTGGTTTGTTACCAGTGTGGCTGGTGTAGTTTTCACCTTGTGAGTGTGTTCCAGGTGTTTAACAGTTTCACAGCCGTGAATCTTCACAGGTGTGCAGGTGAGACGGAGAGGAAGACGGAGTCTGAAGACGGAGCACTGAGCTCTCACAGGTGGGAGCGCTGACGATGTCATTAACGTCCAGTAAAGAGGGGAAAAGACGGCTGATCGTCCAACGTCACGCCTCCGGTTTCAGATCAGTGTAAAGCTGCAAATAGCGGCTGATTCCACTGTCAGTTAATCTGTCTGTGATCCTCTCGATTAATCGATTAGTTGTTTGGTTTATAAAAAAAGTCGGTCAGTGTTTTCCAGAGACGACGTCCTCAAATGTCCACAGTGCAAATATATTCAGTTTACTGTCACAGAGGAGTAAACATTCACACTTAAGAGGCTGCAATCAGACAATTTAGACTTTTTTTCTTAAAAAATTACTCAAGCCACTTAATCGATTGTCACAAAAGCTGCTGATTAATTTAAGAGTTGACGACTGATCGATTAATCGCTGCAGCTCGACCGCATCCTCAATCATCCCGTCACTGAGAGACTTCAGCTCGCTCAGGAATGTAGAACGTGACATTGACAGAGACAGACAAAATCATGTATAACTAATGTATTTATTAAAAAAATTTAAAGGCGTGAGGCCCGGTGCGGTTGCACAGTTCGCACAGTCCATGTGACGGCTCTGCCCGAACAGGCCGAACTCTGTAACCTCCTGATAACACAGAGCAGCAGGCAGCAGACCGGCAGTCCCTTTGAAAACAGGGCAGAGGACTCAGAGGTCTGGATCCAGTCAGAGGTCTGGATCCAGTCAGAGGTCTGGATCCACTCAGAGGTCTGGATCCAGTCAGAGGTCTGGATCCACTCAGAGGTCTGGATCCAGTCAGAGGTCTGGATCCAGTCAGAGGTCTGGATCCAGTCTGCTCTGATGGTCCTGACTGAACCCACCAACCATGCGCTGAGCTCCTGCCGAGGCCTCGATCATCCACATGTAGAAGAATGTGTGATTAAGACGGAGCGGTGGAGGGAGCCTGTACTGGGCTAAATGGGCTAACTGGGACTTGGTTGAGGGCAGGGTGGTTGATGGCGTAATGGCTCTGAGGTTTGGTGGGCACCTCCTAAAACACCACACACGCACTAATGAGCATTTTCAGAACAAGGCATCAGCGTTGTGCTTTATTCCGAGCTCTGTCTAATGAGTGTGCAGACTGGATCCAGTGGGAATACGTGCTCCTGTCATCTCCTCTTAAGGGCCAAAGCTGGAGGGTTTTGAGTCTTTAAAGATGAAACTCATGGAGGGTTTTCACCTCCTGTGTCCTTGGCTCTTGAAAACATGTTGCCCCTCTCAACATGTAAAGGAAGAAAGGATTCACCAACGAGCCCGGAGCTCACTTTGGATCCAAAAAAGATTAAAAATGTAGGACGGAGGTGTTAAATTACTGGGAACAGAGTTTGCAGAACCTGAAGCAAAGGAGGCAGCCAATCCAGAGAAGAGACGGCATTTCATCTTTGTTATGAAGCTGATAAAAAAATAACAGTTATAATCCAGAACATTTAATAATCTCATCCGAGGACGCTTCACAAGCAATAGATGAAAAAACCAGAGTGTGTAACACATCAGTGTGTCTGCATCAGTGTTGACAGCGTCTGTGTAAAAACTCCACTTTCACAATAAAGTGTGTGTCCCTCCAGTATTTTTGGATTTGGTTTTACAGCCACAGCCTAAGAATAAAACGTTTGTGAGAAGGTATTAGGAAGTTTTTTCCTGAGGCAAACCGCAGATAAAATCCATCCCAACAGTCCCGGGCTCAAAAACATGTTTGTTATCCGTTTAACTTAAAAAAAGGAGCACATTCCCTTTTTTGGGATATCGAGGACTATTTGAAAATGATGCATGATGGATCATATGCATTAAATGTAGACATTAGGTTCAGCTAGAAAATTCACTTAAGATACAGAACACACAAGTCTCAGTTACACAGCAGGCGGGACGCCGACACCCCGCTGGGACTGAATACAAAGAAGTACACAAGTACACAGGATGACGTCAACATTTGTCATCAGAACCCTGTGGGACCACGCTGTCCCCTGTCACTGCCTCCTATAGACATTAAACCTCTGTCCTGATGGTTTTTGTCCACCTACTTGCTATAATTTGCTCTCTTTCAACTGAATTCATAAATGATTGAATGGAAATGACTTGTGGCTTGTATCTGACACGCAGACAGAGAAGCTGCTCCTGCTGTCTGCGCTCCTTCCATCTGTTTATCCAGAGTACTGCATGTGTTTACAAGTACATACGATGTGAATGTAAGAACTCGGACTTGTTCTGTTGGTGTGATGAACGGAGAAATAGTTGTTCTGGAGCAAACGGGGACGACTGAAGCTGAACTGAGTGCAAACAGGGACGGTCAGCGATCCTGCGTTCACTCATTCAGGAGGCATCAATCAGTTTTCTATACTTTTATTTGTGACTTTTACAGACGTGTGTCACAGTGCAAAGAATTCAGAGATGATATTTCAAAGTCAATCCGTCAGCTGGTGATGAGCCTTAGCTGCACAAGAGCCAATCAGATGTTAGCTTTATCGCTTAGCCTATATTTTAACAAATATATTGACGTCATTCATTAATTATGTGCAGTTTTTTGGCCCTGTTGAGTTACTGTCAGTGAGATTTGACTTTCACATTAAAAGCTTCGCAGCAGAACAGCTGTCGCTCTTTGCCCGTTGGCTTTTAATGTGAAACATCTGCAGGACTCTGATATGATGCCATGCTTCTCATGACACTGATGGAGTTAGTGCTGAGGAAATGTTCTGTCTAAAGCATATTAATTTGTAAATATCTCTGACGTTAGCACAAATCAAATCAAATCATCAGATGAGAGCTGATTAATTATATTTTATTTTTCCAGCCTTTGACTTGTAGAAATAAACTCTCTTATTCCTGTAAACTGTGTCATCAAGCCTCAGACCTTCATCAAACCCCTCAGTTCAGGTGCTGGACTTAGGAGGTCTTCCCTCTGGGCTGAGTTTGTGAAGCCACAGCAGTGCGGCCTTCAGCCACTTTCAGGACCAACAAAACCTGAACAATAGACCAGAGTCCATGAGTTTGTAGCATATAAGCTAACTGAACTGAACAAGACGGCCAAAAGGCCGTGATCAGAAGTCAAACAAAGAGCTCTCCCTTCATCTGTAAAACCCCCACCAATCCAAGCGTGCATGTACCTCCACACACACAAAGACACGTCAGAGTCTTTTGTTCACAGCGTCTCTGCACCATCACACGCGTTAATTGCCTCGTACAGGCTCGTCCTGCGCCGATCATACAGAAACCATGATACACATCCAATTAGCATATCAATTAACAGAGCTTTATCAGGGCTTCAGAGGGATCCGCGGCCCGTCGCAGACACTTCATCTGCAGCATCGTGAGAATGAGATATCTGCAGGTATGTTATTCGACAAGATTAATGACTTTAATCTACAGATCTGGACGAGGACAGCTGGCAGAGAACAATGGAGCTTTATGAGGACGAGTCAGGCTTAATGTATGGAACAGCAGACAAAGGTCCCCTGTAACACACCAAGTCACGATGAAAACACCCAGATTTCATCATTAAAGACTGACAGGAAACGTACAGCAGCGTTCAAGCTGTTCAATTTCATCAAACACAGAATGTCTTATTTTTGGGATTTCTCTCATTCGTTCGTCAAAGTAAAGTCACAGCAACAGCCTAGACTTCAGATGTCGACCAGAGTAGGACAGCATTTGGCTTTCAGGTGATTTTCGTGGCCACACTGTTTCAGATCTTGTGACCCTCCTGGCAGAAAAGACGTTTTCCCAAACACGGTCACTACAGGAGCTTGTCAGACTGACGCTAACGGCCTGCAGCGACTCCTCATATTTTAAGAATTTGACCATTTCAGTTCAATAAAATTGAAAAGTCTAAAAGAGCCACATCATTAAATGAGTTCCTGTCTGCAGGGAGTCAACAGGAAGATCAAGTCTCCAACACAAGCTCATCTGGAGAAGGACTCGGGTGCTCCACGGGCCCAAAAACACATCAGACTGAAAAAGGCTTTTTTGTATGCGGCCGGCAAGCGGCTTCCACAGGCATGAGCGAGGCCTGGGAGCACATGGTTCAGTGTTCCTTAATATGTCCATGGTGGAGGCATGTTGACGTCACCGTTTACAGACAAAGAAAGTCAAACAGCTGCAAGAAGCACAAAAAAGCAGCATGGAAACGGTCTCTGTGTCATCCGTCCAGCGTGGTCTGTGATCATCAGGAGCAGCAGAGACGCTGACTCTGCTCAGAGACGCTGAACTTTACCTTCAATCGTCTTCACTTCACTTCTCTCTGCACGGCTCTTATGTCTTTGTCTGACTGTCATCCAGCATCATCTGTGCAGAAAATGAAGATTTTCACTGCAGGAACCAGCTCCGTTTTGCCTTTGCCTTCTCAGCTCTTAAAAAGTTTCCAGCTCATTACGGCTGCAGGCGGCGTTCGTCTCTGCCGCGTTGAAGTGGACGTTTTCACATGTCGACTTCCTCTCAGCGGAGCCTTGACGCCTGCTGCACTCAGCACTCTCTTGCTCGATTTCTCTGATTCTGCTGTTGATCTCGGGCTGCCAGGCCTTTTTCAGACTTCCCACGTCGAGATGCTTTTGATAGCGTCAGCTGCAGCACTCGCAGACAGTTTGGTGTCAGTGTGGAAACCTTTCATCGCTCGCAGCAGTAACTGCTCGTCTTCTTGTCTGTCCTGAGCTGACGTTTGCCTCTCATTTGACTCTGCTGAGAGGGTGAGACGGAGCTAAATGCTCGTGTTTAAGGAGCTCTTAACAGGCTCTCACGTCCTAATGGGGCTCTTCATTAGTGATTTGCACTTTGCACAGCAAAGTCAAACCTGTTGATGTGTAATGTGAAGGCACCATCGAGGGTTCAGCTTTGGTTTCAGAAGAGGGGAACACAAATATTAGTCACTGGTCCATTAGAGATTCACTGCTTACTGCATTATTAATGGACAAACCGCATAAAAATATCACATGAAATACATAAAATCAGTGTCAGGTCTCTGCCAACTGAAGCTATGTTTTCAATGTGTCTGATATTTTATGACAGATAAAGTTTGCATCTTTACCAAAAATCACCTTCCTCTACTGCCTTATGTTCCAATGTTTTAGGATAATACTAAGTGTAAAATGAAATTCAGATTCAATTGAAACCTTAAAATGCACTTTTTTCAGTGTAATATTTTCAGATTTGGCCCCAAAAATCACTGTGATAATTGTACTGTAATAAAAAAAAAAAGTTGACATAAATAAGATTTCTATCAACTCAGAGCTTCTGTGGTCTGGATCTGAACAGTAAGAAAACACTGTTAAGAAAGATTTTAATCAGTAAAGAAAACTGAAACTCAACAATTTATTCTCTGGTATCAGAAAATTCTGACTTTAATTTCCAAACATGAGATCTGTGGTTTCACAGCTCTCTCCATACTGCAGGGGAAGACATTCGACTGAGTCGTGGGAAAAATGCTCTTACTAAAAACAGGAATTGTAAGCTTTAAAATGTGCCACTTTTACTGTAGAATTAAAATCCCCCAAAGTCCCGTGAAAAAACAAACTGCGGCCATGACCTCAGTGTCCTCAGCGGCAAACTGTAACGAGTGAAACTGTGAAAGTTTGGAGGATAAAGAGACTTTAGATTTTAGAGGTGAGGGTGAAAATGACAAGTTTTCCACTGTGTATACTTTCATCAGTGGGTGACAAATCAATCCCATATTATCACCACACAATAGATTCACTGCACAGCTGACATTAGAGACACTGATGGGCTAATTGATAATTGCAGGGTAGCATATCCCCAATAACAGAAGGTCATTTATGATGTGAATGAGTGAAGGAAGTGGCCCATCATAACCTGATTGACTGGTGGTGCGACTCCGTCCCAGCTGCTCATCATCATCCCTGCTGCAGACGACCTGGATTAACCTGTTGATTGACAGCTGTTCAGCAGCTAATGGAGTCCAAATGTAAGACATAAAACTATATTCTGTCTGCATTCTCCAGCAGACGCCATACAGTACAAAAACAGCCAGACTGCTGCACGAATGGCTTTCAGGGTCACTTCCCAACAGCGGATTGACTCCCCTTCTCCCAAATCAGCATCACTGTAATGAGCTCTGCCTACACCTCCATCCATCCCTCCACACCTCCATATGCTCCCTCCATCTTTCCCTAATAACCACTATTTTCTCTTTATCCCTCCTTCGAATACTTCCCACCCCACCTCATCTTCCCATAGCCTCAGCTTTTCAGCAGAGGGAGAATTAAGGGGAGGAGGGGGAGGAGGAGGAGGTCCAGGCATGCTCTCGAGGCACAGCAGGCAGGCACCGAGCACTGTGGTAGCAGCAGGGGAATAAATTAGAGGCAGACGCAGAGAATAATAAAGTGATAATGAGTTTGCAGCTGGCCGCCGTGCCAACCCCGGGCACAGCCCAGCGAATATTTACCACCCTGCTAATAAGTTGTGATGAGGTCTGAATCAGCGGGCATGCCAGGGAGGACACCGGGCCGGCTAAGAGACAGAAGAGAGAGGGAGCAGAGGAAGAAGAAAATGATGGAGGAGGAGGAGGAGGAGGTATTGTGGTCAGAGTGTAAAGCTGCACACTAAGCAGAAAAGACCCACAAACACACACAACTACGCCCAGGGGAGTTCATAAGTAATGTATATCTGCAGATACATACACTTTTACACACAGCATGCACACACACCAACACACACTGCAGGCCAGTGGACTCTCTGGGTGTGTATGTGCGTCTGATTTGCATACTGTGCATCTCTGTTGTGTGCATATACTGCATATTTGCATTGTATTTGCCAGCAGGTATCGCACATGCATGTATGACTACTTATACAGCAGCCTGAACATCTCCACGCTGCACCTGCACACGTCTGAATCATCAGCATCTGATTTACTCCTCTGTGTGTCTGTGTGTATCTCCTGTCGAGGCACAGCTATGAGCTGCATATATCAGTAATAAAACACATTTAACAAGCTGCTGAAAAGTTACGAAAAACACTCACTTGGTCACTTCAACGATTCTTCTTCTCTGGAGAAATGAAAACTGCTCCAGGTTTGTGAACAGCAGTGATGCACTGAGTTACCATGAAATATCCTGCACATTCATGGTCTCCAGAGTATGAATCTTAATGACTCTGTTCATTTCATTGTTTTCATGTAGCGCCACTAACAGGAACACAGTTCATGGATCCCTGATGAGATATGATAATGACCTTCCTGGTCCACTAACTCGCCGTTAGCAGGTTGGCATTTTCGGTTCACAGTGAAATCTATTGACAGCTATTTAAAGAATTGTCATGGAATTTAATACTTACATTCACAGTCCCCAGAGGAGGATTCCCACTGACTTTGGTGACCCCTGAGGATGTTCCCCTCAGGATGAATTATGGTGATTTTTCAACGTTTCCATCAGCCTCAGCTTGCTTTGGGTGTAGCACTATAGAAAATGTTAGCATGCTAACGTTCTAAACTAAAATTTACCATCTTAAACCTTAAACCTGCTAAACATCAGCGTGTCACCTCCGTCAGTGCGACCACATTAGAATGAAAAAAAGTTCTACATTAACTTCATCAAGACCGTCTTTACAGTGAGCTTCACAGCCTCGCAGACGAGCTAGCATGGCTTTGCTCTTAGCTTTGCTGTGTAAAGGGTGTTACACCCTGTGTTTCTGGTGCCACAGTTTGCTTTCATCTTCATCTTTTTCTATAAACCTGTCCCAACTTTTGTCCTTGTATCACTGATGCTGCTACTGGTGATGGTAGCAGCAGTTAGCATTGGAGCTAATTGACTGGGCACAGCGACAGCATTATGAGGACAGTCCTGTCCTCACAGTGGTGTTGCCAGGTTTAATCTCTGTCCTTACGCCTCTGTCAACTAAGCCCAGCTGATTTTCGGATACATTGCTAACTACCTTGTTAGCCAACAACACATAAATCAGCTTTGCGGTCATTTTCCAGTTTTGATTGAGCTGACTTTGCAGTTTCCCCTTGTTTGTAGTCGTTGTGCTATGCTAAGCTAACACAGCCCTGATCCGTGTCTGTGTTGGACACACAGATAAAACTAATATCCATTTTCTCACCTGACTTTGAGGGAGAAAGCTAACAAGCGCCAGAAAAGTCTGTTTCTTTAGGCTCGAATGCTGATGTTCCTTTCAGTAATGTACATTTATGTGACTTTTCATTAGAAGTAAAGGATCCGAGCAGTGTTTCCAGCACTGAGTGAAACTGTCTCCGTAAGGTGACATGTTTCATCTGGACAGCACATGCAGGCAGTGAAGGCAGCTCTGTCTCCTCCTCTGTGAGGTGGGACACACTGAAGCTCAGTTGCTTTCAAAGCTAAAGTCACAGGTGTTCCTCCTCACATGCCAGCCACAGACGAAGGCCAGCCTTTCCCTCTGCTCCCAGTATGTTCTAACATACACACACACATAATGTAGGAACACACCGCCCATAGCTGCACTATAACAGCTCCATTCACAGCTCCCAAAAATAACAACACAGCACGCTGGCAGGGCGGGGCCCACCTCCACCCCTCATCCTTTCCTCCTTTCCTTTCATATTCAGTTTTCTTTAACGCTCAATAAATGTTGACTTTATTTTGGTTCTGCTGAATTCCTTAATGAGGCCCTCGGCTTCCACGGATCCGACCCGGCAGCCTTATAAGGCCGCGTGTGGCACAAAGCAAGAGAAACTCTGCTGTTTGACATACCTTCAACACGACCCACCTCTGTCTCCTTTCTGCTCTTCATCCCTCTTCTTTCCCTCACTTTTATGACCCGTCTGCTCTTTTGTTTCCTATAGATGTCCGTGTTGTACAAAAGAGTTGTGACGCTGCTTAAAACATAAATAAAACAGAAAGTGCTAACCTGCTAATCCTTTTGGGTATAAACTCAATGGAAAAAAGGCACAAAGACAATATATTTCATGTTAAATTGATTTCTGTAAAAATCTCTTATTGTGAATCTGATGCAGTGACACGTTTCACAGACTGAAAGATGTGGAACGCTCCAGAAACACCTGTCTGGATCATTCCACAGGTAAACAGGCTCATTGGTAACAGGTGAGAGGATCATGATTGGGTGTGAAAGGCTCAGTCGTTCATAGAGGATGGAGCGAGTTCACCACTTTGTGAGCACATGAAGGATGAAGGAGATGAATACATGAGCTCAGAGACACTTCAGGAAACTGTTGTTTTAAACAGAGTCAAGGCTGTGAATATCTGTTACAGGGAAAAATGCATGTATATTACTCATTGAATTGATCCCGATCACAAAGGATGTCGTTAAATAAAAGTTTGAGAGATACAATAATGGACACGAGTGCTCACATGCTGCTGGGCCTGTTTTCTCAGCTCCTCAGTTCCAATGAGGACAAATGATGTTTTAGATGGTAGAGGCTGCAGTGTACATTACACCCAACAGAATGTGGGTATGGAGTGTATTAAAGGTCCTCCTATAGTCCAAAAAGGATGCACATGTGGACAGCAGTGGGTGGCAGATTTGCATGGGGGGAAAATCTTACATTGAGCGTCTGAGTGGGGGGACGTGTTTCTGCACATGCACGCTAGAAATCTAAAAGGCAGCCACTCAACAACAAGAAGCTCCTTTGTTGCTCTGTTTTGCATCTGGTGTTTTCATTTTCCTCCAAAGACAGATGATAAAGATCATATGATAAAGCATCGGCTCTCTTCAAATGAAGAGTCTAGTTTCAGACTTCGGGCGGTGTTGGGTCGTCCATGCAGACGTCCCTGCAGTCAGCCGTGGACACGAGCAGCGGACAAAATTCACATCACGCAGACCGTTGCAGATATGTGTGTGTGGAAAGTGTGAATTTGCCCTTGGACTGCAGAAACAACATTGATTTTTGAGCTGTTCTTAGAGCCTGACTGGTTGTGGAGGCAGTGTTAAAAATTCATCCTCGCTAGAAAATGAATGTGCTCAGGAAATCTCAAGGAAACCTGGATGCTATACGTTCATATATGAAGTGAAGAGGTCATTGTGAGTCATCCTCTGGGGATCATGAACAGAGTGATATCTTCCTCTGGACCAAAGCGCTGAACAGATGGACCGACTGTTGACCGTCCAACCAAATGAAACCACACCGGCTCTGCAGCCTGGACAGACATATTCTGCGACAGTTGGAACGTCCTCCTTCATGTTTGCAGCCAAACCGTTGACTCAGTTCTGAGTCACATCTGACCATGCGGCGATGACGCTGCCGCCCCCTCGTCCCACTGCGCGCTGATCCGTCTCAAGGCTCGCTGAGACTCTGCACACCCGGACTGATAACACTCATCATCAGTACTATATCAGCATATGGATATCTGTGTGTGTGTGTATTTGAGTGCCCTATCTTGCAAGGTCTTTGCAGCGGGCACTCAGACAGGCCCTCAGCCTTGAGACGGAGGTCTTGATGGAGACCGGGCAGAAGGCAGAGACGTGTCAATCAGACACTGATTAAGACGTGTGAAGTCGAGCAGGAACAGACACGTCATGCTGACGAAGTGCTAAAAACTTAATTTGTTCTGTTAGCATGAGTCAGTGCGACTGGTTGAACTTTAGATGTGACAGACGCTCTGATAAAATATAGGACACACAACCGATGTATCCTTTGTTTAATCAGATGAAGTTGAGATCTGTTAACATCGAACTTTATGCTGCTCTTTAGCTGTGAACGGTGACAGATGTGAGCACTTTTAATGGATCATGACACTGAATGAGTTCACTGGTAGATGCTGGTTTTAGCTTGAATAGCCAGCTCTAAGGTATCTATATATTATGTGAAATTTTGGGCTTTCCCGGTGGTGGAATCTGGTGGTTTTCAATCCAAAGCAGTGATCCTAGATTGCACTGTGATGCATGTTTGCTAACTAACCATTGTTATCTTTGGGGATTAGAGACAGCTTGCATCAAAACTCTGATGGTGGCAGCAGCTCGGGCCCAAAATCCCACAGTGTGCCTGCTGCTGCAACCGGTGTCTACAAACCAAGCAATCAGAATACAGCATGAAATGACACCAAATATTCTGCTCAACACAACATTGTAAACATTGCAAATGCTCTCTTTGAATAAATCAGAGAGAGAATCTGAGCTAGCTCTGCTGTCAGCTCAGCTTTTCTCTTTGTCAGAGCTTATTTCTTGTTTTTCTGGAATGTTCTGCACAGTTCTCAGTCCTAGTTGGAGGTGTGGCGATTCAACAGTAAATTAGCGTACTGGCTTTCTTTGGCTGTTCACGTGCTTCTGTTCTTTTTTCGGCCAATCAGCTGCACGTTAGAAGGGAACCACATGGCTACTTAGGCAGCTTGTAATGTGTAATGTGATGTGGTGTCTACATGTTTGTCTTCGTCGGTGTGTTCGAGTGATTTTGTGTTTTCGTCGTGCTTGTTTGTCCCAATGCGCACATGCAGCTGTGGGACTCTTTTTGACATCAGCAACACAGCAATCTGCAAATCAAACCCGGCGCACGCTGGCGGCCCGTTAGACACCGACCCCCAATACTGCAGCACATCTGCAGAGGAAGCGCTGCAGGAGGTGCGAGAGGAGGCAGAAGTGGGCAAAGCGCGGGGGTATCCGGGCTAGGCTAGCAGCGAATCCACACAAGCCGGCTATACCATCTATCGTACTCGCCAATGTACGCTCCTTGGACAACAAACTGGACTATATACACATTCTGAGATCAACCCAGCAGACCGTGACAGAGAACTGTGTTTTCGTTTTTACAGAAACATGGCTCAATAACAGCATCCTGGACTCCACCATCCAGCTGGACCGGCTAACATGCTACCGAGCAGACAGAG
Organism: Chaetodon trifasciatus; assembly: GCA_037975065.1. Classification (NCBI taxonomy): domain Eukaryota; kingdom Metazoa; phylum Chordata; class Actinopteri; order Chaetodontiformes; family Chaetodontidae; genus Chaetodon; species Chaetodon trifasciatus. The sequence goes on from JBBMOE010000039.1 coordinate 5,345,893, forward strand.
CCCTCATTGAGGGAGGTAAGACCCGCGGCGCTGTGGTGATTTGTAGACACTGTTCACCCCTCGTGGAGTTTATGATCATCAAGTGCCGGCCTCTGTTAATGTCCTGTCCATATAGCAGCATTGACAATGAAGTTGGCTTGACTTGACTTGACTTGACTCATTCAGCATCAGACTGATCCATCCCACTGCACCACAGAGTGACAGAATTTATTCTATTTTATTTAAAATTAGAAATAAGTATCTACATTTGCTCCTTCTAACTCTTAAGTATATTATCTTTCTTGTTTTTCATTTTTATTCAGGGGCTTTTTGTAACAAAAGAATTTCCATTTCCATTTGATAACCGTTGTTCAAACTACTACAATGATTTGAACAATGGGTAGGGGGTTGGACTTATGTAAATGAGATGCAATGAGCAGCACTGTGTTACCTGGCAGGTGAGAATCTTTCAGGCTGCATTTCTCAAAAAACTAGTTTGAGCAGTGTCTACATTCAGATGGCCACATCTTCTTCAAATATTTTCAGATTTCCATGTGTTAGACATCATTGGAAAACTTAGAAACTGCACTTTCAGAATCTGTAAATAACTCAAAATGCCCCCTGAGAGACTTGTTGCTGGTTTTCTCGTGGCTGGTCACAATTGTGTCGTAGCAGTGACTCTTGTAGCTGCCGCAGGTCAAACGTCGCTGTCTGGCCTCCAGCTGCTGAGCAGTTTGGCTTCGTATTGATCCTCTTTATTGGAGCTTTTCTCTTCTTTCAGCCTGAGCGTTTTTTTAATTGTCCAGCAGTTACAACTTGTCAATCACCAGCTTCATCAAAGAGAGATCAGAGATGAGGTGACTTCACTGAAAACAGCTTTGAACAAGTATCGGTGAGGTCACGCAGCACGTCACAGAGCCGCATACATACAGTGAATAAAAACTAGAGACAGCTCGATGTTCCTAAACTCAACACAAACAAACAATTCAAGCACACGGAAATGAAGGAAACGCCTTCAGTAGCTCTCTGCACAGGCACCATGGAGCTAAACCTCACTGTGAAACCTTCAGGAAGCTGCAGAGTCACTGCCTGCAGCAGGGTTTTTCAGCTGTGGGTCGACAGCTTGTCGCCTCCTCAGAGCAAACATGAGGCTGATATTGATCCTCTCCTCTCACTTTCAGAATGAGTTCAAACAAGCACAGATTCCTAAAAACTATTCCTTTGACACATTCAGTCCAACTTAATGCTTTAATTCACGTCTCCCAAAATCACCCACTTTTCATTTGCCAGTTAGCCTCATCGCAACCAGTGAAAAGTGTAATTTGAAAGGTCAGTTTCAATGATCTGTGTGCACAAAATTGCATAAATGACGGCGGGTGTGTAACACACTGCTGATCCAAACTGTGAGCAGATGCATGTATTTTATGACTGAGACAGCAGATAAAACCACTGCAGCTACATCTCACACACACCAATACAGACGAGCTTCATTTACTTCAGATGTTGTGCTTCCATATTGAATTAGTAGTTGGAATATATTTTAAAATCAAATGCATTTCCTCCCAGCTGGACATCCTGCAGCTCCACCACTGACCCCCGTCTGAACTCAGCGCGTTTGAAGAAAAAACACAGAGCTGAAACTAAAAAACGCAGATAATTGCCAAAATGAGGAAACACTTGTGCAACCCAAGGATTCAAAGTGCATTAAACCTGTGAGGTCAGACTTTCCTGGCAGGGCCGAGGCTCCTCGGAGGGCAAAATGAATAAGAATAAATCCAACATAATACTGAATAATCATCCTTCATCCTGCGGCGGAGGACTCCAGGCCTGATTGGAGCGCGCTCGGTGAGATTATGGGTCTCGACTGGTCACTGAGATTGATGATTTTGAGAAGTGCATAAACCATTAGTCATGGTTGCTTCAGTCACCTGGTCTCAACCCAGCTAAACAAGCCTGTTTTTTCCACTTTCAACAAATCACCAGTTGATGGGATTTTTCTCATGGCAGAACAGAGTCACACTCTCCGTTTGCCATGACACGTTATGTTGAGCTTCATATACATCATTTCTTTCAGGTGACACTCCGCCCAACATCTTTACAGCATCAAACGCTGAATGTGTGCCTGAACGCTGGCTGTAAAAAGCTTGTGGTTTAGGGGAGCAGCTTGAATTCATGTCAGTTTCCATAAATACACATTTGAGAAAGAGCTGGAGAAATGTCTCACACCACGCCTGCAGCCTGATCCATTTCTCCATTATCCAACCGTACGCTCATCATGCTCCAGAAAACAGAATTTTGCCAAAAATCTGGCAACAGATGCAGCTTCTGCCAGGCCTTTTGAGTCAGGACCAAATGCTTAAAGCTGCAACAATCAGCATTTTACATGAATAATGGATCAAATTGCTCTGTATGATGTAAAAGGCGTCACAAAACAAACCAACAGACCAAACTATTATCATCCGACTGCACTTCCCTCAGCTCCACAGACCACGCTAGCATCTTCAAGCTGCAGCAGCAGCAAAGAAGCTCTGATAAGCAGCAGCAAACAGACGAGCTGCTGAAGGAAGTTAAAAAGCATCAGAGCATCATGGGAACAAAAAACAAGAAGGCTTAAGAGCTTATTTCCATCCACAAACAGCGACACTCGAAGCGCTCTGAGCTCCATTCATAATATAAATCAGTCAAGAAGTGACTGAGAAAACATCTGGTAAAGGTTTCTCTATGACGAAGAGTTTGTTTTGGATCCAGTTCAGCGTCCATAAAACACCTGGAAGAGTGAAGCTTCAGGGCTAACAAACCATCAGATCATCTCCAATCATCTTTTTATTAGCAAACACCAACGAGGAAAACATTCAGGTCACAGCGTCTCATTTCCAGCTGGGGGAGAGCAGCCTGCAGCGCGCTGTCTGCAGTTTCATGTTCATCACCGGCTGCAATTTCATTTTCGTTATTTAGCTATTATTCAGCTTTCAACTGTATTTAACTATTTGTTTTAGTTTGGGTGTTCGTGCATATTTGTTATTGATTTTTAATCAGTTTCCAGAAATATTAACCATTTTAAACTGGGTATATTTACTGGTTGTGCCAGTTTTGGCCTGTAAAATATCTCACTCAGTCTGCATCCTGGTCATTAGTCCTTCATAACCAAATTTGAGGCATTTTTATAAAAATGCTCATTTATGCTGAATAGTTCATACTGGCTGATTCTCTGTCATCTCATTTTTCAAACAGCGAGATGTCAGAATTTCATCCCTGGTCACGCTCTGCTTTGTGCATCATATTTTCATGCTTGTGTCTTTGTTGGACCAGCTGTCTGTTTTGTTTATCACCGTCCTTTTTTAATGATAAAGTTGACAAAATGTACGTACATGCAGACAAACAGCAAATTAAAGGAAAAGCCTGAATGAATGAGTGGAGGAACGTAAAGAGTTCGGATGCTTCCGCTCGGCTGACCTGCAGGATACACCTCAGCATCCAGTCGCGCTCTGTGGCAGATATGAAAACGCTGAGCAGATCCAGCTGATTCTGTTTGAAGATGTCGAGAGGAAAAGATCTGAGTGACTCTGAGAGAGGGTTCATTGTTGGGGCACGGCTGGCAGCGGCTTCAGCCTCAAAGGCTGCTCAGCCGGCTCCAGTTTCAGCAGGAACAGTGACGAAAGTGTGTTTAGATGACGGGAAAGACGTCAGTAAACAGTCAGAAACCGCGGTCGGCAGCGCGCGCTCGATGGCCGCGATGCTCGTGCATTAACGCGATATGTGAGGAAGAACAGAGCAGAGGTCTTCTTCAGGTGACTGAGGATGACAGCGCAGGACGTGATCAGACTGTCAGCAAGAACAGTCTGTGGACAATTACATAGAGAGGGACGTTATAGTAGGGTGGCAGCGCGTAAACCCCTCATTACAAAGATGAATGCACATTTGAGAGTTCAGTGGTGCAGAAACCACAGGCCCTGGTCTGCAGAGAGGTGGAAAAAAGGGATCTGCTCACATGAGTCATCCTCCACCATGTTCTCAACAAGTGGGCGAGTGCATGTGTGGCGTTCACCAACAGAGGTACAGGTCTGAAGGCGTGACCCCGACGGTGGGGGGGTGGGGGTGGGGGGGCACTTAGAGGAAGAGTCCCTGAAGACCAAGACGAAGTTTTCTGAGCGATCACATGTATCCTGTGATGGAGCACTTCCATCCTGATGGGAGTGGTCTCTTCAGGGTGACGGTGCCTCCACCCGAAGGCCACTGAGGGCTGACATGAGTATGAAAGAGACGTGAATCAGATGTTGTGGCCTCCGCAATCACCATTGGAACTCCTCTGGGAGATTTTGTGTTGGACAGCGCTCTCCACCACCATCATCAAAACATCATCAATCAGCACCATCATCAATATCTTTTGAAGAATGGTGTTCCATCCCTCCAGTGGACTTCCAGCAGCAGACATGTAGAATCAATGAAACAGTGCATTAAGGCTGTTCAGGCAGCACGAGGCAGTCCAACACTGAGAGACACTTTATGTTGGTTTTTGGCTTAATCTATCTGCATATACAGTGCCAGCCAAAGGTCCAAACACACCAGCCCGGACATGAAACACAAAGAATGGACATCAGACCAGTGGAAACCTGGACTTTGGACTGATGAGTCCAACTCATTGGTTTTGGTTTGGTTCCTTGACGCAGAGAAGCTGCATGTGGCTCCCACCATGCAGCAGGAGGTGTGATGGTTTGATGGTGTGGGGAGCTCCGCTGGTGAATGTCGGCTATTTATCCAAAATTCAAAGCTCACTGAGCCAGCACAGCGACCACAGCATCCTGCATCCCTCCTGCTTCGTGCTTTGTGGGACCATCGTCTGTTTTCCAACAGGACAATGACCCCAGTCGCACCTCCGGGCTCTGTGAGAGTGATGGAGTGCTGCATCACCCGACGTGAACCAAACTGAGGTGGTTTGGAATGAGATGGACCGCAGAGTGAAGGGAAAGCAGCCAACAGCTCAGCATATATGAGAACTCCTTCAAGGCTGTTGGGAAATCGTTCCAGCTGAAGCTGACGACCTCGTGAAGCTGCTGAGAGAACGCCAACAGAGCGCAAAGCTGCCATCGAAGCAAAAGGTGGCGACTGTGCAGAAAACGATAAAGGAAAACCATAGAAGGAGAAGAAGATTGAAGGAGACTGATACGTGACAACTGTTTCATGAACAAGAATTCACAGCTTCAGTGATTCTCAGACAATCATGTTGAATCTGGATCTTTTCAAACCTTCATCCTTGAGTTGGCTCTTTTACTTGGCCGTGTAAATTTCCCCCCTGAACATCCTCAAAAAAAAAAAAAAAAAAACACCTTGAAGTGAATATTTCATGGAAAAATACAGCCAAAATCCAGCTCATGTTTTATTGATCTGGACTTTATAGAGCTGAAGCGGTTGGCCGGCTCTGCTCCTCCTGCAGAAGTGCTATTCTTTCTTTGGCTGGTTCAACAGTTCAAAGTTCTGAAATGGTCAGTTCATACCGGTGCTGGCAGGCAAACGGGTGGGTTCACCGCTGGTTAACGACTGCAGAGAAACCTGCAGAGTCTGCAACATTAACGGCAGACATGTTTATGCAGTTGGAACTTGTCAAATAGAGGAGAGCTGCACTTAAAGAAACCCAGAAACTTTGAACCTTGTTTACACAGAACGGGAGTCTGGGCGCAGGAGAGGAGGAGCTGCTGAGGTGAGGATGTTGCTTTTGGCAGCAGAGCGAACAGACTGCTGCAGAGGTGAGACCAGCTGCTGCTACCTGACCTACAGGTGTGTGTTTGTGCGCGCTCTGCCGCTGAATCTGATGGTGCATTCACTGACAGCCCTGACATTTATTCATTTTAAACAATTTCATGTGTACATAAGAAAGAATCGCTGTGCCAGCAGAGCCGCAGCCGTTACCTGTTAGAGGTGCATCCACGGACTAAGAACTGTCATTCTAAGTCTGTCAGCACTGAAACTGATCCAGTGTACAGAAGCATCTGTGAAACCAGGTTACATAAGTCTGTTTCCACCATTCAACAGCTGATTATTCTGTAAAACTGACAGAACAGAAAAGCAGAGGCCGTCCTCTCACTGCATCGTAGCCTCCATCTCTGAAACGCTCGTAAAATCAGTCATGTTTCTAAAAATAAAGCCAGTGGCTTTAACATTTCCCTTCTTTGGAGCCATGAGAAACACCAGACTACACACTCTTCATTTACCCATTAACACACACACTCACACGCTGATGACAGCGTCAGTGTCAGTGTTGAGGAATCAAACCACCAACCCGGTGATCAATGGACAGCCTGCTGCTGAAGACCGAGTTAAATTCAGCAGCTTGAATTCAATCGCCTTCAGATTGTGGGTCAGCTCCAGTTTCAGCGGCCGAGGAGGAAACTTTTTGGCCATGACATGACCTTATGAAACCTAAAGCGCACTCCTGTTTGTGTGTTTCCGGGTCTGCAGTCATGTGTTGAGCAAAGGCAGCTTTTCTTTTCCCCGTCTGCATCACGCTCTGGAAAACTACTGTGAGCGCTTCGAGCACAGACACTTCACTGTCCAGAAAAACTCCATGACAATCCTGCATTCTGTTAAATCCACCGTATTTAGCGGCATATACAGCGTGCGGATACGTAAGCAGGTAGCAAAGGAGTAAAATTAGAGCGTCTCATCTGGTCACACACTCTTATGAATGCCTGTAATTATAGTCACAATATGAAACCTGAGGCAAAACAGAAACATCAGATCTCATTTGTGGAGGAATAATATTGTCAATCTCTAAAAAAAACCTTGGTCAGTAATTATGTCATGGCTTATAATAGCCGTGGATGTGTCAGCAGTGGCTATTTTTAAGCCTCCAGCATGCGGCCTATTAGTGAGGTGTGTGTGTGTGTGTTTATATTTGACTAAGGCGAGTGGTGGTTGAGAGGTAGGTCAGGGGTGTGTGAGCAAATGACAGGATGTGCGGTCAGGCCGGTTCACAAAATCTGCTTAGTAATGTTGGTAAAGATAGAGCTGACCTCTTCGTCGCCATCAATGGCCCCTGTGTTAACCGCGGCCTGTCACACACAAAAACACACACGTGTGCGCACCTGAATGGAGGCCAGTGTATTACAGGGTGGGAACGTGCACTGTTACACCAACACAGAGACGAGAGCAGGATGAGAGAAAAATACAGAGTAAGTCCTTTTATATCTGCAGGCCGTTTGGGTTCAAGACTGTGGTGTTTGTTTCCCTGACACACACACACACACACACACACACACACACACACACACACACACACACACACAGTGCTTAGATTAGAATATAAAAAGGTGCCAGAGCTCTAAGCTGGCAGCTGTATGGTTTACAGTAAGTATGAAATCTATTTCTGTGTGAAAATACTGTACATGATCCTTCATAGTTTGAGCTTTAATGTAAAATATCCATAACATACAGTTAGTGTTTATGACGCTGCACAAAAATGAATCAAACATATCCTGATACTCAGACTAAATTAGCATTTGGTTCCACCTGAATCCATTCAAGCCGTTCTCTGTTCGGGGTTAAACAAAGGGATGTTGAATGTTTCTGAGTCGACTTCCAGAATCCTGTAGAGTGGAAACAGAAAAGGTTTCAACTTCCCCTCCGTCACGTTTCCAAGCGGTGTTACTGTTGGCGCCACGATCGCAAAGACAACTGCAGCGCTAACGCTAGCAGAGGGAAACAAACATACCTGCTGGTTTCTTTTGTTCCAGAAGGAAAACATCCTGGTTTCGTTGCAGCTTCTGGTTTGTTTTCTGGCTGCTAACGTTAGCGACATGGCTACTGCTACTACTCTGACAACTGTCCAAAGCAAGAAACAACCGTAAGAATCCCAGTTTGGAAAAGAAATCTCGACCTCACTGCTATGATAAAGTAAAAAACCTGGTTGTACTAGTAAAGAGGCAGGTTTTCTTACTGATCTGGAAGAAAGAATGCCAAATGACTATCCAGTTTTGAGTCCTGGTTGGAAGCGGGGGCACATATCGACAGGGGAACGGACTTGGACAAAAGACGGGAACGCTCGCCATCGAGTGCCCGTCTGAGGTTCACTTGTTTTACCTCAGATCACAATCACTGAACAGATCGGAGATGTGGGTGCTAATTCAGATGCCTGGAACCAAGCTAAAGCAGAGCTAACCTGAAGAGTAATTATGAAGAGCAGGATTAAATGCTAGCTCATTATGTTTGTAGATAACCTGTTTCCAAAAGTGAAGACAGATCAAATGTCACCTTGAAACTAGTGATGAGGAAGCTGCAGCAGAAGCTGAATTCACTGAAGACCTTTCATCATCTGATGGAGTTTCCTTTGGGTGTGAGCCCTAAACGTCGTCGGGCGCCCGTTCACCCGACGTCCCAGTTCCATCCGCAATGTGTGTGATGGAGCTCATCGGTGCCATTCTTGACAACACGAGCAACCAGAAGTCTCTTAGTGATGGACGACACATCAAAGTAAATCGAGGTACAGGAACGGTGTAGAGAATCCAGGAGATTTTCAAAATAAAACACCCTGTGCAGACTCCCGATCGTACATCAACAATAAACGAATTAAAACATACAAGAAAAGAAACCATTCAACGATGTACATCAAGGAAAAATGAGCAAGTCAACAAAATAAGGGAGGCAGAGTCTTATCTCTTTGCCTCCTGAACCAGGACATTCAGATGTGGACCTGCGCTCACCATGAGGAAGCGGTACGCAGTAATTAGACAGGACAACACTCTGTACCTGTGAGCAGACCTGCTGACCCATTTTTCAGGCACTGGTGACACACCGATGCTGCTGCTGTCCGTGATTCGTCAGCTCAGAGCTCCACTGACTGACCACCTGCTGAACTTCAGCTTCTGCTGGAGGATATCAGCACTCAGTGAAACTATGGTTTCCACATGGCTTCATATCAGCTGAAGAACGCCAGACTGAAGTCAAGTGAGGCGTCGCTGAATGCACAGAAGAAGCCACTTCTCTCCTGATTTACCCTTCTGAAGCTGACGAGCACTGACGGCAATGTGACATCCAGGAAACTGTTCCTGCTCTCTGTGGAAGTTTGCACTTTCAGCCCAAATCAGCCCCAGATTCATGGTTATAAAATCTTTCAGCCAAAAGTCCCAAAACCAGTATTTTAATGCCACAAAACAAATTGGCAGCTGTTGAGTTCTCCATCCCCAATACAGCCAAAACTCTTTACAAGCTGGAACGTCACAACTTGTTGGTATCACCGCTGGTGAATGTGTGTTTTATGCACGAGAGTATTGAGGAGAAGATGACCAGTAAGTCAGTGTGTTATTGTCGTTTTTCTTTTTAAGGCAATACAAATGTGTGTATGTGCGGTCTTCAGATCTTAAAGTGGGAGGTAAAGGCAAAGTGGGAGCACGAGCTGCTGCCTGGTAACATTCACTGTTGTTGTTGTTGTTGCTGTTGCTGTTGCTGTTGCTGTTGTTGTTGCTGTTGCTGTTGTTGTTGTTGTTGTTGTTGTTGTTGTTGTTGTTGTTGTTGCTGTTGTTGTTGCTGTTGTTGTTGCTGTTGTTGCTGTTGTTGCTGTGATGAGGAGTTTAACCACGTTGCTCTAAATGTAACTGAATCGTGTTCTGTTGAGCTTGGAGCTGCACAGACAGAAAGAAAAAACTCTGTTAAACAGAAGTTTTCACTCCTGTGAAACATGTGGCCTTTAGAGAGGACTCCGAAATAAAGAGGGAGGTGTAAAGTCTGAGCTCACTTAAAATTCAGAACAAGAATATCCAACAGGTTAAAGGAAAAGAAAGAACCACTGCAGGGAGGCGAGATTGGATTCGGAAAGTGCTTGAGTGAAATGAGAGGCGACGGCAATTCCATTTCAGAGAGTTTTGCCTCGAGTGCCTCCAAGTGCCCCGGCCTTCGATGCAGAGGAGAGCAGATATTAGAGGAGGGGGAGAGTCGAGGTTGAAATGAGCAAATGGAATACTAAATTTAGACAAGTCACACAAACAGGAGAGGGTGGAAATGTACTAGAAATAAAACACGTTGCACTGGGTGGAAGAAGTGAGCTGTCATGTCAGATGTGTTCATCAGGTGACTCCTCCTCCTCTCTGCCTCCTTCCCTCCATCCTCGCTTCACCTTTCTCCTCCTTCCCCGCTGACCTTTCCTCGAGTTGGGGCGCCGCTGATGGATTAAAAACAAATGAGAGGGTAAACAGAGGCTGAGGAGCGCGCTGCCGCTCGATGAGCTCCACGGCGTGTTAACAGAGAAACAACAGCAGCTCACTTTGCCTCCACATTCATCAGCGCCTCAATCCTTCTCCTCCCTCTCCATTCGTCTTCCTCGGGCTCGCTGGCCTCCACACGCTGAGGTCACGTTCACGCTGATGAGGAGGAATGTCCACAGTTTGGGCTTAAACATCAGTTTGTAAAAATGTAAAATGGTTTTGAAATGTTAGCTCTATGAGTGTAAAATGAGGCTCTGCCGAGGTCTGAGCGGTTTTCATTAACAATTCTTTTCTCCTAAGATCTCAGAGAAATGTCTAAAAAGACCTCAAATGGACTCACAGATGGGGCTGGAACAAAGGAAAGACCAGGTTCAAGGACAGAGAGCTGAGTGGAGGTCAGCTCGGTGCTGCTCGGGCTATCAGACGCCCTCCTGGGATCTGGTCCGTGGACAGTTGGGGGATCGTTTCCTGTTGTCCCGTCGTTCCAGAGGTGGGAGCTGGCTCTCGTCCAGAGACAGAGACAGTCAGGACGGCTCGTAACGCTGGGACTTCTTCTTGTTTGTGGTGATGCAGTGAAGTCTTGTCTTTGTATATGTGTCTTAAATATAGGGTTCAGACTACGCTGCCCAGGTTTGAGACTCTCTTGTTGAGGCTGTTGAATTACCAGCCTGACGGTCGATTATGAACTATAATCGGCCGTCTGTACCCGTGTAGTTTGACTGGTCATGCCTCTCAAAGTGATTCTTTTGTGCCTCGTTTCGGAGTCTTTGGAGTCGTTCTTCCTCATCAAGCTATTGTATGGTGATGACCATCGACGTGAAGACGATGATTACAGCTTCTCAAATGTGAGGATTTGCTGCTTTTCTCTGTTATATATCATTATGGAAACCGTGGCGGCTAAAGGTGAGTCACCAGAAACCCTGCTGGAATCATTTCGCCAGAATCTAACTTAAGCACAGCACATTAACTCTTTCGATGCGTGGCCTCACATCCAAATAACATGACTCAAGCATTAATCGCCTAATACCCAAATACTTACAACTCATCAGGTACGTCACTTGTTGGCGCCCTTTCCAGGGAAACTGAGAATAAGCTGAGTGCTTGACTTTAACCCTGGCTCATTCGGCTTCACCACACACACTCGTGTCCTCTCCGTCTTCCCTTCAGCCATCAGGCTGGAAAAACAGTTGAAGTAGTAAAGGATCGCCAGCTGCCCATTTTCCTGTTTAAACTAGCAGTTCAGTTATAGCTGGCATCAGCTGAGACTCACATGGTCCTTCCATGAGGCCTAACACTGAGGACAGTCACTCAGCTCATTGTCCACTGAATAGAAATGTCTGTGTGTGTCTCTCTCTGGCAAAAGAAGGAGTCAGCTGATAGTCATTAGCCGTGCTGGCAGTCCTGCTTCTCCTACTGGGACTCTGCGCCTGGTTGGTCATGTGAGAAGTCAAACTGAACCTTGAATGGCAGTAAAATAACAGAAAGGTCCCACAGCTGAGGTCAGCGTCCTCTTCTGAACGGTGAACCCTCGTTTAAGGTTGGTGTGGCTTCAAACACGCCGAGGAATTAGGAACATATTGGGTTAACTCGTCCGTCCTGTCAGCTATTACAGTCAAACAAGCAACATGTGGGAGCATCTGTGTAACATTCAGAGGAGGAGGAAGAGGAGGCAGCCTGCAGAAATCTGCTCTGATTATTCACTTTATTGATTTAAGCCAGTGTGCCTTATGGAACGAGAGATTCAATCAAAAAATCAACACAATCAAAAAGGTCACCAAGAAGCATCCAGCCCAGAACAAATACCCAGCTGCTGTTTATAAGGATGAGAACTAATAACTGAACAGTTATCATCAGCTGCCACTGAATGAGCTAACCGGGTAACATTAGGTATGACGGCACACCTGCAGGACTCAGGGGGGTCAGGTGGTCTGCAGGTCGGAGTCTGCTGAGACGTTTTAATGTCCAGGACTTTGTCTCTAGCAGAGCTGTGTTTCTGATCAGTCTGTGTGTGCATGTAGACACAATACGTGCATGCACAACAGGCCGCAGCACATTTTACAGCTTTCACTGATTAGCTCTGAGTGAATGACGCTGGTCACTGGAAACCAGTTGGTGCTCTGGGGGCGACCACTTTGGATCACAGCTACGTTCTGTGTTTACGTGTGATGGACAGTAAACGTCTTTGCTGAAAACATTGCAGCTGTGAGCGAGACGTTTAGATGATATCAGTGTCAAGCCTGAGTGTCCAGCGCAGAGCTGGAGTCAGAATGTGGTTAGCCTAGCGTAGCATAAAGACAGGAAGCTGCCCAGCACTGTGAAAAGATCAATTTCAGAGCGCCTGAAGTGCCTCACTCTCTGGAATCAGACGACTCCGATCACAATTTTACTTTCCTAGAATTCAAATATTCAAATTCACAGGATTTTGTCTTCTCAGTGCAGACCAACATGAAATTTCTCTTGAAAAATCTCAGTTTAGCACAAAGCTAACTGTGTGTCTGTGACACTGACACTGCGAGTCCACGCAGCTCTTTGTGGTTGAGGGTAATGGAGGCGAGACAGGGAAACTGTGGTTTCATAGTCTGATTTACCATTTTTCATCTTACCTGCGGAGTCATATCACACTGCAGCAAGAAAACAAGCTGTGGTCACAGCTATGGCACCTTTTCATGGGTTATTTTCACCTCCCCAATTTTTCCCCTTTATTTGACAGTAATAGTAGAGATATAGACAGAAAACGTGGGGACGGAGACAGAGGGAAGGGTAGGACATGCAACTAGAGTCTGAGTTGAACTCTGGATGTCGCAGTTATGTGATGTGCCGTTTAACCTTAAGCCGCTGGGTCTCACTGGATTTATGATTTCTAATAGTTTTGGAAAGCAGGATAAAGGTGGCTGAACGTGGCACCGATGTGTCTTCAAGGGGTCATGGACAATTAATTTTGATTTGGTGTGATTGGGAGGACTTGTCTGATTGGTTGGTTTGTAGATGAGGGTCATAGCAGCACCCAGATTTTAAAGCTTTTGTGCAAAAATTCTGCCATGACAGCCAAATATTCCACCACACTGCTGTATAGGGACCCACTGTATAGTGTCTGTCCACCGTCCAACAGCCTGTCTCAGCCTCAGCTAAAACCAAAAGAAAGAAGCACAAACAGAGGACGTTTACATAATGCATGGAAGCAAAAGTTTTTATATGATACAGACTAGAACTAAATATAAGACATGGTCTGTGTTCAGTGTTTAATCCAGCAGACTATATGAGTCCACAGCTAAACACACAGGCAGGAAACCAGACTGCTGCTGCAAGAGAGGCATTTAACATCCTATCACTGGCATGTTTATAATACCTGAACTGGAAACTGCAGTGCAGGAGACAGTGTGTGTGTGTGTGTGTGTGTGTGTGTGTGTGTGTGTGTGGACAAAGCAGAAGTCATCATAACATAAATCATTTAATTTTAGGGTGAAGACTCGGGTTCGGGTTAGGCGAGTAATGGTTATGTTTATGGTTCAGGCTAGTCTCCAGGAAATTAATGTAAGTCTATGCAATGCGATGGAAACACTGTGTGTGTGTGTGTGCGTGTGTGTGTGTGTGTGTGTGTGTGTGTGTGTGTGTGCACATACCAGACTCTACAGGTCTGCTGGGAAGTGTGAAACAGACATGAGCCAGAAAGACAGACGCCTCATTTGTTTACAGAAGAAGTGTCAAGAAAGAGAGGGATGAAAGGAGGAGGAGAGAGATGGAGTGAGGAGAAAAGCACGATGAGGAGGAGCACACGATGTGGGTCGATACATACCTGGAGGAAGAGGAGAAAAGAGGGGGACTGGATGAGTGAAACGAGATTAAACAGAGGACGGTGGAGAGGACGAGAGGAGAGAAAATGCAGAAGACTTTTGGAATGTTGAAACTATTTTCCACACAGGAAACTTCCAACACGCTGTGTGTGTGTGTGTGTGTGTGTGTGTGTGTGTGTGTGTGTGTGTGCGTGTGTGTGTGTGCGCGTGTGACAAATTGTTGAAACTTTTATTTTTTTTCACGCACTTCATTGAATTTCCAGTGAAAAATGTGAAACATCTTTTGGGTTGCATTGTTTCCTTTAAAGGGAACGAGACCTTTTTCATTTGACCTTAAATTTCAAAGAGAAATTCTTCTTCCTTTCTCCTTTCTGTAAAAAGCTGGCTTCCCTGTGCTGATTGTAAAAATTAGGGCTTAAAGAGAGTCGGAATGTCTGAGGACGAGCGTGTTTGACTGGCAGAGCTCTGGCTCTAAAGGTCAGAAATCGCCTCAGTCTTCTTTTACTTGGCTAAGATGGAAAAGTTGGCATGTTGATAAAAAGACCAATAAAAGACGATGAAAACCACATTTTTATCATGATTTGCGGCTTTTTGAATGAAGCCCTCAATTAAACAGAAAGCCAGAATGAAAAAGAGAAAGTAAAGAAAAACACCTGAAGTCATGAAAGGAAATGACATGACGCTGAACAGGAAGGAACAAAGAAAGACTGCGTGCTCCTCTTTTGATCATATTGTCTCCTCGTGCCCTTCAGAGTTTAGTTAAAGGGGCGCGCCGCCAATTATACCCGTGAAGATCAGTGAACAGTCTTCGGAGGCTCTGGGGGAGCTTCCTGAAGTTTGAGAAAATGTTGTCGTCGGGATTATCAGAGTTTGGAGACTTTTACAAAAGAGAGGCTGTCTGAACCTCGGGGTGTGAAAGTGAAAAGATGTATCTGCAGCAGGCAGAAGAGGAGCCGGTGTTTTTCAGCTCAGCCCACACCAGGGATTTAAAGTCAGGGCAGTGAAGTGTTCATGTGTCCTGTTTTACATGAAGAGCTCAGCCTGGCACGCAGCAGATAAATCTGACATGTGTGGTCCTGCGATGTCGCACCTCTCCTGCATCCTGTACGTTTAGTTTTGAGCTCTTTTGTTGTTTTCTGTTTTCGTCCAGGCTCAGTTTTCTAAAGCAGTGGCCTCTAACCTGTGGATTATGGTGCCTCAGCGCTCGGCCGACACATACCTGCTCTGACCTGGTTTGCATGGCAGGTGTTGGTGAATTACTCTCAGGCAGATGTCTGCTGAATCCGCTCACTTATTGATATTCTTCTGGCTGTGCTCTGAGTGGATCTGTGGCAGAGAGTCAGGATCAGCTGCCAGAATGGGAAGATTACTGGGTTGGACCAAGCCGCTGACAGGGATTCAACATAATCACACTATTTCATTGCCTTGCACCTCTGGGAAAGTTGTGTGCGCATGTTTGTGTATGTCGAACAGGCTGGAGGAAAAAGACGGGTGGAGGTGAAGGGATAGAGCCGCGCCAGAGTCTCCGTCAGCGGCTGACAGCAGGATTTAAGACCACAGCTTCCAGTAAAAAGGTGCTCCTCCACAGGTCGGTGTTCCCATCTGGATCACAGCGTTAAGGCTGCAAAGATCTCAGGTTTTTCTCCTTTCAAGAAGACACAGCAGGCCGGTGACCTCTTGTTTTATATTTTCCATCTTAAGTTATTTCCTCAGTTTGTTTCTGCAGTTCATGCTCGATTAACGATGTCGGGTACTTGACTGGTTTAGCTGCTTTCTTTGCTTCACGTCATTGCGAGGCAAAAAATTTGGCTTTGGTGGAATAAATGTCATACATCTTAAAGCCAGCAGATGGCACTAAAGTTCAACAGTGATGCTAACTGCATAGCTAACTGTAGAAGTACGATGACTCCGTGTCACAATCCACGTCAGTGACCCTCTGAGGTCCATGAAGCAGTCGTGAGTGAGAACCGTTAAAGCTGTAGCATCGCCACACTTCTACCAACGCTTCCTCAAACCAAGGAGGTTGGAGCAGAGGCAGAAACACCAGAGGGAGGTTAGAAAATCTTTTCTTTTATCATTTAAAGTAATCTAATTATCATTCATTATCTATTTGTCATATCAGCTGAATAAAAGCAGAGATTAGTCTCGCTCTCACAGAAACAGTAAAACTATATTAGCTGCACGTAACAGCTGTCAATCATCCAGGTAGAGCGGTGACCATCATTCTGATCGTGAAGGTGGATCCTGCTGACGGACTTCCACCGTGTGACCTCTGAGCGGCTCAGAAGCAGAGCTCGCGGTGATGTTTTCATGTTTTTTTAGCCTCAGCCTCACAGCGAAGTCCACGTTACATAACTTCAGATGTGACCCGCATCCTCGCCTCGCTGACTCGCCACCATCGACTTTTCACTTCACTTTTAGCTCTGAACTCACTGACACCGAACACTCACACACACCCACTGCCCGGCTAACACACACACACACACACTCACACACACACACACAGTGCTGCATTCAAAAACATCTTCTCCTGGAAACTGATCGCATCCCCGGCGTTTCTCACACATGCCCACGGACTGACGCACTCAAATGTTTACAGGAATCACAGCATAAACAGATTCAGACATGAAGCTGCAGCAGGTGGAGCTGATCTGCCTCGTCTCCGTCCTGCATCCACCCCACAACAGTTCAGCTCCAACCATCCAAGAGCACGCAGACAGCTCCTGCTTTATTCACCGGTGGTTGACTGCAAAGCCTTTAGGTATCATTTCGGTTTATAACCATTTAGATCTATAAAGAAACACCAGCAGACAGGTTGGAAACAAACCTCCAAATTATCTTATTTACAAGAGAAAACAAAGGCAACGGTGAAATTAGCATCCAGAGAGTCTGTTATAAACATTCATCTCTCAGAGTGAGTCAGCTTTGACTGTATCTACCACAGTTTTCTGAGGAATGAGGGATGAGTACCAACATTTCAGGTGTTACCTCCAAAGACACTGGTGTGAATAATGTGACGACCTTAAATCAGGATTATTTGCTCTGTCTGCTGGAAAAGTTTGTTACATGCTGACAAGTGGCCTTGAGCGAGCCAGCAGTAGATAATGTGATTTTGTTGTGCAGCTGTATGAATAGGAGGGAGGGCAGCGCGTGCAGCTCCGTCTCCTTGAAAGAATAAAAGTCCGTGTGATCAAACTAACAAGTTAAAGTGAACAGCCTCGCTCTGCAGGAGACCTGACCTCAGATCAGCCTTTATCCTCAGCAGCATGTGCCAACATGTCAAACAGACGCATGAGTCACTCAAATACAGCAGCAGAAGCTTCCTCCAGGCTTCGCTGTACATCACATCCTCCCGAAGGTCGAGCTCAGACACGGCGGTGAAAAGAAAGTTTTGCAGCGTGCGAGGAAGCGAGGACGAGGCTCTAAGTGCACAGAGTTGATGCGTCCTCAGCTCGTTTCTGTTTGTCTCTCTGTTGTTAGGTTGATGTCAGACCTCTGAGCGCTCGCTGATCGTGCTCTGTCTGCAATTATTCTGAGAAATTTAAGGTACCAGGGGAATAAAGGCATTAAATGAATAAAGCTAAAAATACAAAGAGCCAAAGAAAGCCTAAAAAAAAAAAGCATGACACACACACACACACACGCACACACACACACACACACACACACACACACACACACACACACACACACACACACACACCAGCCTGCTGCGTGTCCTGGATTCAGCGTCCTCAGCTCCCCTCATCACCACCGCAGCACAGAAGCCAGCTTTCGGCTCTTTGCATCCGTCGCTCTCACTGGCTCCGTTTTCCCAGAGTTCATTGCTCTGCGGGAGCCACAGGTGTCCGCCGGGCGCCCCCGCATCACACCGTGCGTCTGCACTGAGCGATGAGACATGGAGGGATTTCTTCCTCTGATGTTTTTTTCATGCTGCGTCCCCCCCCTCCCCATGCACTCACCTCCACCACTCATTCACCACCTCCCAGCGGGGAGGAGGTGGGTGTGTTCTGGTTGAGCCGTGCTCGCGGTGGGGGGGGGGGTCTGCAGGAAACAACAGCAGAGGAGTAAAAGAGTCCAGACTGAGCGTCTTAAAGTTGGACAGACAACATGAGAAGAGACCAAAGGCTGAATGTCTCCAACTGCGATCACATGTTCTCAGTCGACGTCGTAGATACGACACAGGAAGCTCGAAGCAAACTGAGGTGATCTGTTCGCATTTCAGCTGCTGCTTCACTGTAGTGACGGTTTGGTTGGCTTGTCCAAATCGAGCTAACGTTGAGGTTTGTTCGACTCAGCGATCAGAGCGAAAATGACATCTAGACAAATGACATCTTTAGAGCTTTAAACGCAGCAAAACTCATCGGAGAGATTCATTAAACTCAGATCCAAACGAATCCGCTCTCTCCTCCTTCCTGCAAACAGACGTGTGCCTAACATCCAGGTAGTTTCTACTGATCAACATCAATTCTGCCCGTCAGTCGATAACACGGCAAAATGAAAGCTGTCAGTCAAAGTGTCTGTTTCCAGATTTCAGCCAAAGAACCTCCACTCTGTCACACTGCTGTTCAGCCAGCGTCAATAACACTTTCACTCAAGGCTTATCAATAATTTCATCTTCTAAACGAGATATCTTTAAACCTCCAGAATTTAGATGACTGTCATTAATCTACAGCTGTTATTTCAGTGAGTCAGATACATTTAATCAACATTCAGGTCAGTATCAGATCAGACTGTCCATCAGCAGTTATGAGAGGACTCGGAGACACATGCAGACGTGTTTCAGGACACACTGCTGTCCCGTTCAACATGTGAGAACATCACGTTCACTTTCTGGATCAACACATCCTGACTACTGGATCTTGACTTCCTGTTTGGTGAATCTGATGTTTTCTGTGGACATCCAGTAATGCGACACAACATGAACGTGGGTGCTGAGTTTGATTTCCAGCCTTCTTTAAGAGCAGCAGAGAGAACAGAAAACTGAATGTGGAGAAAGAGCCACGTTGATGAGCAGTGACTACCGACCTTGAAGTTCCTGCACAGATGAATGTGAAATGCTCTCGAACATAATTCAGTCGAAACGGAACGCATCATGTCTGCTAAATGGGTGGATTGCTTGTGCCGCAAGTCCCAAACAGCAGCTTTGATTTAAAGAATTATGCAGTTAGATTTGGCTTCGCTCTCAAACAATCAGAGCAGCAACAATAAATCTCAGAATGAGAGCAAACAAGCACATTTTAAAATTTTAAAATTAAAAATGCATGAAAATGCCCCATTAAAGCTCAACTGTGGGCCCTCCACCTGCTGCGTACGCCTCTGCCGATGAACATGCATGGAAGCGGAGACGTATGGCGGCACATGTGTCCGCCTGCAGGGTGTAGCGCTTCATCTTCATCACGAGGCTCGGCATCGTACGCAGAAGCTCGGTCGCCTCGTCTCAGCAGAGATCGTCTTTCACTTCCGATCATTCAGCCGACAGCAGCGATGAGACTAAACCCACAATGCTTTACATCTGCTCAATTGTTCCTTAACAGTCTCTTTATTTGTCCTCTGGCGCATCGCCGACAAACAAAGGCACTTCTGTTGTGCTTGTGTCTGGATGGGAGCCGGCCTCCATGATTATATCATTGAAACACCCAAACCGCACGCTGTAAATTTCATGCCGCGTAAAAAACTTCATTACGGCCTTTCCGAGTCATTGCATGGTTTTTACTGTTAATTAAAATTCCATTTACGGGAGTCGGGTAGAAAGAAAAAAAATCCGCCGTTTCAGCAGTCTGGGATACATAATGGATGCTTTATGAATTGTCAGTGAAATGAAAAAAAAGAGTTTAAAGACAGTTGGGACAGAAATGGCAGCCATTGTGAAATTTAAACAAGGGTTGGCTCTGGAACGACCGTGCGGTTTGCGAGGTGGGCTGGTTCATACTCCGCTGGCAGCGACTGAAGAGTCCAATATTTCACAGCACAGACGAAGAGCTCAGCTCCTCTCATGCATTAACAGCACATTAAGGCCTGATCAACAGCAGGCCAAGCACAAATCAATGCACAGGGAATCGATTAAGAAGGCCATCAGATGCATGGCCGCCTCCTGTACCGGCTACTCAAGGCCGGCGCAGATCGCCGCCGTGACTGTCTCTTCCATTCATGAGACCGTAACTGGACGTGAACGTCTCATTTGTGGATTACGTACGTGTGAGTCAGGGTCGTCTCGCACGGGCGGGTTTAACACTGTCATTTTCTCTTTGTTTGCAGCTCTGCTCTGCTGCTGCTGCTCGCCGTTTCATGCCTCACATGCACGAAGCCTCATGTGTTTCCAGTTAAAACACTGGCCCGGTCGCTGCTGCTCTCAATGTGTGACTGTGCTGCAGTTGAATAATTAGTCTGAGGTGACAGAAAAGCAATACAGTGCATCCAGCAGCAGTAACACACGGTCATAAAGATGTGGTTCGGGTTGTGCTTCAGTGCCAGGCCTGCGTCTTTAACCCTTAATTCACCACAGCCAGACACTGGATTTACTGTAAAGTGTCCAGAAATAGAGCTGGAAGAATGATTCAGACTGTGTGTAAAAGAAGGCGGCAATTATCCTGATTATCTAAAACAACTGAACACGAGCTGAGCTGAAACTACGGCAAGCACGATGGGTCAATGTTAAACCAGGAAGTCGGCCTGTAACCTGTGACGGGGGTTTACAACAGGTCGTTTAGGCAATAATTTGACTGTTTTCTCCCCCAAATTAGCTTTGCTAACGGCAATCTTATGATCTGAAAGCTCATGTATGTGAGTTAAAAGTTGCAATAAATAATTTTAAAAGCAGCAATACTACAATAAAAAAAGTGAAAGTACTTCAGTTTTTTCTACAAAATGTCTTCAAGTTGCATGAAAGACACATCGAGCAAACACGCAGCAGCATGATCGTCCCACTGGAGACGCATTTGTGTCCAATATTTACTCTCCATTAGCTCCAGTTTGGTCTCCACCAACTCCTGAGAAACACATCTGGCTCTTCAGCATGTTCTTCACCAGTTACTGTCTCACTGTGTCTGTCTGCTGCTTGGTGCTCAGCAGGTAGTGGACAGCGGGTCTTTATGAGAGATTGTTTGATGGTGAATGGACGACATTTATATCCCATCATCCCACATTTCACCCAGTCACAGTCTGATGGCAGCAGGCTACATGAAGGTCAGCAGGAGGAGCTGGAGATCGAACCAGCAGCCCTGCGATGAGCGGCCGACCGCCCTGTTTGAAGAAAACCAACAGGAAGTCCAGAATCACCGAAACTAGAAGCTAAAAGACGAAGTTCTCAAGCAAAGTACATCAAATTATTGGAGTAAATCTACTTGATTACTTCCTATCACAGACAGAACGGCACTCAAACCATTACTTTGCTTTTGTTGAGTCGAAGCAAAACTTTCCTATAGAGCAGGACAAACGGCGGCTGTCAGGTCTCACATGAACACAGCTGTGTTAGTTAAAATAACACTTTCATCCACTCAGTCTGCTGCAGTGAACCAGCCAAAGCTGCAGCAGCAGGTAAATAATGCAGCTGCATCATTACTGTACAGCTCCTGCTGCTCTGCAATTTACTCCTGCACGCTGTGTAGAATTTTTTCATAATATTTTACGAGGCAGTTTACATCCCTGAAAACAATAAAACAATAACCTCGGTCACGGTCTCACAAAACGTATTCTCCCGTTGTAGCATATAATTTTAAAAGATGACTTTGGCGCTCACAGTAGCTTTTAAACTGCAAACAGCAATTATGTGCTGGGTGAATCTTGGGGCAGAGCCAGGTTGTAAAGACAGAAGGCTTTGAAATTTGCCTTTAAATATCCAGCGAGGACACTGACAGTCACTCAGCAGCAGCGCCGAGGAGGAAAGTGCTGCTGTGAGATGTAATTAGTGAAAGCTGCAGAGCAAACTCGCCGATGGAGGAGCTCAGCGGCTCGACTGTGACACACCTGTGGCTTTCAGGATCCACATCCTGTCAGACGGCTTTGACACGTGTTAGCAGGGAAGTTAAGACCCGTGTGTTCGAACAGGTCACACGTTTAGCATGCAGGCTTTCAATAGCTGATCTGTTCCAGGCTTTTAATGGAAAAAAGTAAATAAACAGAAAACATTCACGCTGCAGGCAGAGACAGATTTTATTCAGACTTTGATTCAGTGAGTAACGTCCCTGAAATGAAAAGCTGCCGTCTGGTCGATGGACTCCGCGTGTCCTCAGCTGAAGACCAGGATGAACTGTGTGCATCTGCAGTCCAACAGCACAACAGAGCGAAGAGTTCAGGAGAAACAGTCATCTGCCTGCATGACATCAGCTGCAGCTGAACTGGAATGAACACGATGTCGAGCGCTGAAGGTGATCGGTGCAGTTCTTCTGGATCAGGACGTCCAGTATCGTTTATTTAATCTTCTGATTTTCACGTCCTAGCTACAGGTTAGGAACATTAATCAACCCGTCAGTCAAATCTGTGTTTCTGCCACCAACTGTCTCATCTTATCGTCAGGAAACTCCAAGCAGTCGTTCAGGGGAGGATGACGGGGAGCAAAACAAGCTGCAAACACAACGGCGACATGTCATCGTCTCATAAAGTTGGTATGGCGGTTTTCACGTCCAGCAGACACAGAGCAGCATCAGCATCGAGTCGAGGCCACCTGACAAACTCAGCCCAGCGTTCACCCTCCTTTCAGCTCTGGTTTGGTCTCCACCACCTCCTGAGGGAAGTATCTTTCCGCTAAATGTTCAGTTCATCTCTGACTGCGTCTGTCTGCCGTTTGGCGCTCAGCAGGAAGTGAACAATCAAACAACAAAAAGTCGACTGTGGGAGTGAAACAGGAAACAAACAGCCGCCTCTCGTGCTGAAGCCCATCCACCCTGACCTCCACCCTGCACCACCTCTGACGCTCCGCAATAACGTCACCTGACTTCCTGCTTCGCTGTCGTCATAGCAACGGCTGCTCGAACTGCTTTACAGCAAAGAAATGACTAATGATGGAAAAAAAATAAGACAGGATGAGATGAACATAAAGACGACGCAAAAGATGAGAGAGAAAATAAAACCACTGAATAAAAGTGATGAAATATGTAAAAATAGAGTCACAGAATGTATGAAATCAAGTAAAACGTAACATTTTAAAAGAAGTGCATCAGTGTGAGGCAAATCAGACGCTTCAGGCCTGACTCAGGATCAGTTTTTGGTTTTCTTCTCGAGCTCCTCCAGGCTGCAGCCCTGATTTTCTTTTGTCTGTCCAATAAACCAGCAGCACATGGTCACATGATCCACCGTCAATATCAGATTATTGATTAGCGGGGCTCCCTGGTGGCTCACCTGGTCGATCATGTGACCCACGTCCCTTTGCTGCACGCCATCCCCGTCCCTGTCTCACTTCAACTGCACCACAGAAAAGACAACAATGCCTCCAGCAAAGAAAACACTGATCACTGTGGGTTTAAAGTTGTTAACTGATGATTGTCACGCTGAGTTTTTCCAGCATCTCCCAAACCTTAAACGAGTACTGAAGCAGTCCTTGGTCCACCCGTCCTCTCAGCCCTCCTCCCTGGGACCCGCTGTCATATTTCCTGAGCTGGAAAATTACGTAATCTAGAAAAGTAACTATGTTTCATCCAGAAAGTGCTGGGAAACTGTAAATTAGGAGAACATAAACAGATTTCTAACCACTCGCAGCGAACAGAGCTGTGACGGTGTGAACGAGGCACGGTTCACATCCAGGTCAGCGCTGACAGACACACACACACACACACACACACACACACACACACACACACACACACAGCAGTTACGATGTCAGTCATCGTCGTTTTGCAGCAGCCGGCGTAGAAACCTCTAAATATTTTATTCTGTTTCCATCAGAGCTTTGAGCAGCCGCACTGGGGAGCTTCACCCCGAGGGAGCGAGAGCAGCAGGATCCTGAAGAGTCTGATTAGAGCCGCACGCCGTTCACACCCCACAGGAGGCGTCCTTACAGGCGCCTGACTACAACCCCGGTCGCCTCACATGATGTTGCAGCCACCCCGCAGTCACCCTCATTATCCAGGAGCCCTGCTGCACACACACCGGCAGACAAAGAGCGCCGCTGCAGCCCCACCGCCAGCATCGTGGCTGTCTTCACAACTGCTGTCACGTCCCGACGAGCCAGCGAAACATCACAAATGTTTTGCAGCGAGTGATGTGAGAGTTTTCCCCACTTTTCTAAGAATCTGTCAGACGTGGCTCATAGAGGGACGGGGTGAACGACGGGACAGTGAGTCTAGTGTTTCTCACAGCGGCCTAATCAGTGTCTGGGCCTGCGAAGGAGCCGGGGGGACAGTCGTGACAGCTGCAGGGGGCCCGCGGGCTTCAGGCGAGTCGTCCGATTGGTTCCTTATCAAAGAGCGAGGCCCTTCACGGCTCCATCCACCGGCCCGGCTCCGGCTCCAGCCGCTGCATCGGCCCGGTTTTAATTATCTCCTGTGAGAGCAGAGCGGCCATGCAGCCGGCTCATTAGGTCTGTCAGCAGGGACGAGCGCTAACCTGCAGTAACCTCCATCTCCTCCGTCACATGTTCTCAGGCCTCCCTCCTGCTGCTCCGTCTATTCTGACCCTTTTTGTTATTTTTTATTATTATTATTACAAAAGATGATCGGCCAAAATCTTTGAAATCATCATCTTAGTTCTTAATTCTTTGTGATGTTTCCCTTTACTTTCTCCCCACTTGCATTCTGAAAACTGACTGTTTTGACTGATGAAGCTTCGGGATTCAGTTGCATTTGTTTGTGAGTTTGTTCTGTCTCCAAATGTCCGTTTGGGTCAAAGCAGACTAATGAAGGAAATCCAGCAAACACACAGGCTGGAGTTGGGTTTAGGCTGAGGCAGCAACAGTGAGATGAAGAGGAATCAGGTCTGAAAGATGTGAGCGCGGCTGTTTGATCCTCAGACTGCATCTCGACTCAATATTCTTCTTATTTCCTTTAAAAAGCCCAAAATATGCTGGCATATTAATATTATTTATTTTGTTTCCAGCAGAAATCAACATTTCAAGAATTTTCCAAAGTCAAATTTTTCTCAATTTCTAGAACATTTTTTGAAAGAGGTTCATTAATCAGCAACACTTTGACTTTTTATTACTAATTAAAGAATAAACCTTTAATCATTAAAAGAGTATCCGTCTTTTAGATGCCTCCTCTTCCTCCTGTGTCCTGTCATGCCTCAACACACTGATGTTCTTCTCTTGAAAATTCTTGATTGGAATCAAAAATGTTCACCTCCTCTCAAATTTTCCAGTTTTTCTCTCAAAGAATAAAACTTTTAGCACTGACAGATTCACCAGGAGACAAAAAAGAACTTATTGTTGTTTAACCCTCTCATCCCTTCACTCTCTCTCTCCTCCATCTGCTGGTAAAAATGTGTTTTCAGGAATCGACCGACGCCGAGTCAAACTCCGGTCACTCGCTCCTCAGCAGCGGGGGCCTGAGAGCAGAACCGATCTGCTGCGTTTCATTTCATCTTCCACACACAGATAGAGAAGTCTGACACCCAGAGAGGAAAAAAAACACGTTCCTCAGAAGATGCTGCGAACGCGGGTTCACATGGAGGCCAGCGAGATAACGAGAGCAGAGAGGGAGGCAGGAACTTGTTGACGACGAGCTGTGTCTCCTCCGTCTGTCTGTCCCCGTCTGATCCTCTGCTCTGAAGTCTGAGCGAAGTCCAACATCCACAGCCAGAAGTAGCAATTACCAGGGAATGATTGCTAC
Source organism: Chaetodon trifasciatus (assembly GCA_037975065.1). NCBI lineage: Eukaryota > Metazoa > Chordata > Actinopteri > Chaetodontiformes > Chaetodontidae > Chaetodon > Chaetodon trifasciatus. The sequence goes on from JBBMOE010000039.1 coordinate 5,371,612, forward strand.
CTGTTGTTGACAATGATTCGCCATAAAAATACAATTTCTCCGGTTATTAAATAGGTCTTCCCATCTGAGATGCAGTTTATTGTTAAACCTGCTGGAGCCAATCAATGCAGAGCGCCCCGAGCTGCCTCTCCATCATTTAATTACTCCTCTGTCAATCAATGGAAAACACATTTTTAGGAAAGCTGATCAATACGGAGAGGTGACTTAACTGATGAAAGGGATTGTTACCTGACTGACTGACTGACTGACTGACTCACACACACACACACACACACACACACACACACACTCTAGAATGAAACCAGATGTATTGATTGTGATACAGTTTAATGTGGTTCTGCAGGGCAGAGCTCCTTTGTTTGTATTTCCATTTGCGGCCAACCTTCCCCTCACCGCCACGTGTTTACGTGTGTGTGCACTGATTATCCTTATTGAAGCTACAAGAACACACACGCTCACAAACTGACTTGCGGTACAAATATTTATGCTGGGACGTTTTTCTGTCGCTGAAGTCACAAAGATGCATTCGTGACGTACGTTGTGAAAGCATTTGTTGATTTTCTGATCATTTAAAGGAGCGTCCTCCAGCCTCTGAGTGGGCGGGTCGGTGTAAACGTTTGATTGACAGCTGTGCAAACAGAGGCACAGTGTAAACACAGCTGGTGGGCTGCAGGTAGAAGCGAAGCAAGCAAGCAACTAGTTAAAGCAACTCATTGAAGTGCTGATTGATTCCTTGTGCGTGCTGGTTGGATTGTCCAGAGGCTTCTACGTCCACCTCTGAGTGTACTGACTGATGTCTGCGGCTGATGGTCTGTGACTCTGCAGGCTGAAAACAGACACAGTATCTCCTTCACGGCTCTTTATTGACGATTATGTTTGATTACAAGTAAACTTAAAATCATGAGGCACCGGGCTGTGTGTGTGTGAAGCACAGTGACAGCAGCTCTGAGCCTGTGATGCTGCTCCAGGTCGCAGGTCTGAGACTAACGGGTCACTTCCTGCACTGAGCTTCGCTTACGCCGAGCCGGATTTGAACCCACGTTGGATTCTGTACGACAGTGATACATCACATTTACACCGCGGATTAATTAAACTGGCACCTACTGCTGTGACACAGAGAAGAGAGGGATGGAGAGGAAAAGGTTAAAAGACAATGAAATGAAATCTCTGACACACAAGACCTCTCTAATGCTCAACGCACACACACACACACATGCACACGCACACACGCACACGCACGGCTCTGGGGATCATCCGTCATTGGCTGGAGATACAAAGAGGGTGTAAGAGTTCTGTGACCATCATGAAAGGTGTAGAGTAATTGACCTCTGCTTGGCGATTGATCCAATGATGACAGATAGGATGGATCACATGACCATCCCTGTGTGTGTGTGTGTGTGTGTGTGTGTGTGTGTGTGTGTGTGTGTGTGTGTGATTTAGCCTGCTCTCATGCTGCTGTTCCAGTGTGATCAGATGAAGGACAAGTTAACTTGGCGTTGGCGTCTCTTAGCAGGGCGAGGTGTAAACCTGCTGTTGCCGTGCCGACCTGAACGCATCATCTGCAGTTTCTCAGCCTGTATAAACATCCTCCTGTAGCTCATTCAGAACACACACTCTCAGCCAGAGTCCTGTCCCGATGACACACTGCAGGCAGGCGGGAACACACACACTCGCACACACACACACGCACACAGAAGTCCAGACCTTTGAGTCGAAGACGTTTTAGAAACATTAGAAACAAGATGAGCAGCAAAGCAGCAACCAACACTGAAGCTGAAGCTCTGTAAGATCAAACGTGTGGACGAGCGCGATGCTCATGCACATCAGTGAGAAGCGATTAAGCCTGTGAGCAGCGAGGGCAGTAAGTCAAGATCTGACCTCAGATCAGCAGAAGACTCTGAGGAAACGACAGCAGAACATCAAGAAACAGGCTGACATCTGAGCGAGGACGACGGCGTCGCAGACAATCGTCAACACGGAAACAATTCTGCGCATCTTTTGAGAAACACTCACTTCCTGCAGCTCCGCACAGTTTGAAGCTTTCTCCTCCACAGACGACAGCAGCTGGACTCACAGCAGGTCTGATGGATTCAAAGCACCCACAGAAACTTCTCACAGAAACTTCTCACAGAAACGGAAACACGCTGCTCTGCCGATAAATCGACAAACATTCCACAATGTGGAGGCACTACTGTTAGCAACATGAATGATGAACTGATAAAGTTATTACCCCGATAGTTATCAGTTTCCTTTCAATAAAACATGCAGTTCATTGGCTAATTGCTTTAGCAGTAGTCACAGGATGTAATGCTGCTAAAATATTCTGATTTTCATTGATTCGTGGAGCATTTCTACAAATTAAAGAGCAGAGATAATAAGCAGACAGAGTGTTATCAGCCCTGGAAACAAGGAGCATGAATACTGCATGTGTTTCTCATCTGTTCTCCTTCACCGCAGGTTCACATCCAGACGGCTTTTCTCAGCTGGGCTCATGACATGAGTGATAACAAGCCATTTTTAATAAACCTCCACCCTGCAGGGCACGAGTCTTAAAACCTCACTCCAGTCCTGAGCTGTGGAAGTTTAAGAAGTCTGGCTTCAAATCCCTCAGCCATCACTTCAAGTTTTTCATAACGATTTCACTGCTTGTACCATCTACATCTCAAAATTAACAAAAGTTGATTCACTCTTTGAAGGTTTCGGCATAAATAAGCCGAATTCACTTGACAGGTTCTCCTTAGAGGAACCAATTACTCTGAATTCATTATGGAGGCAGAAAATTATCCAGAATATTTTATCACAACTTGAGTAACTGTTGCTCGGGGGGACAAGAGTCACTCAACACGAGCGAGTCGGGTAACAACACTGTCATTTAAATTTTAAATGAACAGTGAACGCTGAGATGTTTATCTTCTCTTCAGCTGACACACATTATTCAGAGAAATCAGAGATTTTCAAAAGAGATCTGACGCTTGTTGGTGATCAGGATGCATGTGGGACGACAGACGGGTGACGAAGTCAAGGAAAAACCAAACGCATGCAGCCAGAACAGCTTCAGTTCACGCTGGTCTGGTTCTTCAAGTGTCTGGAAATCCACTGGAGGGATGGACCACCGTTCCTCCAGCAGATGATCTGTCGTTTTGGGCCGGTCGTGCCAACAGGGCTGACGTTTGCTCTGAGGCCCAGTCAAGTTAAACCAGATACACGAAGTCAACAGCGGGCGTAAAGTCAAAATCTAGGCCGTCCCTGAAGGAACAGCTTTAACACAGCGTGGGTAGTTCAGTGTTTTCAGCCTCACTGCGGCAGAAGAAGCGACGGTCGCCTGTCCAGGAAAACAGAAAAACTTTACATTGTGAATTTATAGAGAGCAGCTCTGCATGTGATTGGATCAGAGCACAATCACTCGCTGACCTTCGTTATGTGTCATTTATACTTGGTTTAGACATTTAGATGAGCAGCTGGAGATTGTTAATGTTGGCAACAGCCATAGTCCAATGGGCATGCATCGCTAAGACGGGCGTAGGTAACACGAGGTGAAGTTCGGTTGGTGCAGCCCGTGTTAAGTCCGTTCGAAAGATCAGTCCTAACAAAGGCTAACTTAGCAGTTAGGACCAGGCTTAGCAAGGACGAGTTGGTGTGACCCGTCCCCGGTGGAGACTTCACGTCTCTTTCATACTCATGTCAGCCCTCAGTGGCCTTCGGGTGGAGGCACCGTCATCCTGAAGAGACCACTCCCATCAGGATGGAAGTGCTCCATCACAGGATACATGTGATCGCTCAGAAAACTTCGTCTTGGTCTGCAGGGACTCTTCCTCTAAGTGCCCCCCCACCCCCACCCCCCCACCGTCGGGGTCACGCCTTCAGACCTGTACCTCTGTTGGTGCACGCCACACATGCACTCGCCCACTTGTTGAGAACATGGTGGAGGATGACTCATGTGAGCAGATCCCTTTTTTCCACCTCTCTGCAGACCAGGGCCTGTGGTTTCTGCACCACTGAACTCTCAAATGTGCATTCATCTTTGTAATGAGGGGTTTACGCGCTGCCACCCTACTATAACGTCCCTCTCTATGTAATTGTCCACAGACGGTTCTTGCTGACAGTCTGATCACGTCCTGCGCTGTCATCCTCAGTCACCTGAAGAAGACCTCTGCTCTGTTCTTCCTCACATATCGCGCTAATGCACGAGCATCGCGGCCATCGAGCGCGCGCTGCCGACCGCGGTTTCTGACTGTTTACTGACGTCTTTCCCGTCATCTAAACACACTTTCGTCACTGTTCCTGCTGAAACTGGAGCCGGCTGAGCAGCCTTTGAGGCTGAAGCCGCTGCCAGCCGTGCCCCAACAATGAACCCTCTCTCAGAGTCACTCAGATCTTTTCCTCTCGACATCTTCAAACAGAATCAGCTGGATCTGCTCAGCGTTTTCATATCTGCCACAGAGCACGACTGGATGCTGAGGTGTATCCTGCAGGTCAGCCGAGCGGAAGCATCCGAACTCTTTACGTTCCTCCACTCATTCATTCAGGCTTTTCCTTTAATGTGTCACCCGAACTGTTTCTCAATGAATCCAGTCAGCTCATCCTTCACTGTACACGACTCCATAAAAAGGTCGGTGGTTCACACAGTGATAAATTGATTAGCAGATAGGAGACCTGATCAATGTACTGATCGATTGGCCCGTTCAAAAGCTGACTCTATTGATTTATAGCAGGTGGAATCCGTGTGGGTCACCATGCAGTGAAGGTGGCCTTGGCTCAGCCCTCAAGGTGAACGCTCCCTCGCTCCTGCTGAAGTTTAACACTGACTGTCTCCTCCTCACTGAAGGAGCTGCACGTCGCGCTGGAGGACACCTGCTGCTTGTCACCTGCCCGCACCTGCAGAGAGCATTAAAGGCTCCCACAGTGGAGGAAAGTAAGAGACGTCCATCTTCAGCAGTCATCACCGTCAACCGCTGCGTACACAGCATCCACATGTGGAGCTACGTCAGCTCCCCTGCACAGCTCTGGGATCAGCTGGTGACTGATCAGAGTGTGTTGGTGTGTGTGTTTTATCATGTGTTCATAAAATTATAACATTATCCATTCAAAACACGTGTTCATTCAAAAGACACGAATCAGCTTCCAGACCGACAAAGTCAAGATCAGCTCGCTCGATGATTGTTGATGGTGTTTGTGAATATTATCATCCTTAAAAACATGGAGCAACACAAAGCACAGCAGTGTGAGAGAGCCTGATGCAGGCTGAGCTCAAACACGAGTGCACTCCTGCCTCGTTGTTGTTATTCTGTTAGCTTCGTGTTGTTGTTCTTGTGTAAAAACACTCGATAAAAAGAAATAAGGAAAGCACGCTTGCTTTAATTTTGATTGGGAGAAACCTCTGACTCGCTGTACTTCACTGTTTCATGCATTAGAAACTCAGTAAATTCATTACTGCTCTGCACGGCTGAATAAAACCCCCATCAGGGATATTCAATTGTTGATGAAGTCTAGCGCGCACACACGCACACACACGCGCACACACACACACACACACACAGGACCTAATTTAGCATTTATATAGACTTGGAATCACACACACTAAGGAGGTAGTAAGGTGTGACTAGCATGGTAAGAGGAACTATTGATTAGTGGACTTTGGTCATGATTGTTGGTAATCTGACTGCCCACACACACACACACACACACACACACACGCACACGCACGCACGCCCACGCACACATAAAACAAAACACTCAAATCAGCATAAAATACTCCCAAATGCAAATATGTGACTCATATATCCCATAAAAGACAAACACACACTCGTGCTCTGAATGTTAATGTGAAACTCTGCAATAATTAAACAGTAGTGAAAAGTAATTTCACACAGACACTTGAGATCAACTTGGGTGATTTATGATTCCGAACGCAGCGTGTACACACTCACACACACACACACACACACACACACACACACACACACACACACACACACACACACTCTAACACTCGTCCTTCTGCGTCCACTCGACCACCCACACAGTCTCACTTAATAATGATTAATCTCATAAAAAGCCCGGGCGTGCTGAATAATGGATGCTTGTCTCCTTTCCTGCAGTTTAAATATATACATATAACCCCATGAATAATTAACACCTTCATTTCACAGCTGTCTCTTAAACACAGGATGGAAAGGAGGAAGGACTCAGTTCACCATTGTTCTTCCTCTCCCGCCTCTGCGAGGCCAGCAGGCCGCAGAACAGCGTTTCAACAAAATGACGTCCTCATTCAGGTTCCCGGGCTGCACGCACCGACATCCACCAACAACAGACGCAGACTTTCGTTTTGCCTTCTTCGATTGTTTGAGTGTGACCAGTCACACGGACACAGTCCTCCTCAGGACGGCGGCAGCGCTCATCGTCTGTTTGAGAGGACGGGATCGGGCCGCTGGTCGCCACCTGAGTTACGACCGTCGTCCCTCAGCGAAGGTAACGCGACGTCAAAACGCGGCACAGCCTCTTCAGGTTGGACAGGAGGGACCACTGCTCACATCCCAGCTGCACCGACCTCACCTCAACGACTGGGTCCAGTCAGACTGCAGGAGGCGGAACTGAAGATGGTTTTATATCAAATGAAAGGTGACGACTTCATGATGACGATGTGCTTTAAGGAAACCATCAGCTGCAAAAAACAAAACTTTCAAAAGCTTTCTGAAGTACAAGTACAGAAGTATTAGCTGCAAACTGCATTTCAAGAATCCAAAGTAAAAGTACTCATTAGGCAGCAGAACGAGCCGTCAGCGCGGCGTTACATCACCGAGCTATTCCTGCACTTTAAGCAGCTTTTAGGTGTAAAATTGGTCAAAATTAAGCTAATTTTCAGTCATTTTGTACTGTTGGGATTTTCTAATAATGGATCTATAATGACTCATATTTCATAAACCAGGCACATATTTTGTACCGTGATCTTCAAAGTGACGAGTAACTGCTGGACCAGGTCTCAAATATCACTCATCACGTCTTCAGTTGGAAAAGAGGCCTACAGGAGCATTTCATGGAGCTCTGTTTAAAGGCCACCAACAAACAGATGAAGCTAGCTCTGCTGCAGAGAACGCTTCGCTTTCACTTGTCATGGTTACTGGTTTTTATTACTTTCCAACCTTCAAACCATCTCAGCCGCCCTCCAGGTCGCCTTAACTCTCCGACAACACGTCGAAAGGACAGAGCGACGGCAGCCACCGGAGATTAAAGGCGGACTAAGTCGAAACTAAACAGATTCAAAGTTCTCAGCAGCATTAGTGTTGATACCTGTGATCATCAGGCCATCTGTGGGGCAGGAGGCTGATGACACAGACGGGACTGAGACGTGGACTTGGTTCAAGTGCAGGACTAAGCTAATTATTCTCTGAGGCACAAATTATTGGCTTAGTAAACTTTTCCCTGTCTGTCTGGTCACTTTAAGACAGTGAGAGGAAATAAGAGCGGGACAGGCAGGACAAGCCTGTTAGAGTGCCAGATGGGATCCCGTAGGGGTCAATCTTATGAAGTCAGAGCTCCTTCTCGTCCAGACTGGACAGAGTCTCCTCAGACAGAAGTGGAACAGATGGTTTGGAGAGTCCACCGCTGACTTAACCTGCATGTGATGGGTTTTCTGTTCTGAGACTGATCTGATGACTCGACTTCACTCGGTCTGTCTCCAGGCGTCAGAATGAGCCCAGGAAGCTTTTACGGTTTCACTGCAATAATCTGATGCTTTCATTGAAGTCTCATCTTCGTCACATCATCCAGTCGTGTTCATACCTGGCACCAGTGACAGTCCCGAGGACGTGTTTTGACTCCAGCCGTCTTCTATGGAGTGGTCTGCTGGGGCAGCATCCCGGCTGGAGGTGGTGGGAGAAAGGAGGACGACGGCGGAGGTATCGTCCCTGATGGACAACGTGTCCCACCCCATGCAGGACAGTCTGACTGCAGCTCCTTCAGCTACAGCCTGCTCCACCCGCGGCGTGTGACAGAGACACAGCAGCTGCTTCCTCCATGATGTCAGCGCATACCAACCTGTGAAACATCGACACTTCCTCTGCGCAATAATGTTAAATTCAACATCGTCTGTTTTACTTATATTGCTTGTTCCTTCATTTCTTGCTTTTTCCTCTTAACTGATGCTTCTTCTTCCTCTGCTGTGGGACTCATAAAGGATCTTTTTGTCCATGTAACTTTGAAATTATTCAGCGGACATGACGCTCGGCACAGAACACGTCGGGGCAGATACATTCCTCCCCTCATTTCTTGCTTTGGACAGGTCAAACCCAGCAGCCTAATTTTCAGTGCTGGCAGATACTCACTGGAAACCTTGAATGGACCCAAGGGCAGCAGACGGAGCATCAGCGGCAGACGTGTTTTCACAGCAGAAACACAGGAGCAGAATTTATATAACACAAGTAGTTTGGTTTTACATAAAGCTCAGTTCATAACTGTCGTCTATATAAAGACATGCCTCCTGGACTCATGATGTAATCTAAATAATTGGTAAACAGTTGCTGTTGAAATGCTGCACCACACAGCCCGGGTGGTGCTCTGAGCTGAGACCACGCTGTGTGTATGTGGGCCATAGTATTAAATAATGAAGATGACTTTTTATCTGCTCTGCTCTGCTTTCAGTGGAGAATTTCAAAGAAGCGAAATACAAGGACGGCATACCTCACATCTCAGACTGGCTGACCGCAGAGCAAACAAACACTTGTGAACTCGCAGATGGAGTTCAGCCCATCAACGCTGCAGTCTCCACCGCCGAGCACCTGGGAGAACAACACCTACACACACACACACACAAGTATCGACGAGCACGACCTCAATCTCACTGCCTCCACGCTGGCACTGCAGAGATGCAGCCTCCCCCACATGCCCTCAATCTACAGATTAACTGTGTTAAGTGTGTGTGTGTGTGTGTGTGTGTGTGTGTGTGTGTGTGTGTGTGTGTGTGAGTGTGTGAGAGAGAGAGAGAATATTTTCATCATTCTTCACAACAGTTCTTTCAAAATATTTTATTTCTCATGGCCGAAATCAGACGGTTCAGGTGAAGAAAACATTGTCTCTTATGTAAAACTCCAGTTAGCTCCAGTTAGCTCCAGTTAGCTCCAGTTAGCTCCAGTTAGGAGTTACTTCTCTAAAAAAGTAATTGAATTACTTTGCCAACTCGTGCATATGAAAGTAAGAACTTTGGCTTACTTTTGATGTCTGATTCAATCCATAGTGACGCTGTAGAGTTATCAATACTCCGACCACCAGAGGGCAGCACTGACTGGCACTCCTTCCTGTAAGCTACACTTCTGTGGGCTGGGTTAGACGGCAGGATTCCTCACACGATGGTGGACGCGCATGTCGACCGAGCTTTGTTACAGTACTGAATAATAATTATGTTTGATGGTTACTTCAGTTTGTATTAGAAACATTAAATGATATTTAAATATATGATATGTTACCAAAGTGAATGCATCTTTTGTTTGGTCATAAACTGGAAAGTCAAGCGAATAGGCTGCGTTTATCTGCTTTCCTCTGCTGACAAATGAACAAATAATGAACCCGTTTAAGTTTCAGTCACCGTAATCGAGTTATTTCATTAGGAACAGTAGCTACAATAATTACATTTTTACAGGAATTACTCCCAACACCGTTCGCCACTGCGGTGGACTTCCTGCCACACATCAGTGCAGAGCCCATGCTGCATATAAACTGGGTCAGAGCCCAGACCCTCAGGGGCCCAACACCTACCCAACACCTACTGTGTGGAGCTACAACCTGATTGACTGCAGACTTGTGTAATCTGGAGACCCCGCTGTAGACGGGTCCCGTGGCACAGTCTATTACATGGTGGATATTCTTAAAGTGGCTATAATCAGTATTTTTCTAAGTATTAAATGACAATGTGAAAATGACGTGACACTGTGAGATGAGCCTGCAGAGAATGATCAGGTGAATCTTCGGCTCCCTTTAAAGCGACTTTCAGCTCATCGTTAATCTGTTCGGACACAACGTCAGCGCTCTCATTGAGACATCCTTATTGAAAGAGTCATAAAAAGCCACATTTAACTACCTGCTCTCAGCAGACAGACACAGTTAGAGGCAAGCTGGTGAACATATGGAGCATTTAGCAGCTAAAGAGCAGATACTTCCCTCAGTTGATGGTGGAGACCAAAAACAGAGCTAAAAGGGAGAATACTGGATATTCATCACAACAACCTGTTACTCAAAATATGTATTAAAAATGTCTCCAAACAACCTCCGTTCACTGCTGTGCAGCCTGGAGAAGGAGGCTCCAGGTTCTGTTACGTACATGTTGAAAATAACAGAATAGACGGCATCAGATTTAACAAAGCGTGCGCACTGAACGACTCGCTCGCCAGAGGTTAGCTGACAACGTCGGCTCGTTCTCTGCTGCACCTCATTTAGTCCAAATATCTCCTCAAACCTCCAGGTGAACAGCGATGTACTGGAGTTCAGCATACAGGTCCCATGATGCTCTCTGGCACTGCCCGTCAAACCTAACGCATGTGATATCACGTTAAAAGTGGAAAAGGTCTCAGGCTGGATTGGGCTTGTTCAGCTGCGTTGATGTGTTTTCTTTCATTTGGAAAACTTTGGGTTTCATTGTGTATTTTCACTCGTGCGAGCGCCGAGGAGTTTGGAGTGGAGACGAAGAACAAAGGCCGGAGTTAAAAGCGGATTCTATAGGCTGAACGTATAGAGCTGCAGTCTGAGAGTAAAGGGCAAATTCAAGGACTGCGAGAACAACAGGAAGAGCCGAGGAGAGAGATGTGTGTCAGGAGAGCGAGCTTTGGCTGCCAGAGAGATCTCCTGTTGATCAAAGCCGTCTCTCTCCTGCTATCTCCCTCCATCGCTCCTCTCAACTCCTCCTCACATCTTTTTTGACAGTATTACCAAATCCCCACGAGTGCCGGTCGGAGAAGCAAATCAAATATTCTGTATAATCTGCTGATGGCAAGAGCGAGAAAACTTCTCGTGAGCTGACATCCAAACACATATTTCTGACATCCCAGAATATGTATCTTCATAGCCCTTAAATACAACCAGCGCAGCCAATCTGCAGCCACGTGCAGTGTACAGTATTCAGGTATAAAAATATATATACTGGAAATCTTTCAAAGCACATGATGTAACACGAATCTGGGCCAATGTTTTAAAAGTGCGTGAAGCCGAGAGTCAAAAGAAGAAACTCATCTGAGGCTGATTGCATTTCAAAGATCTCAAGACGGCGATTTATGTTGCAACGTGCGGCGTTAATATTACAAAAACTGTACGTGAAGATGTTTGTGACGAGGTTTCTTCCACAACAAAAAGCCTTTAAAAAGGGAAAGTATGAGATTATGAGTTTAAACCATCAACAAATAGAAATTCAACAGCTTCACTAGTTATTGTTAAACTGGCCTGAAGGAAAACACATCGTGCGCTCCTGATCTGAGCGTATTTCACAGCCGGATCTGGTGCCCAAATAAGCAGCATCTCTGCCAGGAGGGAACGTTACAATGACCAGAAAAAGACAGAAGTTTAATCACTAATTAATGCACAATCCCACTGAAGATCAGCCTGGAAACATCAGCAGAACAACTGAAACAAACCCCAAAAACATGCAGGGTGACGTTAATGAAGAGGAAGGCTAGCGTTACCGTGACGTTAGCGGCAGCGCTAACATGACATTCAGCTGGTTATCTTTCATGTTTGCAGGCTGAAGGAAGGACTGCGTGCAGGATTAACGGAGGCTGTTACTCATCTAAATCCTCTGTTCACTGAAGGAGAATCACTGCATTAATGTTGTCCAACATCACAGCGGCTCAAGCTAAAGCCAGACGATGTAACTGAACGAGCGAGTGAACACAGCAGCTCTGCAGAGGAGAGCACGGCTCGATTCGTAGAGCCAGAGGTTATGAAGATAACTACACTGTATGTTCTGATGAGGAGTCAAAGAGTCAGCTGAGGCTGTGAGGAAGGTCCACAACAAAGACGGTGACGGAAGAGAAAGACTCGAAGTCAGGGCTGTGACTCACAATAATCTTTATTATGGAGCGATTTATTGATTATTCTTAGTTTATGGAGTTAGAAAATATTGAGGCTCACTCTGTCGCCAAGATGGCGCCTTTAAGATGTTTAGTGTCCAAGCAACGGTCCAAAACCTGAAGATGTTCAATGGACAAACAGAGAAAAGAAGCCTCATATTTTATTGATTGTTTTACTTAATTTTTCATCAATCAACTAATCGCTTATTTGTTTTAGCACTCTGAAACGTCACAGATGAAAGCAGACTAAGATCTCATGCCTGACCAGCAGTGATGGACATGGACTCGTATTCTGTCCCATTCAGTTCAACAGAAAATTCAACCATTTTCTCACAGTTCAAAGTTCACCTTCGCTCACTTTTGACCCTCAGACGTTCACAGTCGCCAAAGCTGCGTCATCGCTCTCATACTCTGAACTGTGACATCACATCCTGTTGTTGGGCTGAATGCGGGGAAACTTCAGGGAACAGAGGGCTGAAGTCGTCCCACCAAAAGACTAAAACTGAGCTGAAATCATTGAGGAACGATGGCAGCATTGAAACAGACCTTACATGAAGCACTCGCTGCAGGAGCGTCAGGACAAACACAGTTCAACACAAACGCAGCTTCCTGTTCACCCTTTCATTAAAAACACGACATCAGAGCTGAAATTCAGAGTCTGCGGTGAAACTCCACATCGGCTGTAACACCGAGCAGCGCCGCATCTTTCCACGCATGATCAATTCATGATCTACTGTAAGAAATGAGGCCACCAGTGAAGCTAATCTGCATATAGACGGCAGCTAATAAAACGCTGCAGAGTTCGTTTTCATCAGGGAGGTTTTCCAGGCTTCTCCTGAGAGCCGTGGCCTCCTTTAGATGAGGACGGCTTTTCCGGAGACTCGTCACCAACGAGCTTCAGTCAGTGACAGCAAATCTCTACATGCCACCACCTCAATTATTCTCTTTATTTAGAGGAAGAAAAAAAAACTCTAATTCTCTTTGTCAAGAGCACTTGGGAGAAAATACCTGTAGTGATCCAACAGGAAAACACTTTGAGAAATCATCTGAAAGCAGCTCTCAAAGGCTCCTGCTGGACAGCAAAACGCTGCCAGGCTCTAAGTTGTGTTCAAGTTCTGTCAGATATTCTACAACCGTTCATCAGGAGCAAGTCTCAAAGGAGCAAATAAGCAGAAAGAGAAGACAGGAGCATGAAGAAAGGAAGAATTCAATGAATCAAATGACGGCGGAGCAAAGCCAAACTCACAGACGTCTGTGATCTTTTCCATTCACCAGCAGCCGAAGCACAAAAGACAAAAACTCAAAAGACAAAAATGAAACAAACTCGTTCATGAAGCTCAAACAGACGCCTCGAAGAAATGAGAAAAAAGACCTCTTACCTTTCTGTCGTCTGTTTGTTCCTTTCAGTCCAACAGGTGGATCACTGAGCGAGAGATTAGCTCCAAAACGTTCCTCAAGATGTTCGACCGAGTCCGGGATTCGACCAGCTGAGAGACTTTCTGCTTGATCGAGTGAAAAGTGGTCAAAAACTGTTTGGACGGAGAAACAAAAAGCAAACGATTGTTTGGAGGGAAGTTCAGGAGTTACTTCCTGGTTCTCAGTGGGTCACTCAGGTGTTTGTGGTTTCCCTCCAATCAGAGGAGACAAAGAGGATCAGTGGGTTTGTTTGATGCAAGTGTCCTCATGTCCACCAGGGGGCCCCCCAGCAGCTGCTTCCAGTGGATCCCACAGCGTGGTTCAGTGGATCCAGTGGATTCATTCAGGGATACAGAGACAGAAATCTGCTGCTGTGAGAATCATTAATTATTGAACTTTTCAAACGTGGAAAAACATCTCGTGAGGTTTAAATGAGAATAAAACAAACAGCTGAAGTCTGAATGACGCTGACAGAAGATGAGCGAGTCGGCCCGAGGCAGAAACAAACGCACGAGGCCATGCGGCTTTCAAAGAAGATGAATGTGATGAAACTACAGTGGCCTGGTGGAGGACACCTGTGGAGCGCTGCGTGGACACGAGTCTGGAGACATCTGAGCATGACGTCATCATGAGCTGCTCTGACAGCCAGATGCTGAACCTGCGGCAGGGATTCAGACACCGGAGCATCACTGAGGTCCAGCAGTGGTGATGATGATGATGATGATGATGATGATGATGATCAGGTCAGGCTCACAGTCAGGCCTCCTAAATTCTTCCAGTTAACAATAACAAGGAAAAGCTGCTGCAAACAGAAGCTCGTGCACATGGCTGTCCACACACTTTTGGCCACCGTGAATTGAAAACCTGCAGCTCAAAACGCCAGCATGGAAATTCTGGGCCACACTTCCTCTCAGAGCCTCGACCCACTTCCAAAACCAGGAGAGGATTGAATTTCCTCCAGAATTGAGCCAAACGTGTGCAGGAGGAGCTGCTCTCAGTCACGGTCGTAAACCTG
>JBBMOE010000039.1:5391089-5427035 GCA_037975065.1 Chaetodon trifasciatus
CCACCTCCATGTGCACCTCCATCCCCTCAGGACCTCCGGTAAAGACTGAGAGAGGCCCTTCGCTCTCCTCCTCCGCTCTGACAGCTCCCTGCGGACGCCTGGATGGATGGATGGAACGGAGACGGGGAAGGAGGGTGAGGCGGAGGGGGAGAGGGACCCAATTATCCCAGAATGCAGCAGTAGGTGGTGTTTAAATCATGCGGTGCGACCCCTGACCTCGGCAGTCCATTGGCGGTAGAGTGAGGCGCTTTAGCAAGAAGCTGCACTAGCGTCGAGGAAAGCTAATGGAGCTCCATTTGACTGTCGTTTCCTCCTCGGAGCGCGGCGGCCCTGCGGCGCTGCACAGATTAGCCATTACCCCCCGTAAATGCACTGCAAGCCCTGCTGAAGCCGTCTCTCAAGACCATTAAGATGCTTAAAACCTCCCGCAGAGACGGCGGAGACAGCGGACACACATCCAGCGGCTGATCGGCCCATTTGAGGCCCCATTAGGGAGCTCAGAGCCGCAAGAAACCACAGCTCAACTGACTGAACGAAGCCACTTTAACGAGAACGCGCAGAGCTGCCCACAAAACGAGTTTACAGATAATTTACAGCCACTTTTCTGCTCACACTCACTCTGCGAGGACACCCGGACGTGATGAGGACAAATGAATAAAAATCAAGCTCGTGGCATGAACCAGGAGCAGGGAGGGGGCCGACATCACATCTATTAAATAAAGAAGTGGAGGAGGTGCTACTGTTCATCTCTGAGGACAACCAGGTAGAACACACTGTAAAAAAAGACAACTGGATGATCTGAACTGTGTCCCTCCTCAGTTTTAAGGCTCCCCAGTAAACGGCTTCGCTCGTGGGTGAGACGTCTTGTGTTGTGGCCGCTGTGGAAACTCAGGTCTTCTTATTGAGGGAGTTTTTACTTGAGAAACTCACCTGTTACTGATGGCGCTTGGTTCAAAGCCTCAGTGACACGTTCGCCCTCATCATCAGGGAACTTGTCCCCCGGCGGTCCGGAAGAATGAAACAGAACGAGTTACTAATGTAACTATGGTTCTATGAATTCAGGACGACTGCTAGAGTTCTCTCGTCTCGTTGAGACGTCTTGCATGGGCCTTTATTTTTGTTCATTATATAGTATTATTTATTATATAGTTTGGTTTATTGATTGGACTAACCTGATATCATTCTTCAAACACTTTGATTTGTGATCAGAAACGACTCGATCAGACGGATGTTTTGCAGTGTAGCCGCAGCCTGAGGCGGCGTCTCATCTCTTATTTATCGTTTACTGTTTCTGTCTCGAAATGTGACGTCTTAATGTAAAAAGCATGAAGCCGTAGAAAAGGTGATGATGAAGCAGAGCGAAGGAACAAACATCATAAAACACCATGGAGACGCTGAAACGTACATAAAAAAACTTTATTATTGTTGTAAGGTAAGATTGACAACAACATGCTTTTACCACAATAAAAAATAAAAAGATATTGCACTGGTTTTACTCTAGCAATGTTTTATTTCTCTCTCAACACCTTCCTCAAGCTTTTATGGCGCACAGCTGAATCTTCCTCCTCCTCTTCATCACTCTTTAAAGACAAACACGAAACACACAGCTTGGAAATACTGCCCTCGTCTGCAAAGTCCACGAAGTCGTTTTCTGCTGCAGAGACGAGTTTCTGGGACCGCACGCCGTCTAATCTCATGTAACGTGTGTGTGTGTGTGTGTGTGAGTGTGTGTGTGTGTGTGTGGTCAAAAGGCTTCACCTCGTCATACCCAAAGTCACACGTTTGAATGATGGATGTGCCGACAGACAGCAGGTCACTCCACCTGCTCAGAGTCAGAGGTCTACGGAAGCTCATTAGTGACAAACGGGACAAAACCACAACTGATGCTTCGATCGGTCGGTGAGTCGGGATTTCACGTCTGGAATCAGGCGGAGGCAGAATCACCAGCACGACTTTTAAAAGCCTGACATCCTGATCTGGTTCGTGCTCATGTTTCACCAACAGAACTACAGTTTGAAGAGAAAGTTGAGGCGGCGTGAAGGTCAGAGGAAGGTCAGCTGTGAGCTCGCAATCGCACTCAGGTGATCGATGACGAGGCAGATCTGAGATGTTCTCCATCACACGTGGACATCTACGAGCGGAGACGAGGTCAGAGACAGGAAGTCGGGTGGATTTTGTTTAAGCGTGCCGCGCTGAACGCTCACTGACACGACTCGTCTCTCAGCCACTGAGCCGCAGAGGTGCATGATGGGTAAACACAGGCAGTGCCACTGCTGAACCGACCGGACCGGGACAGGACGGAGGAGCCTGTGGGAGGCGGGGGAGTGTTTGTGTTGGTCAGCCTGACCCCGAGTGTGTGTGTGTGTGTGTGTGTGTGTGTGTGTGTGTGTGTGTGTGTGTGTGTGTGTGTGTGCGCGCGGTCACAGGCTCAGGGTTGAGATTAATGACTCCACCAGGGAAACTGACACTTGCTTCATTCTCCAGCAGATGGCTCGACCATCATCTTTACACAGGAGAGAAGGTGTGTGTGCGTGTGTGTGTGTGCGTGTGTGTGTTTACACTGTCAGTGGAGATGGTGAACCTGGCACTGCTCGATTACATGGCACTGGTATTGAGCTGTGTGTGTGTGTGTGTGTGTGCGTCTCAGCTCCAGCTGAAGTCGACAGCAGGCGCTTAATGAGGAGGTGAAGCAGAAAGAGATGGAAGCAAAGAACTCAGAAGAGTTTTAGTGACAAAACTGATGAGCAAGAACCAAATTTCAGGATTTAATTAAGCGCCTGTGGTTCATCTTTAATGGAGTTTCAGAGCACACGGACACAATTCAAGAGCAAAGAACAGGTTTGAGTGGAGCCCAGCAGCACGTCTGATTGGCTGATTTCTGCCAGTATTTGTTTCTGAATAGAAATTTGGGATTTTTGATCAGAATCCTTTAAACGGTGATGCAGACAGTTTTAAGAACCTCTTTGGCGTTTCTTGTAAACTCAGCTGACTGTAGTTTGACGTCCTGATTTTTCGGGCCACTGGTTTGAGATCTGCTCTCTGAAGTCAAAGTTCATGTGACAGAGAACAAGAAGCTTTACAAAGGGAACAAAAAAAAAGCGTTCCAGGGTTCAGATCTGGCAGAATTTTATCGAATCTGAATCTGCGACAGATACGAGGACTGGGTCTGAACCAACCACCGGCCGTCACAAAACTCGTCTTCTGGGTTCTAAACTTGTTCCGTGCTCATGAATCTGACCCGCGGGCTGATTTCCATTAACAGCCAATGTGGTCGGTTCATCGACGAAACTATTCCGTTCAAGTCCGACAGAAGCAGCTTTAAACTCGTCAGCCATCAGCTTCCCGGCCGTCTGATTGGCCGAAACTTTCTGCAGATAACACCTGAGAGGACGCGAGCCGCTTCCTCTCCCATCATGAGACCATGTGCACGAGAGCGGAGATGATTTTAACGTCTGTGCGCTGAGTCCTCCTCCTTTCTACACGTCCTCCATCGCAGGCGAGCTCCTCATCGCACAGCTAACTGTCAACACGCCGCGCCACGACCGGACGCCGCCCGAACACGTGGACGCGCTGCCGTAATTATCCGAGCCCGTCAGAGGAGGTCTGATTGCTACAGGCAACAAGAGAATCACAAAGAAAAAGAACATGTAAACATAACACGGAGGTCGCCGCAGTCAGTGAACTGCTCGCTCCAACAGAGACGCCAAACACTTCAGTCCGCCTTAAACTCACGAGAGGCCCGCCGGCAGGGCCGAGCTCGCCGCGCGTTCAGTTCGGAAAGGTGACTTTCTAAAACAAAACAGACTGTTTCTCACTTTTAAATGCACAGTCGGGACGACGCAGAGGAAATTAAAGGTGGTTTATATCCAAGGAAACAAACAGGAAGTGATTCTAACAGGATGACAGCGTCTTTGTTTTCACCGACTGAAGCAGCAGCAGAGCTGAGCTGCACCCCCGAACACGGCAGGCGGAGGTCAAAGGTCGACGCCGGCTTTCCCGCCCCTCACTTTCTCTCTTTCATCGGACAAATGAGATCAAAGTTTTGTGCGAAGCCTGACGGCCGACGCAGACGCAGGTAGCAGGAAGTCCTGAACAGAGTTCATCCTAAAACACACGCGCAAACACACCCCAGGTATAAAACAGATGCACAACAGAACTTTAAATATTCTTATATATACACAGAGAGACATGCACAAAGGAACAAACGCTCTCTCCCTCACACACACAAAGCAAAGTCTGATCACTTCACAGGATTAGAGGCAAAAAACACAGCAAGTTGGTCCAGATACCAAATAAAACTACGGCAGCCTTCAGAGGCCAAACGGGGCTGGAAATAAAGAGGCGGCGGTCCATCGGAGCAGTCTGAGCGCGCTCAGCTTGGACTCTGTCAGGGATCAGGTCAGCGAATCCTGGACTTCATCTTCATCTGAACTCCTGACAGTGACTTCTGACAATAATAATAACGGACATTGGTCGTATCGCTGCACTGCGCCTGCAGCCTGCGCTCAGGGAAAACCTCTCCCCCCGCAGACCTGCAGCGTTGGAGGGATTGAATTCGGCCTCGTTTACTGGGTGCTGAGTGCACGTCGACGGTGCAGATTCAGTCCCATTAAAAACGCTGTAATGCATTTACACAGACTGCTAAACGTACGCTGCACTTTATTGCTGAGATATCATCTTTTTCCAGTCATGACTGCGGAGACATCAGGCGAGGGGGGTGGGGGGGTGGGAGGAATGAAAGAGTTTGCGCAGTAAGGCAAGTGATCTGTTAGAGGAACATGAGCGTCGGCTCGGCCAAACACCACCAAGAAAAGGAATGAGGAGCAGATCACGATGGAGAAACTTAGAAGCTGTTTTATTGCCGATGGACCGCTGAGCTCCTTATTTCCAGCCACGTTTGCAGAAAGAGAAAAAAACGCCTGAAAGCAGAACCAAAGAGTGAGGACACCAAAAGAACCACATGGACATTAAGAGCACAGAACCGCTGGAATGGAAGTGGGACCACGGCCTCTGTCTCTGTCTCTGTCTCCGCAGCGCTCGTCTCTCTGCACCTTCTTGTCGCTTTGAAAGTCCGACTCTGATTAGTGTGAAGTAACTAATGTTTTCCTCCAAACATGCAGTTTGTGTGACTTTAAATCCTCCAGCCAGCACTGAGCCGTGTGCTCTGTACACGTTGTTCTGCTCCTTTGCTTTTTGCTGCTACGTCTTCTTGCTGGTTGCTTTGTCTTGTTGTGAGGAGGCGGACACGGCGTTGGCGGCAGCGGCGGCGGCGGCGGCAGTCGTCGTCTGGGGTTCGGACCTCTTGCGTTGTGGCTCAGGTGCTGCAGAGGAGCTGGGGTGGGGGGCAGGCTGAGCGGGCGCTGAACCCACCCGCTGTGCAGGTGCAGACGTGGCAGCGGTCTCCCGTCCTGCAGACCCTGATGAGGGCCTTTCTGGGATGCTGCTGCAGGCTGACGGCGGCGGGGCCACGCAGTCTTTCTGAGATGAGGATTTGGCCGTCCTCTGTGAGGTGGTCGGTGAGGCGACTCGCTCGGTCTTCTGTCTGGTTGGGGACCCCGAAAGGTGAGGAGACTGAGGGGTCGGGAGCTGCTTAGGGGGAAACGACAGAGGGCCAGCTGGGGGGACTTCTGGGGTTCCGCCTCTGGATGGTTTCTGGTCCTTCTGGCTCTTGTCTACAGCCGTGCTGAGCTTGACTGGACCCAGAACGCTCTTAGCTACTGTCGCAAGCTGGGACACGACCTTGTCCATGCTGCTCTCAGGGGCCGGAACTGGGGAGCTGGAACTGGAGCCAGAAGCGGACGAGGACGACGCACTCAGACCCGCAGCAGCGGCCGCAGCACACAGTCTCCGGTTGTCGGCCTCTTTCTTCTCTTTGGTGATGCCAGGAGAGGAGCAGGAGGCGCGGGGCGTCTCCTGGCTGTCAGTGGTCCGGCTGTCTGTGGTACTGCTGGCAGGTCTGGAGTCAGTGGTGCTCGTGGCGGCTCTGCAGTCGGTAGTGTTTGTGGTGGAGGGGACCGTGGCTCTCGGGCTGTCCGGGGTTCGGTCCTCCGCCCTGGGCTCTGATGGTGCAGTCTTCCCCCTGAGACTCTTGGAGTCTGCTGGGGGGGTTGGCTTGAGGAAGGTGTCCTTGCTGACTGAGATGAACGCACTGCCTGGGGTGGAGAAGGGAAGGGGGCCCTGAGTGGGTTTTGTGGTACCGCTCGGCCCCAGGACCTTCCTCTCTTGTGTTGCGCCTCCTTCTGTGGATGAGGCCGACCTCGTGTCTTTTACTCCTGCAAAGGAGGTGCCGTGACCGGGCTTGGTCTCTGTAACGGAGGGCAGGGTGTGCGAGGGGGTGGGCCTGCCTACCTGCGAGGGTCCTGTGTGGGTGAATGTGGCGTGAGGGGTGCAGGGGGAGAGGCAGAGGGACGGCAGCGTGCCTCCGGGGCCCGTTCTCACAGTGGTGGGCCTCAGCAGGGGGGGAGGGGTGAAGGTCGTCCCCCTGCGTCCGTCCTGGCTGTCCTCGGAGCCCTCGTCCGTCTCGTCCTCAGATGAATCGACCTCGTGGATGGCGTCTTGCTTCTGCAGCGACTCCCGCCGCTCGGCTCGGTCCTGCCGGATGGCGGACAGCTTGTCCTTCAGCTTGCTCTTGCCGGGGGCCAGACCCAGCGAGCCGGACACCGTGCCGAGGGCGCCGTCCCCTTCCTGACGTCCTAACTTCCTGGATGAGGAGGAGTGTTTCTGCAGGCTGCCCTTCTCCACGCCGCGTCCCGCTGGAGACAGCAGACCCTCGCTGGCTGACTCCTGAAGGTCAGTGAGGAAGACACAGAATGTTTGACACTGTATTTACACCAATACAGAAATCCCATAATATGCACAGTGAAGTGAGCAGCTCTGCAGGTGAGCTGGCTCTCACACTGAGATCTGCCATCTACATCTAAACCTACCAGCGCTTTGACATCATGTAAATAACAGACTGCTAAATCCTCTCATCACGTCTCCACTGTCATACTCTTTTTAAAGCAGCGTCGTCATCATCGTTAAAAAATGTAAAGTAAAGATAATGAATGATTAATTTCTCAGCTCACTGAAGTCGCTGTAATAACCTCGTACCTGCAGACTCTGCAGACTCGGTTCTCTCTGCAGAATCTCCTTCTTAAACTCTGAATGTGAGATGTCCAGACTGTGCTTCCGGCTCCCTACGGCAGCTCCCACCGCCAGCTTCTTCTCCCCGACCGCCGCCACCCCGGAGGGAGATGAGGGGGAGTTAGAGAGGGAGGCGGCCAGCTTCTCGGCCGACTGCACCCTCTTGAGGAGCGGAGACCGCGGGGGCTCCGCGCTCTTCGGCCTGGATATCTGCCTCACCAGCGGAGGGGAGGAGTGGAGCTTCACGGGGAACGACTGGCCCACCGCCGCCTGTCCCAGGGCGTGGCTGGGCAGCGGGGAGGGCGAGCGCTGCGGCGAGCTGCTCTGAGGGGTGGGTGACGGCGTGCGGGCCAGGGGGGAGAGGGGGATGTTGCCGGCAGACTTGCGTCGGGGCGAGCGGTACTGGCGCTGGAGCTTCGGGGCGAGGCCGTGCAGCGAGCTGGGCCTGATGTGGCCGGAGCTCGCCGGGGAGTTCGGGACGCTGGAGCTCGGAGAGCTGCTCTGAGACGAGTTTCCACCGACTGACGGGAAGACAGGAAGCACATTAATAATGTATTCACTTTGTTTTTAATGTATATTTTACCAGTATCCTACAGGCAGAAGCAGCTGGTTGTTACCAGCGGTACCTCAGTCGTCGTATAAGACGCTTTAACTGTATAGTTATTTTCCAGGTGAGTGTGTCTCTCACCTGAGTGGGCGGAGTCCGGCGTGGACCTGTAGCCCTGCGTCGGGCTCCGTGGTGACAGGTTGTGCGTGGGCGAGCCGGGGCCGCTCTCCCCAGAGGACAGAGAGCGGTTCAGGGAGGACAGACTGCGGCTGGTGTGGAGCAGAGACGCCTGCTTGGTGATCTTCCTGAACAGAGACGTCCTCTTCTTACTGCGAGAGAAGACAGACAACGTCTCACGCCACGAAGCCACATTCAACACACACACAGCGATGCCTCACGTAACACAGGTGTCCCACCTGTCCTGCCCCTCCTTGGTCTTGGTCTTCTTGTTGCGTCTCGCCATCTTGGACTTGTGGCTCGTCTTCCGGGCGGGGCCGACCTTGATGGACGTGTTCTCAAACGGGGTGGCAGAGATGGAGACTTTGGCGCCGCTCTGAGGGATTTTCATGTTTGTTATTAACGTCGATTTGAAAACTTATGTTTAATGTTTAATGTTTTTTTTACTTTTCCATCATTTGTGTCATAAAAGAACAAAAGAGCCTGATTCACATCGTCTGATCATCAGCGGTGCAGAAACAGGAATAAGTCCTCTGTGAGTCTACCTTCAGGATGAGCTCCACCACCTCCGTGTGGACCAGGCCGTGAACCGGCTCCCCGTTGACGTGGGTGATCAGGTCCCCCTCCCTCAGCCCCGCCTCGTGGGCCGGACCGCCCTCCTCCACGTGCTGAGAGAGACGGGCGGAGGAAAGAAGAAAGAAAGGTGGAGAGGAAGAGGAAGAGGAGGGATGAAGGCCTGTGGGCTGTTCTGCTGTTGTTTACTGCCACCTTCTGTCAACAACAAGAATCCCAGCCACGCATTCATGGCAGCTTTTTCTTCTTCTACACTTCTCACTTCTCCTCATTTTAATGCGTTCAGGACAAGAAGGTTTAAGACACCTAACACGAGGAGCTTCTCTCTACAAGATGTCTGACGCCTCAGACCTTTGATCACATCCTCTGCGGACTCACCCAGACCATGTGGTGCACAGTGTAGATGTCAGAGTCTCCCATGTACACCCGGATGGCCCTCAGGGTGAAGCCGTACTTCTTGCCCGCTCTGTGGATCACGATGGCGGGCTTGACGCTGCTCACGGCCGGGGACAGGTCTCGGCTCGGGGAGGAGTCCCGCGATGACGGATTGGACGACAGCGAGTGGGGCGACATCGGGCTGGCCAATGGAGAGGCTCCGTGGTGGTCTAAGAGCAGACACGAGACATTTGTGTTGGGGAGGGGGAGGCTTTTATGTACAAAATACATTAAAAGTGCTGCTCCCGCTTCGCACGCTGACCTGCGGGGATCATCAGCGACAGCGTGGTGGCAGACGCCGACTTGATGACCTTGTTGAGCGGCCTGGAGCTCGGCGTCGCCGCGTGTTTGTCTGCGTCTCCGGACAGCAGCCGATGGCGAGCCCTGCGAGCCGCCAGGTCGCTGATGGCCCTCGGAGTCGACGGGGAGTCGCTGTCTCCCACACCTTTAGCAGCGGCGCCGCCGTTACTGCCGTTGCCTTTGTGACCGCGCTCGCACACGTCGCCTGAACTGCCCGCTGCAGGAACAGGTGAGAGAGGAAGCTCAGACACTCGAACACAATAGCGTTGCGTTGTGGTGTGTGTGTGTGTGTGTGTGTGTGCCTGTACTGACGTGTGAGCGTGGCCTTGCTCAGCTGACTGCAGGTGGAGCTCGGCGTGGTGGGAGACTCCTCCAGCTTCAGTTCTCTCTCCACGGGGAGCTCCGGGATGGCGAGGGGCAGCTCGTCGCAGCGCGGGCCCCTCACCGCACTCGGACCCAACAGGCTGGGACTCTTTCGACTTCCAACCGCACCTGAGAGAGACAAGAGAGACAAGATACCAAGTCTGATTCACAGCTTGTGTCTTCAGCTCAGATATGAAGGACAGATTTTAAGGACTTAAAATCTGTCTGTTTCTCATGCACACTTTCCTCCTGACAGCGAGCGACCGCACGCCATCAGAACATCCTTCCTGTGTTTTACCTTGACCTCCCTCTTCCTCCGAGGAGATGGCGAAGCGCGGCATCTCAATGATGGCTGAACAGCAGCGTCTCCGGACCGTCAGCGGCGGGCTGGAGTCGCTCTCTGTGTGGGACGACTCCGAGACAGACAGGCGCTTCCGCAGGCTGGACAGGTGAAGTCAGAGAGGAGATGACAAACACGTACAGGTCACAAACACACAAACCAACACATGAAAACAAACTGGTCCCGGTGCGTCCACAAATGTCCACAGCTGGCGAGCGTACGGACGTCAACTCACATCTCTGGAGATCCCACCAGCCAGGATCGATCCCTGGACTTGAGTCCGCTCAGGCTGTCCATGCGGTCTCCTCCCTCCTCGCTGAGGCTGCGTTTGGTGGGTGGAGGAGTCCTCTTCTCCTCGTGTAGAGACAGACGCTCCATGCTGCTGTACACCTGCGGGCACAGATGTGAGCCAGATTATTGTTTTCTGTTCTCGAGCACATGATAAGAACTGCAGTTTATTATATTATTCTACATATAGACACAACATCGAGCCCATAATCACTATAAAAACCTACAGAAGACTCCACCAAGGCTGCAGTGACAGTGACACCTGAGCCAGATGTGTTTTCTTCAGGTTTGTGCAGTTTTATGAATAAATAAAAATGCTCAATGATAAAAACGTACCTTGCTGAAGCGAGGCGAGCAGGAGGAGAACTGTCGGATCTCCACGTGTTCGTCGTCGTTGGTGTCGTCCTCCTCCTCTGAGTCGATGTGGTGGTAGCGGTCGGAGCGAGCTGAGGGACACACACAGAGATTAGCCGGCGAGTTGTGACTCTCACAGGTTTGGATGAAGAGTCAGAGACGTACTGTCAAAGTAGCTGGTGTCGTCCTCGGACTCCAGCTGGGGAATGAACTCGGCCTTCTGCCTCAGCAGGCTGTTCCAGTCCAGCTCTGTGAAGAACGGGTGCTGCTTCACCTCAAAGGCACTTCCTGTCGAGATGAAGGAGAAGACGGAGCGGGTGGAGAGCAGGGAGGATGAGGAGCGAAGGAACACGGAGAGGAAGCAGAGTGAGAACAGATTTGACCTGCTTTGGGCCAAACGTTTGGTGGAGTCTGACTGTGCTTTTATTTTGAAACTCTGAGCGGAGTTACCTGTGCCCAGCCTCTCCAGAGGGTTCTGCCTCAGCAGTTTGGAGATCAGGTCCTGAGCCTCCTGAGGCAGAGCTTCGTCCTCCTCCGGCCAGATGATCTCATCTAGCACAAAGCACAAACACAGCGAACACACACGGATCTTTAGCATCACGCCAAACGCTGTCAGGAGGTCATCAGAGAG
Organism: Chaetodon trifasciatus; assembly: GCA_037975065.1. Classification (NCBI taxonomy): domain Eukaryota; kingdom Metazoa; phylum Chordata; class Actinopteri; order Chaetodontiformes; family Chaetodontidae; genus Chaetodon; species Chaetodon trifasciatus. The sequence goes on from JBBMOE010000039.1 coordinate 5,402,223, forward strand.
AAAACAGAGAAGAAACGAGCCCATGTGACGCTGGTTCTCTATCTGCTGTCAGACCTTCAGTTGAACATATGAAACATGGAAAACAAAATATCACCAGCGATCGCTAACAAAGGAAAACAAAACATACTTCATACTGATGAAACTGTTGATCTATTTTCTATAATGAACCCTACTTAAACCAGGACGCCTCTTGAGATCTTCTCTCTCTCAGAAGACAGACCTGTACAGTTTTTATTGACGCTGCTGAGATGTGGGAACAACACAGTTTGTGTCCAAGCTGCCTGATTGTGTCATTAACAGAAACACTGGACAAAACTTCAAAAACAAGCTGCATAAAGCAGAATGTTCCGTGAAGGATCTGTCCCATCCCCTGACGTGTGTCTTTGCCTCCTCTCAGCAGCATTAGTGGTGTATTATATTAACTTTACTTCCACAGATGGACGCTCGGGGTGAAACCCACTGCCCGTCACGTGAACCTCACTGCCAATCATCCTGCAGACGGATAAAAATACAGAACAGGAGTCTGGAGGAGGCGCTCCGTCCTTCATCGCCGCAGCGCAGCATCACGGAGAGACAGCCATAAAAGAGACGTGTGAGGATCAATACGGGTTTATGATCATTGACTCGCCCTTTCATCAAAGGGAATTCAAAGGAGAAGAGAAGGCAGGAGAGAACAGGATTGATTTTATTCCTGGTAAGTCAAGTCCGTGCTTCTGAGCTGCAGAGTAACGTCTGAATCTGCTCATCCTGATGATTCTATCAAGCCTGCTGCTCTCTCAGCTCCAGCACGAAACATTCACAATAAACACAGAGCAGGAACCCCACAACATCCATTTTTAAGCATGTGATCGATATCATACCAACACATTTATCTTTGACTCTTTTCCTGCAAAACAATGTGAGTGTATTCTGTCTGGATTAAACTGTCAAACTGGACTAAAACTGAGTGCTGAAGCAAAGTCTGGGAAGCTAACTGCTAACACGCTAGCATGTTAACGTATCTGCACCACTCGACTCCCTGACTCTGACTGCAGACCTTCATGTAGATCACTTTTCACTCCAGCCTGGACGCTGACAAACAGCTGATGGAACATCTTCATCTGCACTGATGCTCACCGCTGATGACCTGACCGAACAGCTCCTCCGGCGTGTCTCCGAAGAACGGGGCGCAGCCCACCAGGAACTCGTACAGGATGACTCCCATCGCCCACCAGTCCACCGGCTTCCCGTAGCCCTGACGCAGGATCACCTCTGGGGCGATGTACTCAGGTGTGCCGCACACCTGAAGAGGCAGACAGAAGTGATAGTTAAGGCCAAACTCCTGATGGCAGCAGAGGAAAAGGTTAGCTGCGTTTCATAAAAGCTTGAAGGTCAGCAGGTGAGCTTTCACCTGCTTGTCCAGGAACTCTCTGGTGTCTTTCTCGATGTGTCCTTCGTACAAGTTTGTGGTCAAACTCATCAAACCGATCTTTGAGAGGCCGAAGTCCGTCAGCTTAATGTGTCCCATGGACGTGATGAGGAGGCTGCAGGAGACAGGGGAAAGCTTTGAGCCTGACGCTGCATCACAGTTCAACCTCAGCACCTTTGATCACACTGGTTCGCATTAAATAACGGCCCTGAAGAAGAAGCGAGCTGGTGAGGAGCAGATGCGGCTGTCTGAGTCTTACTTGTCAGGTTTGAGGTCTCTGTGCACGATGCCGTAGTTGTGAAGATACTCCAAGGCGAGGACGGTCTCTGCGAAGTACATTCGAGCCATGTCGACCGGCAGCGCTCCGATGTTCTTCAGCAGCGTGGCGCAGTCTCCACCTGCAGAGGGCGGAGCCGACGTTAAACACAACACGACGACGGCACCGATGAAAATCTGTGACGAGGATGATCTTACCCTCCACGTACTCCATCACCATGCACAGGTGCCTCCTGGTCTCGAAAGAACAGAACATGGAGACGACGAACGGGTTCTCGGCGAACGTCAGGATGTCTCGTTCCACGAAGGCCTGCTGGATCTGGTTCCTCAGGATCAGGTTCTGCTTGTTGATCTTCTTCATGGCGAAACGCTGCCTGGTCTCCTTGTGACGCACCAGAAAGACGGCGCTGCACGCCAAGAAAGACAGACGAGAGACATCCATCAGTTCAACACTTCACAACGCACCAGGGACGTCCTGAATGTCACAGACTGAGTCTTTGGGGACATGCCGTCTCACCCGTAGGCGCCGTTACTGATCAGCTTGATGTTCTCAAAGTCTTCCTCTCGAGGTGTTTTGGTTTTGGCCTGCGGTGGAGCTGCTGGGACTGTGGTTCCTCGACTCTGACACACACACAGGTCAGAGTGAATGAAGGCTTTCTGGTTACGAACATGAACATCTAAAACTGCGAAGACCATAAAGATGATGATGTGCTTCTGAACTCACATCCACGGAGTCATCGGTCTCTGGGGTCTCCGGGTTGCCGCTGTCGTAGCTGCTCAGCTGGGCCATTTCTACAGAGACACACAGAGATGAAGGTTTTCACTGAGGTCTCACACACACATGAAACAAAGCCACATGCTGCTTCTGAGGCGCGTTACCCTCCAGGGGGTCCCTGGTGAGGCCCAGCTGACTGATGATGTATCGGGGGATGTCGGACTTGATGCCCTGGCCCTCCTTAGCATGGCCCTCCGCTGCTTCCAACAAATGGTAGAACTCCTCGGGATCAAACTCCTGCAGGAGGAGACGGGAGGGAGGAGGGACGGAGGAGCGAAGGAGTGAAGGCAGAGAAACAGGTGAGGAGAGGAAGAGGAGGAAGACAGACAGGCAAAGAGTTAAGGTTGGAACAACAACAACAACAACTCTGCAACAACAGCAGAGATGCATCGATGTGAGAGGAGGAAGGACGGTTTTGTCCTCACACACCCAGTTTAACTCCTGTGTCCTCTGACACACACACACACACACACACACACACACACACACACACACACACACACACAGTATACATGTAAAGACTCCTCCTCCTCCTCCTCCTCGTCTCTCTGCCTCATTTATAAAAAGCCTGTACAGTGTCACAGCTTCAGCTGGATGTGATTAGTCAAAACTACTGATGTGAGCACTGAGCGGACACCCCCCCCCCGTCATCCACACCTCTTTTTCTCACCCCTCTCTTCTCTCTCTTGCTCTTTGTCTCATTTCTGCTTGGATTCACCTGTTTGACCAGACGTGCACCATCTCAGCCCAAACTGATGGAGGGTGGAGGGTGGAGGCTGGAGGAAGCGCCTCTGTGTTTCATGCCGGCTGAGAGGTGTTAAAGTGTGTGAACGTCAGGCTGATTTAAAATCCTCCGAGGACGTCCAGAAATGAATTGCTGCGGTTGAATCGTGTGACGTCGGGGAGCGGGAAGCTCTAAGTTGTTTATTAACCACACGAGGAGTGGAGCTCCGACATGAGGAGCCATTCCACTCAGCGCTGCTCACATCCTTCACAGCAGTCTTTAGGACACTCTCACCGCCAGCAGCGAGCAGCAGAGTGGTTAAATGAGGCTGACCAGAGCGCTGAAGAAAACAGGCTACAGGCCGGCTCGCTTCAAAGTGCAGAAGTATTACACAAACACGCAGTATCAAAGACTAAAGCAGAGAATTAGACACCTCCTGAGTATTATTATGATATATTACATCTCTGGGATGTTGTTAATGAATGATTTGCACTGATGCATCGGTGTGTAAACGATGCGCTGGTTTAATATTTAACGCTGCATCATATCATAAGACGATGAAACGTTCACGGTTTTTTATCTTCTCCTGCTGTTTGATTAATGCACTGCAGCAAAAACGACATTATTTCCCTCTGAAATGCAGCAGAGCAGATTTATAAAGTGGAAAATGGAAAATACTTCAGTAAAGTCAAAGTGCCTCTAAGCTGTACTTCAAAGAGTACTTCACTGATGTAGTGCTGTGCTCCTACAGCGTGGTCGGGCTCCAAGTGTAGAAACCCAAAAGCAGAAATATTATCGTTTTTACTCCGAGCACTCTTCTTCCATTACCCATGATGCAACCCGACCAACGACGGTTTGGTTGTGTGTCATGCTAGTAGCGGCTAACGCAGCGGCTAACCAGCAGCAGCGTCAGAGGTCGACTCGACTCGCTTCTTTCTAACTTCACACCAACAGATCTGATGCAGTTTCAGCTTCTTCCGACTCGAGTGACATCACCTGAGGACATTTATCAGACTTCACGCAGCTTCCTCTGAGACATCGAAGCTTTTTCCAACATTTTCATACACAGTCGTACAGTTCTCCCCCAAACAGCCTGAACTGACTCTGTTTGAATGAATGAATGAATGAATGAATGAATACATAAATGAACGTGTTTCGTCTCTGATGACTTAAACATTATGTTGAAAATCACTAAACTGAATGAAAGTGTGAAGTGTGGGTGCACACGGCCACGAGCTTCTCTCACCAGACACTCGAGCAGACGCGCCGGCCGGGCGATGATGATCATCAGCTTCTTGACGAGTTGTGTGACGAAGGTGACCTCCACGCTCTCTGAGCGCTCGTGAGCCTGCACACAGAGACAAGAGGACAGCAGGAGGACGGTTAGCGTGGCGGCGTGAGAGGAAACACTTCACCTCAGCTTCAGTGTTACAGAGAGGGTCCTGAATGAGGGTCTGATGCAGGGACTGATGCCTCGTCGTAAAATAAAACTTCATCATCTTTAATTCTACCTTCTATCGTTTATCATCATGAATCTTCTGTGACCTTGAAGCTGAGCAGAGAACGTCTCTGTGTTGTTTGTCCTTCACAAACAAAGCGGGACGAACATTTTGAGGACAAGCGGACAGCCGAGTCCTTCCTGCTGCGACACCTGAGAGGTAATCTAAACGAGAGCGACCTCCGCCTCGCTCCCTGATATCCACCGTGAAACGCCTGTCAGCGTGGAGACAGAGCAATTTACCCAGAAACCACTGGAACTGACCGCAGACGCGTCTGCAGCAAACACTGATCCCCGGAAAGAAATGGGCTGGAAGTCAAGTGTGTGTGTGTGTGTGTGTGTGTGTGTGTGTTCTATAATGTATGGAGTGTGTGTGTGTGTGTGTTCTATAATGTATGGAGTGTATGTGTGTGTCACGCGGGCTAACAGAGAGGACGAGGCGGCACACAAACAAAGCGGGTCTAACAGAGCTGACAGACGCAGGAGGCTCGGGGGTCCAGACCCCCCCTGAATTATTTATACACTGTAATGAAACCTGGGGGGGGGGGGGGGTGTATATGTATAAGCGTGTGTGTGTGTGTTGACTGTACAGGCCAGTGATCGGTGAATAATGGACAGCTGAGGGACGGACTCCCACTGAGCAGAGGCTAATTAACCAGTCAGAGTGTGTGTGTGTGTGTGTGTGTGTGCATGTGTGTGTGCGTGTGTGTGTGTGTGTGTGTGTGTGTGTGTGCGTGTGTGTGTGTGTGTGTGTGTGTGTGCATGTGTGTGTGCGTGTGTGTGTGTGTGTGTGTGTGTGTGTGTGTGTGTGTGCGTCCACTCTGCATGTCTCATGTGAACGATGTTCCATGGTGGTTACACAGTGTAGAAAAAGTGCTTTAACATCTTGCCTGTGTGTGCGTGTGTGTGTGTGTGTGAGATCTGTGTAGATTTTAATTGATCACAAATTTTTGACAGAAGTATTGGTGGAAAAATCTTAACTTACATTTATAGACAGAAGACATCCTGAAGGACAAACTTCAGAGACGAATCAGCTGTTTGTGATTCAACTTAAAATAAATGACCTCATTTAATTTCTTTAAAGTTCAGCTGAATTTCTTATTGTTTCTGAGTTTGAAAGGCTCATTTTTACATGTTTGAGTCTTATTTTTCTTCCAGTTTTGAGTTTATATTAAAGCTGATATTAAAAGTCATAATTATTTGTTTTTTTTTATCTTCAGACTGTAAAACGTCCTGACCCGCCAGAGACGTCACGCTTCCATCCGTCAGCTGTTTGAAGCGTTTCCATGTAAAACATTTGGATCATGACAAATGGAAGTTGCCATCTTTAGCATTCTGAAAGATCTTCTTGAGTTATTGTCATTCTGATGTTTGAGGCTTTCACGCACTGTTTCCATAATCAAAGATGAGCAGTTCTTTGTAGTTTATGAGTAATAGAGTAAACAGGTTCAGGTCCGACTCCACAGGAAGCTGCCATCCCATTGGCCGGTCACTGTGAACTCGTTATAGCTGCTCAGAGGTGTAAATATTTCTGCTCGTTATGTGACTCCAGCATCACGTGTGGTCTTACAGGCAGCCCGCTCGTTTCCCTACAGGTGAGGTGACGTCAGCTATCGATTGGCCTGTTGGAGCACAGGTGATGTGTCCACCTGAGAGCAGCCGAGAGCCAATTAAAACCAGATGTTTGTGTCTGAGCCCTGATGATCAAGCTGGAGGTTCAGGTCTGTGACAGATCACTGGTGCTGAGTTAGCACTCAGGTGACCTACAGGGGGTCTAACGGGGTCTCCCAGGGGTTCCGGCAGAGGATGGCCTGGATGCAGTTGTCATGGTGATGGCCGGAAAGGTCACTAAGGCCCTGTGACAGGGATGGATGAGGGAGAGGAAGAGAGGACGAGCAGCGGAGGAACGAGAGGCGAAGGAGGGGGGTAAAGGTGAAGGAGAGATAAAAGGCGAGAGCAGGAGCAGAGGAGGGCCCGGAGGAGGAGCGAAGGAGGAGAGGCGAGCCGGCCTCCTGCGAGCTCTGTGATGGGGTCATGGCACGAGGGGGGAAGGAACGGATGGATGAATAAAGGAATGGAGAAGGAAGGAGGACAAAGGTGAAGGACTGAGGAGAGACGACTGACTGAAACTAAAATTTTAAAGATGACGGACGCTGAAACACACCTGATGTCAGAGCACAGGTGAGCTGATGAAGGACGGTGAGAAGCCTGAAGGCTCAACATCCAGAGAAACAGGAGTCACAGTTAAAGGGTCAGTTCACCAAATCAACAACATCGTTTCTACAAAGAAAAGCTGCTGCTGATTTTTTTAATGTGATTTTTCCCAAAATAAATCCACTGAAACCAGGAGGCGCACGAGGAGGCGCACGAGGAGGCGCACCGAGTGAAGACCTGACAATACTGAATATGAGATTATGTGAACCAGTCGAGACGTTTCTGTGGAAGTCATTTTAAAGTCTCTGCTTGTTTCTGCATTTACAGGATTACTGAATCAGTTGGACATGAACTGGATCTAAAACAAAGATGAAAGAAACAGATCAGAAAAGAGAGCACGTGTGGTGGAACTGACCCTTTAAACTGAACAAAAGAGCGAGTTTGGACCTCTGTCCTCATGTCTCCAGGAGACATCTGAGCGTCTCAAAGCGAGACGACGCTCACTTTAACCCACAGAGTGAGGCAGTGAAGGCACCGTCAGTCAGACCTGCTTTCATAAGTACGGCCAGGTTTTAAGTCTTTATTAAAATCTGAGAAGTCTCTTTGCTGCTTAATGAACTGATCCAAATGAATCAGAATCATCAGAATACAACTAATCAGCACCAGTGAAAATGTCCCGATGACTCATTAAAGTCTGAATTATTAACAAGCTGCAGAAAAAAACACCAGAGAAGCTGAATGATGAGAGAAGATTGAATAATTAATGGACTCGACCTCTGGAACAGCTGTGACGCCTCGTTCAGAGCGAGCTACAACAAGCTGCCGCTAAGAAATGACACTGAAATCAAAGAATCAAAGACTGTGTGAGACAGGAAGTTAAAGGCTGATGAAGACCGTGAAGAAGAACCTGAAGCCTCCTTTAAAACCTCCTGACGCTCAGCTGACACGTCTCAGTCTGAAGACAAGAAATCCACTCAACTGTGAAGTCTGCGTCTGCCTCCTCCTCCTCCTCCTCCCAGCTGTGAGTGAACACCTTCCACTCGCTCCTCCTCAGCACCTCCTCCAGCACCTCCTCCTCCTCCTCCAGCCTCCTCTGCCACGATACGCGATACATGTTTCCACCAAAAATCCACAAAACGAGGAATTTCCATAAAGACGCCGGCGGGGAGGCTGCTCTCACACCTCCGTCCACCTGCTCACGGCCTCATCCTCTGCTCTGCTCCGCTCTGCTCCACCTGCTGCCGCACTTGGCTGCTCGCCAAAAAAAAACAAACAAAAAAAAACTGCCTGATGGCGCCTAATTGGTGATGTCATCACCCAGCCCGCATTGCAGCTTCGGCATCTAACGCTCCTCCAGATGTGTTCGAGTCCGGTTCCTCACACCCTCCAAAAGCATTCGAACGGGCTTCGTGCACGTACCGCCCCCTCCCCTCTGTGAGCCCGCCGGCCAATCACAAACAGAGGAATCCCCTCGAATCCCCGCCCATCCCGAAACCCTCCGACTGCGCCTCCTTCACCCCTCCTGCTCGTCTGGGAGAGTCATCTGTCAGCCCCCGGTGACCGCTGGAGTGTGAAATTAAAATCGGAGAGGAAGTGTGTGTGCGTGCTCGCCTGCATACGTGTGTGTGTGTGTGTATGATTGAGAGATAGTTTGTGTGTGTGTGTCCCAGCAGAACAGAAGGTCAATACGAGGCCGGTGGGAGCCATAATGTCCCCCCCCAGGCACTGGAAACCTGAGCTAATAGAGATGTCACCGCCGCCGCACATGTAAATATGATTCTACACGCACACGCACACGCAGAAATACACAAAAACTGTCCCACACGGTCCCATCGTGAGGTAACACACACACACACACACACGGTGCTTGTGAAGGAATGTGCGTGCTGACTGAGTTTTATGTGCTCGCCACCTGACCACAGTCTTTGTGCCTTCGTATGACATCACACGGCACTGACGGCGGCGGCCATGATGAACGAAGGAGCGCGTCACGCCGTGAGTTGTTCCACGGTGAGCAGAGCGTGACCGAGGTGCCACAGTCATGATGTCTTCATCCACAGTCCAGGGCAGAGTTTAGAGCAGCTGCTCTTCATATTCATTGGTCTGCTTTGAACTGAATGAATTATGAATTAATTGGACGTTAACCAATGGAACGCTTTCTCCATTTTTCCTAAAATAACAGCTTCACATGATATTTTCCAGCAGCCTGCAGATGAATCAGCAGCTACATGTTTGATTGCTATGAAATAATTCAGAAAACGTGCTAAAACGAGGCTGAACTGTGTGAATCTGGACTGTTTTCTCCTCCTGTCATTCGTCCTGTCATCGAATCAAAAACAGTCACAGCACAGGTGCTTCTTAGAAATCCCACAATGCAACGCTCTGCCCGTGACAGATGTGAAAATTAGTCACGCATGACGCAAAGCGATGCTGATTCATTCGTTTGTCAAATTTTCAGTGAAGTACAGTTTCGTACAGGAGGAGCGGCGAGCGAGGAGACGAGATCAGGAGCTCCTCCTGCGCTTTGAAAGTGAAAGAATGAATGAGTGAATCTATTTGGCGTCTATCTGAAGGAAAAACTCATTTTCCTTTTTCAATACGAGCAGTTTAAAATCAAGAGGACAAAAACAAAACCATTTCTCTATCCTAGTAAAGCTTGCTTTGTCGTGCAGCTGTTAAACGTTAGAGATCTTCAAGTCCTGAATCCTGACTTTGGTGCACTGACACAGTTCTACTTTCTCCTGACTTGTTCTGGAAATGACTTTCCATCGTACACATCTGACTTTTAAAGTCTCTCGTCTCTTCTCTGGCCTCCTGAAGCTGCTCAGTGCGGTCAGTGAATGAACTTGTTGAACTCACGTCTTGCAGCAGCTTCTCCAGGCTCTCCTGGAGCTCGTAGAAGTAGCGGGAGGTGATGAGGCCCTCTCGGCTTTTCTCCAGGCAGTCTCTGGACAGCTCTATCAGCTGATGGTGGATGAAGCTCAGGACCCCGTCGGCCAGCGGGCAGACCTTATCCGGGGCGGAGGAGGAGAGCAGCTCGGCCAGGCGCTCCTCCATCTGAGCCGTCGCCTGCGGGGAGGGAGGAGGGGGGAGGAGGCGAGAGGGGGGAGACGAGGATGAGTCATAGAAGAGGGACACGCAGCAGAGACACGGAGAGACAAAAAACTGCAGGTGCACAGTATGAAATCATGTTCACATTAGCTAACTAGCACTTCCTGCAGCCTCTTCACAATAAAAGCCCTCCAGTAAAGAAACTGAGAGCCTCCTTTGTTGAGCTGCTGATCAGGTTTAACTAAATCTACACAGTCAAGACCTTCAGCTCCTCTGGAGTCGCATCACACGCCTGAACAGCTGATTACAACCTGTAGCGTTCCCTGCACTCCCTGCCTGTTTGCATTCATCCCGCACAGGAAGTGTGTGTGTGCAGCACCAACCTTGGGGAACCTCTCTTTGTACACGTGGTTCATCATCACGATCTCGTGGTCGAAGGAGATGGGCGAGCGGCCGGGACTGAAAGCAGACACACAAACACAGATGAGTCCACGCAGGGAAGCCCTGATGACGCCTTCATGTGTTAATTTAACCAAAACTGAAGCAAACACAGACAGACAGAGACGAGTCTTCATGTCCGTCTGTCTGCAGAGGAGCATGTCACACACACATGGTGCCTTCACCATGCTTTGAACTTCTGGGTCCAATAAAGATGGAGAAGTCACAAAGAGCTGTGCTTTTATTTTGTACGTTGATGCTGCAGAAACGTTGAACACGAACAGACTGCGAGCTGGAGCCGGAGCTCCTCTCATGTTCCTCCAACACTTCAGCAGAGTGTTCAGCCTCTCAGAGATCTACACGGTCTCATGTTTGACATGCAGGTGGGACAAAAGCGATGCTTCTCGTGTCTGAGCCAGAGCTTTACTCTGACAGATTTATCTTTCAGAGAAACAGATTCTGACCGACCGACCGAGCGAGACCGAGACAAGCACCGAGGTCCGACTGAAGGACTGCTGTGGACTTTGCTCTCTCAGAGGACGGAGTGCTGCAGGGACACAGCTGAGCAGACCGGACGTGACACGCAGGATTGGTCGGGTCACCGCAGCGCAGAGGGAGTACGAGCAGGGCGGCGGTCTCACGCACACTAACGGGACCTCGGGGTCTTCATCATGTGCGTGTCCTCAGCAGTGAACCGAGGACCGTGACAACCTATGGACTCACATGGCTGCACACTGAGAGCGGCACAAGGGTAACGCCGCTGGAGACCAGTGTGTGTGTGTGTGTGTGTGTGTGTGTGTGTGTGTGTGTGTGTGTGTGTGTGTGTGTGCTGCTGTCAGTAATGGAGCGGCTGTCCGTCAGCTCTCGGGGGGTTTCATGAGCTGACAGTGATGTCTCCTTCAGTCCACACCAGCTACAGCAGAATATCAATCCATCTGTCTTTCACTCACTGGACTCAATTTTCTCTCCATTTCCCTCCTCCGGGGACTCGTCTCTTTTTATATTCTATCACACCCTCCACCCCCTCCACCCTCCACCCTCCACCCGCCTCTACAGTCAGACAAAACAGCGACAGCAGCAATATCCTTGACCTTTCTGTGTCTCACTTTCAGGAGAATAAGGAGATGACAACAGGTGACAGGCATGTGTATGTGTGTGTGTGTGTGTGTGTGTGTGTGTGTGTGTGTACACACACGTCATGGCAGAGAAATTTCATTTCAGGCAATTTTAGGCCTTGTTAGCCTGATGCATTATTCATTCCATCCACACATGACTGGAAACATTTCCCTCTAAATATCGCAACTGCAATTTGAGTGTTTTGGGACTCATGGAAATAATCTGATTGAATGATAATAAATCATTTGGTCCTGAAATTGATCCACAGTGAGACACACATCTGAACAGTAAACCTGAAGTCAGAGCAATAAAGAAAAAAATCATTTAAGGATAAAATAAGATTAATCAAAGTCAGATTAAACAAAAACATAATAATAAAAATAAATAAAATAAATGTAACAGAGCACCTAAAAAACATTCCTGACAGATTTATAAAAGATGGGCAGAAAAAATGAGAATCTGGGGCTCCAGATGTCTTTGTACAGAATGAGTCATTGGTACACACACGCGCACACACACACACACACACACACACACACACACACACACACGTGACCTGTGTGATGAGGTAATGCTTTAAGTCATCCATCGGCAGCTCAAAGTCCAATTACCAGAGTAATAGGAATGAGAGCAGGCTGGACGTGACATACAAGCTGAACGTCATGGAGGCTGTTTATCACCATCAAACACACGGTGACAGGTGACCACACACACACACACACACACACACAAGAAATACAGCACATTTCTCTTTTGTCTTACGCTGCTTTGTTATGATGCTGTATGATTTTCTGTTGGGCTTTTAATGTGAAAACAGGCAGGAAGTGTTGAGTGACCGACCCAGCGTTGACTGGAGTGACCCTTTAAACAAAACGAGCCTCCGCTGCGCCCGCACACACACGCTCAGGCATGGCTGATGTGTGTCAGTCACTCTCACACCTTCAACTTTAAAACTCTCCTTTCATGTTCGTGTTTCTGGAAAAAGAGAAATCAATCAGAGCGCGGCGGCTCTGCCGGCGGGCTCAGTAATTAAAGGTTAGCCTTGACAGAGACGGATCGCGCGCCGCAGGCTGTTATGTACATTCTTTAATTTCACAGAATATCTCTTTCTCCTCTCGTGTTATTCTTCCCGTGCGCTCCTGGCTCTGAGCAGCCTGAGCCTTTATTAAAATAAAGCTCCCGTTCAGAGTGAGCCGCACCGGAGGTCGCGCTGAAATCCCCGGGATGAATAACACGGGAAGGCAGACAAAGGCTAATTACAACACGGCCATATTTCTGCTGTAATGGGAAATAAAAATCGCCTCGCAGCGATCCCTGCAAAAAACGCCTCTGTCGTTATTTTGAGGAACGACCTTGGAGACGAGGCTTCGCAGGAAGTGCTTTTGTTTTAACGCAGGCCTGAAAGTTGAGAAGTTAGGACAGAGAGATAGAGAGACAGAGAGAGAGAGAGAGAGAGAGAGAGAGACAGAGACAGAGAGAGAGAGAGAGAGAGAGAGAGAGACAGACAGACAGAGAGAGACAGAGAGAGAGAGAGACAGAGAGAGACAGACAGACAGAGAGAGAGAGAGAGACAGACAGACAGAGAGAGGGAGAGAGACAGAGAGAGAGAGAGAGAGAGAGACAGACAGAGAGAGGGAGAGAGACAGAGAGAGAGAGAGAGAGAGAGAGAGAGAGAGAGAGACAGACAGAGAGAGGGAGAGAGACAGAGAGAGACAGAGACAGAGGGAGAGACAGAGAGAGAGAGAGAGAGAGGGAGGGAGAGAGAGAGAGACAGACAGAGAGAGGGAGAGAGACAGAGAGAGAGAGAGACAGAGAGAGACAGACAGAGAGAGGGAGAGAGACAGACAGAGAGAGAGACAGAGAGAGAGAGAGAGAGAGAGAGAGAGAGAGAGAGAGACAGAGAGAGACAGAGAGAGAGAGAGAGACAGAGACAGAGAGAGACAGAGAGAGAGAGAGAGACAGAGAAACAGAGAGACAGAGAGAGACAGAGACAGACAGAGACAGAGAGACAGAGAGCAGATATTTCTGAACGGGAATAAAATAAAAATGAGTTTCCAGCGTTGGATAATTAAAACGTCGGGGCGTCGTCCTCCTCTGCAGCTAAGTGGTGATGTCACACATGACAAAAGGCACTCAAAATGCAAACGAGCTCATTGGCAGAGAGGGTAATTGAAGTAAATCAGACGAGACAGCCAATCAGATGGTGACGGCGAGGCGGGGGAGGACAAAGAGGTGAGGAGGGGGGAGAGTCCGAGAAAAATAACAGTGATGCTTCACAACTGAGGAGGGCGACTCGGGAAATGAGAGGCCTAATTGACCGTGACGGAGAGGGGATGAGGTGTGTGTGTGTGTGTGTGTGTGTGTGTGTGTGTGTGTGTGTGATGAAATTCATGACTTCACTGAAAACATGTTGGTAAAAAGCTCCTGAAAGCATCACGTGTTCAGACATTTCTCTAAAATCAGACGAGAATTTATTCTGTTGTTTCTTTGTGTTTGTTAGAAATCTCCCTGTTTTCTGATCTGTCCATGTGACCTCAGCACCTGCTCACCTGTTCACCTGTTCACATGTTCACATGTTCACCTGTTCACCTGTTCACCTCCTCACCTGCTGTCTTCATATATTCATCATCAGACATCACAGAGCCTCGTCAGTTTCAGCACCGCTCTGCTGTTTTCAGTGTGAAGCTTCAGTCAACGAAACTCATCACTTCCTGCAGATGTGTCAAATTAAAAGCCTACCAGGACATGGAAGCATACTGTGCTTACTGTGAAACATCGGTGCAGGAAGTGAGCTGTTTAACACTCAGCACAAACTGTTGAAATGAACACTGTGTGAACAAACTAAAGCGTCTTCATCACCTGAAACACCTGGAACACCTGTACTGCAGTAATACATGACATCAGTACTCACTGTGTACTAGACTGACAGCAGACATGTACAGAACTCTACCAGGAACAATCAGATATATTTTAGTAGAATAAGGTCCACATTTCTACAGATTTGACCTAGTGATGCTTCCACTTCTTATCACCTCATCTGAGAGTCTTGTAGTTTGTTTTGTGCTGTATTTTCTCACTGGAATCAAGTATTTCATCTACTGTAATTTCCTGTGGATTAACGAGAATCTGACACCTGTGATAAACTAAAACTGGGCCTCGGGGGGGTGATGAGACGTGATAGATACACTGCAGAAATAAAATGGACAAGGAGAGGAGACGCTGAAGGAGGATGAAGACGAGAGAGGAAGAGACAAAGTGTTAAATGATGAAAAGGCTGACTGTCATCAGTCACAGCGGACTCATAAAATCAGCATATAACTGCGCTCTGCACCTCGTTTTCATTTGTTCTCTCTCTCACACAGACACACTCGTCCCTCCCCCTCTGTCTGTCCCTTTCAGCGCGTCTCGTTCAAGCCTGTCCTCAGATCAGCCTGGCTCTCAGCTCTCTGTTGGTCTTCTATCTGCAGACTGTTCACTGAGAGCTTTTTAATGGCACTCTGCTGGTGGACTGATACCATGTCAGGCTCTCCGCTGAGGCTCACCGGCCTGCGTGTGAGGGGGTGACAGCCGGCTGCAGCCCAAACACTTTTCAAAGTGGTCTCCATGCAGAAGAACCTGCTCGCCGTCAGCTTCACCTCTGTGATCACACTTTGGTTCATTTCTGATAAAAGCTGAACATTTTCTAACATCTCATCCTCCTCGTTTGTACTCTGCGAGCATCCTTTACCTTTGCAGGGTTTCTAGTTCCCAGAAAGAGAGAGAGGTTGTATACGGACACACACACACACACACACACACACACACACACAGCCGGACATCAATCATCACACACAGTGGGACTCTAATCAGATACACACCATGCAACTGTGTCTCCTCTGGTCTCAGAGGATGAAAGAATTCAATATCTCTCGGTAAAGGAACAGAGATGAAGACGGGGAGGAAGCTGCTGAGACAAGAGATGAAGGCCAGATAGAAAGTGAGGAAGAAAAAAAAAAGACTGAAGTAAAGGAAATTACGAGGAGGGACGACACAGAGAGGCAGCGACAAGCTGAGAGTCAGAAAATGAAAGAGTGAAGAGGCTGAAATCTGACAGAGAGAGAAAAGACGAGTGAGCTGGAGACGGACAGAGTGGACGAGACACAGACGGGCAGAGTGGACGAGACACAGACAGACAGAGTGGACAAGACACAGATGGGCAGAGTGGACGAGACACAGACGGACAGACTGAACGAGACACAGACGGACAGAGTGGACGAGACACCGGCGGACAGAGTGGACGAGACACAGACGGGCAGAGTGGACAAGACACAGATGGACAGAGTGGACGAGACACCGACGGACGAGACACAGATGAACGAGACACAGACGGACAGGTGGGTCCGCGGGCAGACAGGTGAGTGTGACTGAGATAAACAGTGAGGAGGCTCTGCTCGCTCCCAACTGTCATGGACGCGTCAGAGGGCTGTCTGACCTTTGTGAAGGCTGACACACACACACACACACACACACACACACACACACACACTAACAACACACACAACAAACAAACGCACACAAACACACACAAACAACACACAAACAACACGCACAGAACACGCACACACACACTATGAAGGTCCGCTGTTGTTTGTGTGTCCTCTGCTGATCACGTCTTATTGTCTGTCTTCTGGACGTTTCTGTCATTAAGGACAAATAAACCAACGACTGACACACAAGTTGAACAGCGAGCTGTTCTGAAGGAAAGGACAACAACCAGCACAGACGTGCCCTCAGCGGCCACTTTATTAGGTACACCTCTCTGCCAGTGTCGAGCAAAAGTGACCATTAGATCTCTGAGGGCAGAACATGCGGGACATCTGTTGGACTGGACTGAGACTCGTTGGGTGTGTCTCATAAAGGGACTGATGGACACTGACTACAGTGAAGGAAAAGACTCAAAGCAACCAGAGATGAAGGTGCTGATGAGTTTATATGAGACATTTTCTCTCTCATCCAACCACTGACACCGTTTTCTTCCCAGCGCTCGTCAGGGTGGAGGCTTTGTGTGGTGTTTGTAAAGAGGACCTTCAGACTGAGCTCCTACCTGAGGCTGCGGGAGCGCGGTCTCATGGCGGGGGAGCGCCGTCCCTCCTCGTCCGTGATGCTCTCGGAGCTGAAGTGCTTGGTGAGGAAGTGCAGCTCGTCCGGGGTGGGCTGGAAGGGCAGCTGGTGCAGCTTCTCCTGAGATGAACAGGAGGACTGTGAGAGGAGGAGCACAGAGGGAGCAGATTACAACCAGCACTGGAGCTACTGCGGGGTGAGGCTGGGGGGGGCGTCCGGGCCAGGTGAGGCCAGCTGAGGCCAGGTGAGGTAGCTACAGGAGAGGGCGGGGACTGCAGGGTTCAGCTGTAGGTTTTTAGTACGGAGCCCAAAAACACAATTATGAGACCCGGAGGTCAAATTACTCCAAAGTCCAGAAGCCGGCGGAGGAACAAACCCCACACGTGACACAGGTGTGAGCTGTGAGGCGGAGCTGTGGTCAGCTGACAGACGCTAACATGTTCATGAATCTCTGACTCTGATGCACCGTCTCTACAGCGGGACTGCACTTCAAAGGTCCAACACACACATCGCATCATTACACCGACTCTAAAACAGTTTTTGTACATTAAAAGGGAAACACTGACTTCCCACCACATTCATTCCACATGTTTAGATCTGTTTTAGATTAGGTCTTTGAGTGACCACATCAATAATCACTGAGCACTGAGGCCCACTTTCATCTAACGAGTCGTTCATGTTCCACAATGAGAGGAATCAAAGGAGCCCTGGCCCTCTGTAACCACGGCCAGCTAGCAGGCGTGCTAGCAGTCTGGATGTGCGAGTTGAGCAGCTAACTCGGCTCGGTGCCTTTGAAGCACGCTGAGCTTCATTCTGCAGGCGGCGGGTACAGAGGAGCCGCACGCCGGGGCATCGAGAAGGGAGATGAAGGAGCAGCAGAAGGTAAAGGAGAGGGATTAGACCAGAGGGACTCGGATATGTCCCGATGAAGGAAGGAGAGGAAGAGAGGAGAAAGAGAGCAGGGAGCAGAAGTGCACTCGAGGGCATCAGAGGGGAGGCGGCGAGGAGGGGAAGGAGGCAGCACGAGGGACCGTGTCACAGCAGAGGGAGTCAGAGGGAGTCAGAGGGAGTCAGAGGGAGTCAGAGGGAGCAGGAGGCTTTTATTTCTGGGTTTTTGGGATCCAGATAATCACAAAATACATACAATTACGCTCAGAGACGGAGTACAGGAAAGATATTTACCGAGACGGTGGAGCTGGGAGTGTTGGTGCCATAGCCAGAGGAAGGCAACGAGGCCAGAGACCAGCGTCTGCCATCCGTCCTGGAGGGGGGACAGAAGACAAGAGGTGAGGACATCGAGAGCAAACACCCACCTTTTCATATTCACACACATCCTGCAGCAGCCATATCGAGGAGATGCAGCACCATCACACACAGAGAGGAAGTGACTGAGCTGAGGGAGAGAAGGTGCGAACAGGAGGATAACATGGACTCAAAGAGCAGAGCAGGCAAAGCCGAGGAGGAGGATCCACTGAGACTCTGCAGACATCAAAAAGATGGAGTCAACACCTGAGAGTCACCTGACCTGAGCGCTCCCCACAGACCGCTGGAGTTACTCTTTACATCACTCTGGAGTCGCTTTGTTCAAACGGAAATCAGCTGATATTCTCAACAAATCCCATAAAAAACCCAAACCAACAACACGATCACTGACTTCCTGTCTGGCTCTGAGCTCCAAGCCCATTGGTTCAGACTGAAGGTGTGAATCTTTAAAAACGCCTCACAAATATGTCGTTTCATTTTTAGAAGAGGCCGCTGCTGACTGCAGTTTCATCAGTCAAACAGGAGGAAACAGAGCTTTTATGGGACTATTTTCAGCGGCGGATGAATCCACATGTGGTGCTGCAGAGTGTGTGTGTGTGTGTGTGTGTGTGTGTCAGAATGAGCTACAGTGTGTGTGTTCATGGTGATGAAGGAACCACAGTGAGGCTCACTGATGTGTTTTAATGGAGGTCAATGGCTCAGGCTGTGATACACACACACTGAACTGTTAGCAGTTAGCGGTTAGCATTCACTGCTGGTTTTCAGTCCTTTTATGAGACTCGTTGACAATAAGAAAAACTTAATCCTTCAAGGATCAAATATGAGTGAACTCAGGGTTTCGGACATTTTCTGACCCCCCCTCCTTCTCCGGGTCGTCGCTCCAGCGGTCAGACTGATTTTATTTTTGGCTCGGCAGGCGTCGCAGCAGCTGAAGACATTGTTCCTGCGCAGAGTGGCGGGCAGCAGAGGAGGAGACCCTGCAGGGTCCTCGCTCATGTCATTCAGTGTGTGTGTGCTCAGCCATGCAGGAAGGGGGGGGGGGGGGGGCAGGAAGGTGGCGGCAGGAAGAGGGAGGAAAAAGGTCTGAGGTCAAAGGTGAGAGGTTACCTGTCAGCCCTGTGCCCGTGACTGTAAGGGAGACAAGACAGTGGTTTTCTTTTTACAGCTGTCACCGACACAGTGTCAGACACACACACACACACACACACACACACACATTTTCCAAGCCTGCTCCAGCCTTCACACCTCATGTTTTTAATTCAATGGAGCTCAGCTTGCAAACACACGACTGAACACGACAAACGACTGTAAAATTGTGAAATAATCCAGTAAATCGTCACACTCTTCATCATCACGTTAGCTCGTCCTGCAGTAACACAGAGCTCCTTTAAAAACCATCATAAAAACTGCTTTTCAGGACTTTTGCGGCTCTGAAGAATAACTTTGTATTGCAGGTTAATCTTATTTACAGCAGCTTTTAGACATTTTCCAGGAAAGTCAAACGTTCGCGCTATCATGAGGAACAAAATCAAACCAAAGGCGACGCTTCTGATTAAAGAATAAATCAGGAGCAGTCAGGTGAGCGAGCTGTCATACCGGCCTCCGCCACAGGGTGTCACTGCTGCCCTGATGTCTGCAGCGCAGCGCTGAGGTCAGCCGTCGGACACAGAGGGATTTCCAGTTTTTCCAGTGCTCTTTTTGGCTGCTGCGCGGCCGCCATACACCGTTTAATGACGTCGTCATGATAGCGCGGGGGTTCGGTATGACAGCAAAGGTGTGTTACCATGGAAACATCATCATCATCACCTTCATGAAGATTTAAGGCTCGCTGAGGATTTCTTTATATTTTTCAAACTTTCATGTGAGCTTATATTAAAGTCTTTTATCTTGGACTGAAGATCACACAAACGCCTGAACATGCATCTGTCACAGCGACACACACACACGCTCAAACACACTGTAAAACACACACACACACACGCACACGCACACACGCACACACACACACTCTTACTCCCTCTCAGTAATTACTATCTGTGCAGAGGCCCAGACAGATAAGAGCTTTATTAATCCTGGTTTGAGTGACAGCCTCAGAGTGATCATCTGCCTCCTCATCAGCTCACACACCATCATCATCATCATCGGCGGCGGCGGCGGCCTCTCGAGGCGCCGAGGCCGCTGAGAGCTGAAGCACAGCTCATCCATTCTGCCTTCAGTGTCTTCACTTCCTGTCTGATTAAAGTCTTTTATTCTGAGTCTCTTTCCCAGAACGACTCTTAACGTTGCTGTTAAACGCTGAAGTAAGTCGCTGCTCGTGATGAAGGCTGATGAGGCCGCCTGGCTGTGTGCCGTGCATCATTTAACACTGTTCAACACTGGTTCCAGTGTGATGTCTGAGGCTGAACTCATCATCAAACGATGCTTTAATGTCAGAATATAAACAGGCTGCATCAGGACTTCAGGAACGCCGAAAATGCTGCAGAGCTGCTGATCCTGCCTCAGAACGTTTGTGGAAAAAACATTTTTCCACCTGCTTTTTACATTTTTTCATCCTGCCCCACCTACGAGGTGCACTGACTGTTTTCCAGGTGTGACCTCAAACACACCTGCACATCTGAGTGCGAGTCTCACCTGCGTGCAGGAACAAAGGAGAAGTGTGCAGCTGTGTTGGGGGAGAAGTTGCGAGGGCTGTCCAGAGGGCTGGTGCCTGTCAGACAGAGAAGAGGGAGGAAGAGAAGAACAGGTGAGCACAACGAAACACACGACCTCTGCATGCATGTACTGACCCCAGACACTGTCACAGTCTACCACTGCACACCAGTGCTCCCAGTACTCAACACTGGTTTAAGCTTTTAATTTTCTTTCTAGACAGTGTTTGAGTGACAGCTGGAGAGCTTCAGCTCTTCATGGACATGAAGTCTTCTGGCTGAATTATCAACACAAAGGATTACGATCTGGTTCTGACCTGTGGACATAAACACTGAAGGAGACAACTACAACTCCCAGGATGCATTTCAGCAAGAACCATCCAATCATCGACCTGGAGCTGAAGTTTGAGGAGACATTCAGCAGTTTGAAGCAGCTCATTTTCCGATTTTGGGTCAATAAATCTGAGATGACACGAGCACGAACAGAGCTGCAACTAACGATTTTCATCATTGATCAATCTGCTGATCATTTTCAGGATCAATCGTTCAGTCAATAAAATGTCAGAAATGTTTTTTCCCGGAGCCCAAAGCGACGTCTTCAAACGGCGTCTTCTGTCCAACAGTCAAAACCCAAAGAGTCTTCATTTACACCAGAAATGATGAAGAAAAGCAGCAAATCTTTACATTTCTTTACAAATGTTTGACTGAAACAGTTGATCAGTTATCAACAGAGAAACGCGGCAGGGACAGACTTCTGTCTCCACGTCGAGGAGACAATCTGAAGAAAACCTTCTTCTCCAAACCCCAAACACTGAAACCGTCACATCAGTCACATCTGAGGCGCTTCACGTTCAGGCGAGGTGAAAACCAACCTGACCAACGAGAAGCTAACGGGGCCTCTGTGTGGAAGCAGAGTGCATGACCTTTGACCTCCAGCCATTCTTCTTCTGTTCCTCAACAAGACAAGAGCGGGAAGAAGAAGTGATGAGGACGAATTGAGACAAAACTAAGAGGAAGGGGCTGAAGACAGAGAGCGATGGACATGGAGAGTCTGACGGGGTGTCTCACTGGATGAACGGAGCTGAGAGGAAGGTGGAGGAATACGAATGTGCCCCCCCCCCCCCCCAAACAAAAACAAAAACAGGCTAACGTGAACTTCACGTGATGCTGGACAATAAAGAGAAAGTCCACAAACAACCAGGACCAACACAGACAGCAAACATCCAGCAGTGAACACGAAACATCTGCAGAGCGAAAAGAACGACCTGAAGGGAGGCGACAGCCAGAAAACACAAGAACCTCCTCTGAATGATGCCGAGTGTGTAATGAACACGCTGACGCACACACACATACACACACGAACACACAAACACATGAACACACAGCGTAACACCAATATCCAAGGTCTGTCTGCAGGGAGGCGCAGAGCTCTGACTGACAGAGTGTTGCTCATAATTCAGTGGAGGGTGGCACACACACACACACACACACACACACACACACACACACACACACACGCACACACGGGAGCAGGGGCAGGCCGCCGGCCTCAGAAACGGGAGGGGAGATTAAGTCGTGGGACATTTCCGCATCAATTATTCATTTTCCTCAGCAGCTCGTCTGGACGCTGCAGAAACTCAAATATTAATAAGAACATTTGCTTCCCGTCAGACGGGATCTGAGTCTGTGGCCGGAGAGCAGAACACGCGTGTTTTCAGTCAGACAGAAGCTTGTTAGCGTCTGCGGCGCTCGTGTGAAACGCCTCCTGAAGATGTCGCGTGCTGCCGAGGTCGCATGTCAAAGATAAGAAGGCCTCAGAGGGGCTGTTAGCAGGCTCGGTCACACCCCACCTCAGCCGTGTGTGCACGCATGAGTGTGGACCGTCAGTCAATGCGGGGCTTATTCACACACCGGAGGACGCATCTGTGTGCGTGCGTGTGTGTGTGTGTGTGTGTAGGACGGTCGAGGCTTCTCTGCATACGTCTGCGCTCTCATGTGTGTGACATGAGCTCAGTGTTAGCAGAGCTGGAGGATCTGTGTCCACACCCTCAGAAAACCTCGTCTGGTTTTGCACTGAGACTTGATTTTAGTGCTCAAGTGATCAGAAACGTTTGCTTCTGTGGGCTTTCATTGACTAAAAGTCCAGTATCAGCTGGACCACAGCAGAAGAACACGCCGTCCTCACTGAACATCTGGATCATTCGCTTTAGATGAAAATCTGCCCAAATGGATCAAAGCTGTAATCGTAGCCCCTCGTCCGAGGTCAGCTGGGTGCTTTGTGCACCTCTACATCTCATCAACGGCCTTCAGGGACGCGGCCGTCTTCTACTTCCTGTTGACGTGTTGTTTGAAGCTGACAGACTCGTGGAAACTCAGTCACGCCTGTCGATGCTTCTTTCAGACACTGATGAGCTTCCTGCTCTGAGCTGACGGCCTGTTCGTTAGCATCCGTCTGTTCGCACCACGCTCAGGTGTGTTTCTGTCCCGCTGACCTACAGGCAGTCACAGGTCACAGCCGTCACACAGAACCTGCAGCCAAACGCCGGCAGAGGTCACTGGCTCCAGCGCTCAACTGATACCACGAACCACCGTCGTGTGACGTCCACAGCGACTGTCAGCGTGCTGATCGCTCTTTAAACCCGCTCCTCGTCAGGAAACGCTCGCGGATTGTTTGTCGCACCTGAACGATGAAGCCGAGTGAAATGTAAATGACAGCTGAGAGCAGCAGGTAGGCGGCCTCGTCACCGCCGGCTCTCGAGCTGCTTCGCCGTCACATTTTCAGAAGGTTGTGTGCCGCAAACTGCGGCGGCGGTGACCTACTTTAGCAAAGACCAAGAAACACACCCGCGTTTGAGACGCATGCAAATGTAATATCTGCTCTGCGCCTCTTCAGTCCCGCCGCCTCGCCGCCTCCTCGGGGAGGCTGCGGCTGGGATAACAAAACACAGCTATAATTGGGGAGGGGGCGGGAAGAGAAGATGTGTGTTTCCTCAGGAGTGTGTGACACGAAAGTGAATAAGAGAAAAGATCCCCGCTGCCTTTCTTTCTGTCCTTCATTACAATTACAAAGACGAGCGTGGAGCCGTTTGACTGAATCCATCACCAGTCAGAGCAGAGCTGCCAATCATCAGCTGGCCTTTGTCAAAGAGGAGCCAGGAGGACAGAGCGAGGAGCAGGGAGGAGCAGGGAGGAGCAGGGCGGGCGGGGGGAAAAGAGAAGATTTACATGCTGAAAAGGAGAAGAAGGAAAAAATGAAAGTAGGTGTTCGGGAGAAAAAAAGATGAGAGGAAACGAGGGATTTATGCCGACTTTCAACATTTAATAAAAGCCGTTTCTGGAGAGGACTGGTCCTCATCGGCCCCTCAGGACATCAGACTCTGAGGAATCCACATTTGATGAGCAGTTAATGGCCGGATGATTGAAACCATGATGGAATTCATGATTAGAGCCAGAGCGAGAGATGGAGAGAAGAAGGAGAAAAAAGGCAATCAGCCACGTCTGGAGACGACTCTGGGAACGAAGGGAAAGGTCGGGGCGTGTTCATCAGTTAAGTACCGGCCGACGGCGACACATCGCAGCCTTGGCTTGACGGGATTAAGATTTCCGTGGCGGGAACATCAAACTCAGCCTGAAGCTTTTCCTCCGACGTTCGTCCTGAGCAGATCGAGCCCGAACGCAGCGTCTCTGTGAGCAGCCGGAGAGCCGACGAGGAGCACAAACGCTCGGCGCTGATGTTAATTAGCGGTACTCATTTCCTCTGCAGGGTCTTGACGTGACTGCGAGGTCCACTGCGAGACTGGTGGTGGTGTTACCATGGCAACACAGCTGCAACATCAGTCTGGTGGCAGGAGGGAGGGAAAGAGGAAGAGAAGGAGGGAGAGGAGGGCGGAGGGCGGAGGACGAAGGACGCTGCACCACACTGTGACCCGAACTGGCAACCACAACACCACACTGACCCCAAACTGGCAACCACAACAGCACCTGACCACCTGACCTCGTGACCTCCTGACCACCCGACCTCATTCACCTCCTCCTCTCCTCCACCTGCAGCTCAAAGCTCATTGCAGTCAGTAACACAGGTGTAAGCCACGCTGAAACCATTCAGGCTTCTCAGGGGTCAAGGGTCAACGCTTCAAATATGACTTCCTTACAGTAACTCTTTACCTGTGACGCAGAGCGGGACGCAGCCAATCACGTTGCAGGAGGAGTGAAGCACAGCGACACACACGTCTCAAACTTCAGTGTGCTTTTATTTTGAAGAGGTCAGAACTCGCTGGATAAGGAGCCCTCACACAAAACCACTTATTAAGAGTGTGTGTGTGTGTGTGTGTGTGTGTGTGTGTGTGTGTGTGTGTGTGTGTG
>JBBMOE010000039.1:5431954-5442334 GCA_037975065.1 Chaetodon trifasciatus
CAAAAGATGTTTATAGAGAAAAGAGCAATCTGCTTTAAAGCTGCGACATCCGTCCCCGGACAGACGGGAAGAGGAGGAAACAAAGCGGCGCCTTCACACCGAGCGGCTCCACAACGCCCACAGGGTTGGATTCTCCACTCAGCTGTTTGCTCTGAAGTTCAGAGCGTCCGTGATGACGGTGGAAGAGGGGCCGTGATGAGGCCTCCAGGGTCGCTGGGATGATGTCTTTTTAAAGTAACACGCTTTAACGTGAATCATCACAGCAGCTCACGGCCGGATCCAGGAGGTGTTCCCCAGGGATCTACTCTGGGCCTGTTCCTGTTCCTCACATGTAACAGTGACACTGCATCACACTAATGAACGCAGCCACAGACTGTAAGTCTACAAGGATGAGGGAGGAAGACGAGAGGAGAGCGGCCTTCATCCCTCAAGCATTAAGTTTCTGTTTTTTCAAATGCTCAATGAAAGACGTGAGGAGAACATCTCAAATCGAACATCATCTGTGAGTTTAAATGTGTGTTTGTGCACAGCTCTGTCCTGCAAAGAGGAGGAGGAGGAGGAGGAGGAGGAGGAGGAGGAGGATCTGGACGTCTACGTGGTGCTTTTGTTCAGCTTCTCTTCAGCTCCAAAATGTCTGACGTGAAGAAAAGGACGCGCACACACACACATGCTCTCAGAGTGCCTGAAACAGCAGCACGTGTGTGTTGTGTTAATTGGCCAATCACGTCAGCTGGTTGTAATTATGAGGCGGCGTGTCGCTCTGACAGGACGAACCTGCCGAGATGAGGATGTTCCGCCTCGCTCCAAAGAGATGTTCAAGGATTCACATCACAGTCAGTTTCAGGTGAAGCGAGCGTCAAACACAAGCGGAAGCATCGTGTGTGTGTGTGTGTGTGTGTGTGTGTGCACACCTGAAGTTTGTGAGCGCATGAGGGAATATTAGATGTCTCATTCACACCTGAGACACCTGACAGGTAATTACTACATGTAATGTAGATATGGCGTGCTGTGTGTGTGTGTGTGTGTGTGTGTGTGTGCATGTGTGTGTGTGCGTGCCCTGCCATCTGTTGAGATGTGCAGCATCAGCAGTTTGAAGACAGCATGTGGTCCACACACACAAACACACACACCTGTATGAGGGATGAGCTGCCATGCTGGATGTTCAGTGATGTGTGTATTCACGCACGCACGCACGCACGCACGCACGCACGCAAGCACGCACGCACGCCTTCTCCATTGTTGTGTTCCTGATTGGCCGGATAACTGGACGGACTACAGCCTCCAAATTAAACAAAACTTCTCCTCCAGGAATTTTACAGCCTTTGTTCCTTTGCGATTAGAAAGCCGTGTTAAGTAAAAACACCACGATCAGCTGGTCTGTCAGAGCTCATCATCGTCGAAGGTTTTACTGAAGAAGCAGAGCTTCTGAGAGAAGGTCACGCTGGACTGATAGACATCAGCTCCACTGTGAGCAAAGCAAAAGGACACACAGAGGGAGGACAGCGAGGGACAGAGCAGACAGGAAGTAATGAAGGAGGAAGAGAAAACGATGAGGGAAGGACATGAAGACGCCTGCAGCTCTCTGCGAGTCCCGCTGAGACTAAAGCGGCGCTCAGTCGGTGCAGGTTAACTTCCTGTGACGGTCGCTCTGCTGCTGCTCGCAGGCTGATGGACGGAGCTCAGCGGCTGTCTGATGGACTGGACTCACATCTGAGCCAGAAGACATCAAAGCACCTGAAGAGCACGAGGACGGAAGGAGGAAGTGACGGAGCCGAAGGAGTCGGACTGAAAGTAATGAGGACAGGCAGGGGACAGGGAGGGGGTGGTCAGGAAGGGGACAGATGACGGTGTGAGGACGATGGACAGAGGAACCATGAAGACTCCTCTGCATTAACTCACTGTGTGCTCGTCTCTGACTGCGGCGCACGAACGAAGCTGCTGCAGCACCGTCAAACTAGTTTATGTCTCCTGCAGGCGTCCACGTGTCCCTGCTGGGACACATGTCTCCATTATGCAGAACTGACTGAAGGCAACACTTCCGTACGAGAGTGTGTGTGTTTAAAGCGCCACCATCAAAGCAGCAGCCCGTCAGCTGACAGCACAGCGCCGCTGGAGTTCAGTTTCATTACGTCCTCGGGCTGCAAAGTCGGTCACGGTTTCACCAAAACGAGGACGAGAAACAAAGAAGCTCTTACGTTTGTCATTTTCTGCCTCTGACATCTGATTCGACAGCGTTTTCAGTCACTCACAGAGCAGCTGCACCTCCTGAGGTACCTGCGTTCACTAAAACTCCCTCTGAGCCAACAAGGCACGAGTCCAACACTACGTGAGCAGACTTCATCAAGAAGCTTCTCCACAGAATCAAACTGTCACCAAACAAACAGGATGTGGCGTGTTGGTCAGCGAGGTGCTGACAGGTGAGCTCTGCGTCGTCCCACCGCGTCCTCTGCAGCTTCTCATCTGCCTGCTGGAAGTGCTGGACTATTAGACATCTATATTTTACCCTTCGTCCACTTCCAGTGGAATCATGCTGTGATCACATGATCTTAGTATGTTATTGTTTTTAAAAATTCTGTAAAAAAAAAAAAAAAAGTACATTTTAATTAAAAACTAAAAGCAAATCAGCAGCTGAAGTTCTGGTTTCCATGTGTGCTCAGAGTTGCAGCTGATTCCACTTTGTGTTCAACACGCTGAGCTTTGTGGGATTTGAGGCAGAAGACAAGATCAAAGCTGTAAACAGCAGGACGAAGAGGAAGACGGATGAGCGGACAGGTGTGTGTGTGTGTGTGTGTCAGTGTTTGCACCTGTGTGTTTTACCTGCAAAACGAGCGACTGCACGGAACAGAATGTAATAACGGTGCTGCAGCCAAACTCATACGACACAGAGGCAGACGTACAGCGAGCTGCAGCAGAGACGTCAGAGCAAACACCTGTGTGGGCGCTAAGCTAGATACCTGACACACACACACACACACACACACACACACACACACACACACACACACACACACACACACACACACACATATCAGACAGCAGGTGAGAGTGTGTGGATAAAATCAGACCTAAACTAATTTCCCACAGTCCATTCAATAACGTCGGTCTGAGGGTTAGAGCCACCACAGGAAATCAATGTGACAGTGTGTGTGTGTGTGTGTGTGTGTGGGTGTGTGTGTGTGTGTGTGTGTCTGTAGACTCTGTGTGTGTGTGTGTCCTCTGTATTGACTCGTGTATCCTGGGATGCTGTAAGTAGCTACAGGGTTAACGCAACCACACTTCCTCTCTACATGAGACAAAGACGACTTGTTGGACTGGACTGCAGTACTTCCTGTTACACCGACCTGTCCACACCTGCCGTCAATCACCTGGTCTGATCTGACATCTCAGTCTTTGTGATTTAAAGTGAGATTTCTTTTGCAGCTGCTTGTGTTGAGGTAAAAAACGTGTTGTCTCAGCACTACTGAAACACTACGAAAGCGTCCTCATGTCCATTTACTCCATGTTGACTGTCTTTGTCCTCATAGTTTACTTTAATTCTCCATGAAAGGAGACTCAGCGATGGTGTGAAGACAAAGTTTGCCCCAAAAACAAATCAGTCCAGTTAAAGTGAAGAAGAGAGCGTCGCTCAGCCTTCATCATTTCCATCAACGAGCACCTAAAACACAACAGACCAATCAGAAACCTGCTCGCAGCCCTGATGTCAGCTGCATGTTTGCTAAAGTCCAACCCTCAAACCCTCCACAGGACAAAGATCTGCCCTCAGCTGTCCTCAGGACTGCACCCCTGAGACACGATGACGGCCTCGTCTTCTACAGGACGTCACCTCAAAATCAAACCGACCGCTGCGCAATCCAGATTTGTGTTTCCACGACGGGATAAAAAAACTAGAAAGGCGGCGAAAATTAGCCTGAGACGCCAAAAATAAGTTTGACAAATCTAAAGACAGAAGACAGCAGGAGAGAGATGAAAAGTGACTACGCTTCTGATCTGATTGGACCGCCGCTGTTAGAGAGACTGACGCCATCGCCGTCCCTTCAGGTCGGCCTCGACGCGAGCTGTCAGCGCGTCCACGCCAACCCAAAACCTGCCAGAGCCTGTTGCTATGCAGGAGTCCCGTCTCGCCTCACAACCTCTTCCTCCTTTAAAAACACTGCCGAGACAAACACACACAGCGGGAGGCGTGACGAGGAGCACAGGAGGAGAAACGAGGCTGTGTGTGTGTGTGTGTGTGTGTGCGTGTGTGTGTGTGTGTGTGTGTGTGTGTGGCAGCTCCCTCTGTTATTACAGGGAGGGGGAGAAAATTGCTGCTTCAAAGCGATAAGTACAGCTCTGTCTCTGCCTCGCTTCGCTGCTGGAGAGGACACTTCTGGCTCCGAGTGACAGACGAGACAGAGGACAGGAAGAGGACAGGTCAGCTGAGGGGACGGCAGGAAGGAGAAGAAGAATGACGACAGACGGGCGTCAAACCACGTCCTGCAGCCTGCATCACAAACACGCAATCAAACGCAGATAGAGGAGATTTAATAAAGAACACAGACGGACGGACGGACAGAAGGACGGACGGACGGCAGCTCGAGGACACATCCCAGCAGTCTTACATGTGACAGAAACTCCCATTCAAACACACAGCGAGAGTCCTGCTTCCATCAAAAGACAAATCCAGTTAGCTGACCTTCATATTAGAGGAACTCCTGCTGAGCATCTAAGGCCTGCAAAGAGGAGGAGGAGGAGGAGGAGGAGGAAGACAGAGGAGAGGGAGCCGAGGACGGAGCGGCGGAAAATGAAAAAAGAGAGGGAAGAAGAAAAAAACTGACGGAGCCACAAACATTAAAGGAGGAGAGGAGAAAAAGACGTGAACTGAAGACAGAGGAGGAGACGGTCGCGGTACCTCTTGGAGCGCCGCAGCATGCTCCTCTCGGGCAGGGAGAAATTGGAGAGCACCGTCCAGAAGGAGTCAGACATGCTAACGCTAACGCAGACGTGTGACCATCGCTGTGCCACGGCGGCACTCGGCAGGCAAACGGACGCCGGCTTCCACCTGTCACACCGGCGAGTGTGCGAGAGCTGCTGGCGCGTCTCCCCTCTCCTCCCGCTCCTCCCTCCCTCCTCCGTCTCTCTCTCTGCTCAGCAGTGCCCCCTTCCTCCCTCCCTCCCTCTGATCCTCTGAGTGGAGCTCTCATTGACTCCGGTCTGCAGCAGAGGAGGACAGGCTGCTCACAGATCTGCAGATGTTTGGTTCCACCAATGAAAGGCCTCAGTGGCATTTACCTGCTGATCGTCAGTGATTCTGAAACATCATGTTCCACTGCAGCCAGCTACAGGAACCAGGGAACCTTTATTAGAACCCAGGAAGTTTGCTGGAGGAAGCAGCGTCTCTCCTCCGACACTGAAGGACGATACTGTGTGTATTGATCCCTCTAATGTCTCTGCTTTGATTTAATGAAGTTTTCATCAACGTGCTGAAGCACCTTCATGTGTCTGACACTTAAGTCACCTGATCAGCCAAAAGCCAGAAATCATCCACCTTCACTTCCTGGACCACGTCAGAGCGTCACTCTCCAGCGGTCCGGGACCACGATGGAGCAGGCAGCTCTGAACATGTTGAGACGCTAAAACACGAACGCTGCAGCCGCTGCAGTAAGCTGTCAGCAGCACGTCCACACAGCGAGCAAACAGAGGGCGGCGCTAGCGTACAGGCTCCCAGCTGATTGGCTCGTGACCGTTTCAATCAAAGAAAAGTCAACAACAAACGAGAGAGAGGCGGGTAATTCAGAGCGCTGATGGAGAACAAGAGCGAGAAACAAAAACTAATCCACTAATACTTTTACTTCCTGATTTAGTTCCAATCAATGTGGATGAAACACAGGTGAGTAAAATGTTACAGGTGACAGCAGTCGTGGCCAAAAGTGAGGAAATAAGACGCAAAACAAACAGAATTTTCCTTTAAAGCGGCCAGAAAACGACTCGTTTACACGGCGGCTCCTCTCTGCGACCCTCCAGCTGATGACAACAGAAGGTCGGGAAGCTGAAGACAACACGCACTTCCAAACAAACAGGTGTGTGACGAGGTGACGTCTC
The DNA here is from genome assembly GCA_037975065.1 of Chaetodon trifasciatus. Lineage (NCBI taxonomy): Eukaryota > Metazoa > Chordata > Actinopteri > Chaetodontiformes > Chaetodontidae > Chaetodon > Chaetodon trifasciatus. The sequence continues at coordinate 5,438,033 of JBBMOE010000039.1, forward strand.
TTACCTCCAGAGGAAGGGGTTTCCTCGCTGGTGAACAGGGGCTGACAGAGGGCCGTCAGAGGAACAGAGGGAGGGAGAGGAGGAGGAGGAGAAGGGGGAAAGGGTGACGGCGGGGGGCTGAACGACGGAGGGATGAAAGGAAGTGGGGGACAGCAGGTGCTGGAGGAGGCTGCTGTTGCCGTGGCAACGCAGCTGAGCCGGCGACCAGATTCTGCCAACAGAGGAGGAGGAGGAGGGAGGGGAGGAAGAGAGGATGAAGAGAGGAGGGAGAGAGCAGGGTGAGGACAGAGGGATGTGTGATGAGGACTGCACGTGTGTGTGTGTGTGTGTGTGTGTGTGTGTGTGTGTGTGTGTGTGTGTGTTACAGTGCAAACATCCATTTTTCTCTGCTGCCCTTCATCCTGATCTGGAACGTGTCAGTTTTCACCTGAAATAATAGTTCTGACGACACGATCAGGATCGTTCAGTCTAAAATAATCAACACCGTCTCCGTCTCCGTGTCTGTCTCCGTCTCCGTGTCCGTCCACCAGCAGCCGAAGCAGCGCTCTGAAGTGAGCTGACGTAGCTGCTGGTGAACAGCAGCCACTGTGGCCACACGGAGACATTACACCGAAGCTAAAGCTCACAGACGTGAAGAAGAGTCAGTGAGAAACACCAGCACCAGAAGCTCTTCATCAGAAGAGACGAAGCTGCTCCAGAGGAACACAGATCAGATCAGATTCAACTGATGGATCATTGATTATCAGAGCTGCTACGGAGGCATTTAAACTTCTCACTCTGGTGACCCCTGGTGGTCAGAGGACTCTTTGAAAGATGGAAATCTGCTCTAAAAACTGGCTGGTGGATCTGGTTTCAGAGGTTTCAGGTGGATTTTGAAGTTTTGGGGGGGGGGCTTTGTTTGACAGTAACGAGGTCGTGCTGTCGGGGCCCCCAGCGCTCGACCCAACGATCCAAACCGTCTCCGCCTGTCCACAGACGTCCCCTCACGGCAGGCAGGAGGCTTCGCACGCTAACTCATCACTGCTGGGTCAGCTTCACAGAGCCGACGCGCTTCACATCAAAACTTACAGGAGTGGGATCAGTGAAAGTCTTTCAGAGACATCGTGAATCAATAAATCCTCATTTTGTCTAAAAATGACTTAAACGGAAGCACAGACGCCGCTTCAGAGGAATGTGAATGGAAATAAACCGAAGGCCCACAAACATCTTCTTGGCTCTGCAGAGTTCAGCCGGCAGTCGGTGCAGACCTGCAGGGCATGAGGACCGTATGGTGGGGGCCTACATGTCCCCTCCCCCCCGCTGAGGGGGACAGAATGAGTGAGACCACCTGCTGGGAAGTCGAGGGCTGCACTCGTTTTAGTATGCAGCGTTTCCCCTCCGAACTGAAGGGCCATCTGTGGCGCCAACTTAGCAGAAACAGAACGATGGAATCATTTTTAAGATATTCATACAAAGACCATCTGAACAGACTCATTAACAAAGAGGATCAGAATCCAGAGAAGTGCAGCTAACGAGGAGCTGCTCCTCAGATGGCTGCAGGTCGCGTGGATGAGCCCGCCCTCGAGGCTCGTCGCTCTGTCCGTGTCCCTCAGCTTCACCGGGAACCTGAATCTTTAGCATCACGCTGACAGAGAGTGTGTCGACAGGATGAGATCCAGCCGCGCTGAAATACTTTAATACGTGTATGTGTGGGAGGGACCTTAATTACTGGTGCACCAACCTAAGAGCTGCTTTCAGCTGTGATTAACACCTGAGGGGAGACGCAGGATTATATGTGATGAGCTGAAATGACTGTAAACAGCTTGTGAACTGCACCGTGTGTGGGAATGAGTTCACACACTTTTTAAATCTGATGATTTGCCTGTACATTAACGAGCGTCACAGCGGGGGGGGGCAGCTGTTTGACAGACAGAGCCGGCTGGCTGCTGAGCTGATGGAGGACTTCCCTCCCTGCTGGTGTCTCACTCTGATACCTTCTCATGTTTCTGTCTCTCATGGTTTTCCATGTTTCAGTGACTCTATGCATGTACACTATGTGTGTACTGTATTATGAATGTATGTGTGTAATGCACGCCGGCGTGCCCCCCCCCCCCCGTTCACACGTGTTGTTGGTGATGGTGACGTAGCTGCAGGAGCAATGCGGGCCGGGTCAAACACTTATTTTTGGGTTGGCTTCATTTTTCCCGCTCTGACACAAATCTGTCAGGTCTGCTTGTGTCGTGCTCAGCAGGACGTTTGGAGACCGTGAGTTCGATTCCACAGCTGATGACTGAATGATAACACATGCAAACCTGATGACATTCCCATCAGCCTCTGCTGCATTATGAGCTCTGCGCTAATTAGCAAATGCTAACACGCTAAATTACGATGGCGAGCATCATTAGCATCGTCGCTGTGGGCATGTTAGCATGTTAGCTGTTAGCCTCACAGAGCTGCTAGCATACTGCTGACGCTCAGGTGAATATTTTTCCTGTTCTGTTTTTTTTCTATTGGCTTGTGTATAAAAACATTTGGACGTAAACGTCCTGCAGCCACACCTGAGAAGGTAAAAGAGCAGAAACATGACCGGCAGCCTTCATATGAATCTGATCTGTGTTCTCACACACACACACGCACACACACACACTCAGACATCCAGCACACACACTCTCTTACTGGAGGCGGAGGTGTGGGGCTCCTGCTCGCTCCTTCCTCCTCTTCATCTTGTGTCCTGGGACAAAAGGCTCAGCCGTAATCTTTAATAATCCACTGGACTGCATCGGCTCATCTGTCCGTCACACACATGCCGAACTGACCACCGGCAGCTCCACGCAGAGCCAGACGCCGTCCCACAGTCAGTCCTCCATCACTCGAACCACTGACAGCACTTTATATTCGAAGGAATGACCAGAGCGCGCGCGAGCGTGTGTGTGTGTGTGTGTGTTACGTCAGCACCTGCTCTTATCTGCACACACACACACACACACACACACACACACACACACACACACACACACACACACACACAGTTATGTGAGGTATCTGGGGTAGAGTGTTCCTCCACCAACAAGCTCGGGCTTGCTGAGTCACAAACTAACAGACTGCCTCAAAACACACACACACAGGCTGAGGAGCTACGTGCAGACCACAAACACACACACACACACACACACACACACACACACACACACACACACACACACACACACTTATCCGAGCTCAGTAAACAGACTGAGTGTACGTTCCACAGCCGCTCATTCGGGGTTTCTTCTTCCTCTGGATTATCCGAAGGCGGCTGAACACCTTTCCTTCCTCTTGTTTCACAAAAAAATCCAGAAAGTCAGAGAGAACACAGAGTTCTGAGCAGCTCCATCACGGCAGGTGATAAACCTCCAAGTTCAGACTTGTTGTTCGCAGCGGACCCTCCACTCCTGCCACAGATCCTCCACACGGGCTGAGAGGGACGCTCCCGGCGGCGCGTCCCCGGGAACAGAGCGCCTTCCCTGGGCACGGTCCGCCCAGTTAATCCCCTTCAGTTCCTGGAAGCTTCAGCTGGTCTGATCGCCGCGATGAGACCAGAGGACTGACTGAGTCCTCAACAGACAGCAGGCGGAGGGACGGAGGACGGAAGGGGGAGGAGGGCGAGAGAGAGGAGGGAGGGGGGAAGATGAAGACGTCCTCTGTCCGTCTGTCTCTGTCCTGCCTCATAATTATTCATAGTGTTTATTGCAGGAAGAAGAGCAGCGCTTTCAGAAGTGCACAAAAAGCAAACTTCAGAGACGAGGAAGCAGGAAGTGGAGACAAACGACCTTCTGCTTGAAGGTCTTGAGTGTTAGAAATGGAATTTAAAACAGAAAAATCCTTCAAATGTTTCACTGTTTATTTCTAGTTTTCATGACTTCTTAAATGGCTTTTTAGGAATTTGTTTTGTTTTTTTAAATGTTTCTTTTATGGACTTTTTCATGTAAAAACGGCTTTTAAATTTCCTTTTTCAGTGACTTTAAAGATGGGTTTTATTCAGGACTGTCATGTTTTTTTTCTACTTTAAAGTTAATAAATCTGTCAGGAGGAGTGTGTGCTGTGAGCTGTGACATCGTGTCCTCAAACTTTCTGAAGCATTAAAACTGAAACTTCTCATTATTTCTCCTCCAGTCCAGGAATCTTTCTATGAAAACTTACAGAAGCTGAAAGTTTGAGATGATCTGACGGCTCGACGCTGCAGCCTGAAACGGGAAACTGTCTTCCTCTCTGACACATTAACACAGGGGACGCTGTCACTGTGCTATCAGGCCACAGACCAGCTGCCCCCCCCCCCGCCCCCCC
>JBBMOE010000039.1:5452317-5479817 GCA_037975065.1 Chaetodon trifasciatus
GCTGTAAAAATAACCACAGAGGGAGAAAAGCTAATGTCCAACAGAAACACACGGAGCAGCCTGCCTGTGCCCAACAAACCAAAGCGAGCGCTGATGAAATTATGTGAGCGACGGCGAGGATGAGAGGAGCGCCGCAAAGAGCCCGAAGCAATCTGCCCGATGGAACACGGCACTGATGACACGCCTCACGGATGAGAGGGGGGGCTGGGGGGGGTAATGTCATTAGAGACGGAGGGACAGAGACGCAGAGCGGACGCAAGGACTGCATGGAGGGACGTCACATCACAGCTTAAAGACGCATTCTGGACTTCACGACATCCAAAGTCTGAGTCCGACACAGGTCCAGGTGTGCAGAGCCGGCCTGAGCCCGTGACCGATGAGCCGAGACGCCTCCTTCAGTGCAGGTACATGCACCTGAGCCTGCAGGCCGCAGGAAGCTTCCTGCAGGGACACGATGAACCCAGTTTCTAATCTGCTTAGAGGACAGCATGTGCAGGACAAAGACTCCTCACAGGGAAAGTGCTGCAGCGCCGCGGGATGACGATGACGATGATGATCCTGCATTTAAGACAAGTCCAACCAAAGACAGACGAAAACTAACAAATTAGGCTGAGCGTGTCGTTTAATCGACAGATAAACGAGGCTGACGGACACACAGCAGACAGGACAGGTGACTCTGTGAACAGCAAAGGTCTGTCCCCTCAAGGCCCGTCCCCGTCCGTGTCCTGAATCTGGACTTTCCAATCGATCACTGTTCTGCAGGTTTCTTCATAACCTTCATAAACACTTCTCCTTCCTGTTTGTCTTTGATTTAAAGCTCAATATCACCACACACACACACACACACACACACACACACACACACACACACACACTGTAACGTGAACCATCACACTGATTCATGTTCGCGGCACAAAGACAATCGATGCACTGAAGCGGTGTGAGCTCTTGCAGGTTCGTCTGTTTGCCTCGTGTGCTCTGCGGTGTGCAGCCAGCTTTCCTGACCGTTTGTTCTGATTGTTATCAGCAATGTTAACGCTCAAACTTTCATTATTTGTGGTTATTGATTGTTGACCTGCTTACACTGGGCTTGCAGGTGTGAGTGAGTGGATTCAGTTGGCTGAAATTTAGATTTCTACATTTTAATTTTCTAAACATTTTACTTCAAAACAAAGATTTTCATGTCTAAAATCACATATCCAGGAACGGGACTGTGGCAGCAGTTTGAAGATATTTTACCTTTTAATTACAAACTAGACACTAGTTTAGGGGACGGTCTCTCACACACACACACACACACACACACACACACACACACTTGACAGAAACAGTCAGTGTGTCTACAAACACAAACACACTCAGCTGCATTTATCCAGTAAAACAGGCCTTCAGGACTCGAGAGCAACATGAGGATATCTGAGTGTGTGCGTGTGTGTGTCTGTGTGTGTGTACAAAAGGACTGTCTAACCACTCTGTATGTACAGTACATGTGTCTGTGTGTGTGTGGAGGGTGTGTTCAGCTGTTCCACCCAGGGGCCCGATCATAATAACATGTTTTAGTCGAGCTAAAAACATGCAATTAACAGGAGGATGCAGGGGAGCCGAGCTCCACCGGAGACAATTAGAGCTGCAGCAGCAGCCGGCAGCCAGAATTCATTATCAGCACCGTGAATATGGATGAGAGAGAGCGACAACAAAGAGACTGTGGAATGACACACACACACACACACACACGCAGGGCAGAGGCTCAGAGAGGCTAATGAAAAAACATGGATGTGTAGTGTGTAAACTGTCCAGAACGTTACACTGAACATGTGGAGCACAACAGAGGGAACAAAGCGAAGGATGACTCCGGTTTGTTATGACTTTGCTAAACTTTGCTCTTATTTTCTAATGTGATTACAACATTTTGAGTAGCTCGCTGTGCCGCACCACCCATCTGTACTTCACCCTGTCAGAGCACCAGCTCATCAGGGACAGAGGTCAGAGGTCTGCAGGCGGGTGAAGGCTCGTCCGGTCGAGTGGTGACACGCGCAGACTAGCCAGGATGTTAGCGGTTAGCTGAGCATCACCAAGCTAACAGCTACACAACGAGCACCAAGGCCTGTAAACGAAGGCTCACAAGCTAGGCTAACATGCTACCACTCACAGCTGATTCGCTGCAGCGATTAACAGAAACTGAATCTATGAAAAATCATTTGAGCAATTAAGTAAAAACAGCGACATCACGAGGGCGCAGGCTCTCAGAGCTGATGTAAATGACCCTCAGCGGCTGAGGGACAACAGACACGCCGAGGGCAGGTCTGACAGGAAAGATGTGTCCGAGCATCACGTGAGCACACGCAGTCAGCCTCTTCATCACCCGCTCAGCTGCTGACGATGAACCCACCGTTTGGACTCAAACCAGCAGTGACTCAGAGCGAGAGGCTTTGACTTGTTCTGGATTCTGTTTCAGGAATTTTCTTTAGGAACTGATCAGAGACGTGAGACTGAGTCATGACAAGGACTCTGCTGAACTGAAACCCTTAAAGGAATCTGCATTAATTACAGTAAGACGCATTAACCTCGCCGTGGGTTGGTACAGAACGAGGAACCGTTACATATCCTCGTTAATCTGGATTTGTGGAACGACTGCTGGTGTTGTGTAGAAGAGCAGAAAAGTGTGTCATTTACAGTTTGAAGCAACGCTTTCAGAAACCAAAACCAGACACTTCCTGAACACCAGACAAGTCAGTAATCTTATACAGACTGTCACAAACACACGAAGGGCAGCCGCAAACAAAAGCTGGTTAAAAAAGCTGCTGGAGGGTGAAATGACTTGTTCTTTAATGGCACACGTTCAGAATAATATCTATTTCACAGCACGAATCCCCTCCACACATCACCGGAGTCATGTCATAATCAGCGCTCTGAGGCTCACAAACAGCTTCTACTTCTACGACTCCGTCACTTCCTGCAGACGTTTCACGTTAAAGGAAAGAAAAGACAATCCTTCTGAAGACCTTTACTGTGAAACAGGTGCACAGGAAGCGTCAAAGGGCTGAACTGATGAGCTCTCACAGCAGCGGACAGAGCAGCAGAGAGGGACAGACACTGACGTCTGTTACTGAATATGAAGAGTGTTTGTCTGAGCGAGTGTGAGTCTGCTGTACTGATCACATGAGCGCTAAGACATTTACAGTATTTGATCAGTTTCCTGTGTTTTAAGCGGCTTTGAAGCCTTTTACTTCCACGTGTTTCTACGGACTGAACAGGTGAGCAGCTCTCCTGGCGAGCATCAGTAAACATCATCATATCCATAACTGGGGAAACAAAAACCTGCACATCAGCAGCAACATGACGGACGGCAGCCATAACGTGGAGATTCATGTGAGCGCAGCGGGAAATGAAGACGTAGCGCTGGAGTGAAATACAGCCTTCAGCAGCAACATAAAGCTGCTCTAAGTGAATGAGCTAATTGTGCGGCGGCGCTCCGAGGACACGAGCGGCGTCCTAATGAAAGCTCTGCTGCTGCTTAACGGCCGCCGGGAGAGCCTCTCCACCACAGAGAGAGGCCCACTGGGACCAGTAAGGCTCTAATAGAGGGCTGGGAGAGTACGTGTGTGTGTGTCTGTGTGTGTGTGTTTTGGGTAAGGGGCACGAGGATGAGTGTGTTTGCGTCCCAGAATAACACACTTTACCATTGAAGAGCATTGTAATTCACCTGGGCCACACACTGACACATTAACACAACTAATCTCCATCACTGGGTAAGAGAAGAGTGTGTGTGTGTGTGTGTGTGTGTGTGTGTGTGTGTGTGTGTGTGTGTGTGTGTGTGTGTGTGTGTGTGTGTGTGTGAGTCACCGGGGGGATGACATCCATTTGGGCTGGCTTTTAATCTTCTAAATGAGCAGATATAACTCTTCCTACACTAATGCCACTAACAGCCCATGACTGTGTGTGTGTGTGTGTGTTTGTTCATTATATAATTGTTATAGATCGTGTGTGTGTTTTCAGCCATTAGCGTGACTGACTGAAGGGAAAGTGGGACCTTCAGCTGAGATAAATTCAGCCGTGATCCATCAGCGTTAAACCGTTCAGGTGACGTGTTTGAGAGATGAGCAGCAGAGTTAAAGGCAGATCCTTCTCTAAAGCAGCAGTTACAGAAGATCTCAGCTGATCTCAGCTGATCTCAGCGTGGACATCCTGTGTTGACCTGCGTTAAAGAGCCAATCAGAGCCCAGTGTGATGCTGTTGCAGTGTGCTTGGTTGACCCCGGTGGAACACGGACCGACTCGAAACAGGACAGGGTTCGTTATTTACATTCAGCTGTGAAACCGTTAACGATGACTTAACGAGTGTTAGTCGTGTTTTTTCACTCAGTTTCTCGCATTTTTCACCCTCATGAACATCAAATTCTGGTTCTCTATTGAAGCTCTTTGTAGTTTCTCAGTCTGATTGATCGCTAACCACGCAGAACCTCAGCATTATCACTTCCTGCCCTCCATCTGCAGCTCACGTCACAACAAAAGAGTGACACGACATCATCTGCAAACGAGCTATGAAGCTGCGTCACTCACAATCCAGCAGCAGTCACATGACAGCCGGTGATGCTGCTCACATGACCACAGAGGACACAGCGCTGTCCTGATAGGAGTCCCTCATGGTCAAAAATGGTTCGGCTCAGCCTTCGCCTCCCTGTCCATTCAGCCGCCTGTCATTCCTCTGCAGCTGCACCATCGACTCTTCAGTTCGCTCCACACACACTTCCTGTCACGCTGCAGGGCGTCCACACGAGCAGCTGTGGGGTCTGTCCAACAAACGGCATCAGAAGTGTACAATTACCCAGCCAGCGTGCCGGTGCTCGTCCCCTCCGCCACAGAGACGACCTGCTAATTAACTTCAACTATGAGGAACATCACCCACACACACACACACACACACAGCTGAAAGGAGCTAATCTGGCCTCATCATCTTGTCTGTCATGCTGTCACGCCGACACTTCCTCTGGTGAGATGCTAAAGCTGCTATCAGCGCCGGCAGAGAAAACAAGCTAATCCTAATTGGAATTTACACATTCAAATGAAATCTGCAACGCCTCACTGGAAGGGTTTTATCTGCAGATAATACAGGGAGGGAGTGGCCGGGTGGAGGCGAGGGAGGCGGGCGGAGACAGTGTGTGTGTGTGTGTGTGTGTGTGTGTGTGTGTGTGTGTGAGAGACAGATTGGCAGGTGGATTTGAAACAAGCTTCCCTACAAAAACTAAAACAAAGAGCTGTCTGGTGTCTGTTTCAACATGCTGAGCTGAACTGATCCACACCGGGACTGTGTGTTCAGCATCCTCTGTGTGTGTGTGTGTGTGTGTGTGTGTGTGTGTGTGTGTGTGTGTGTAGCTGTGGAGTGGAGTTCAGTTGTCAGTGGAGCTCAACCTTTTATAACAAACCCCCAGCCAAACAAATCCAGTTTAAAACCTCCATCTCGTGTCACCTTGGACAGATTCTGAGTCTAGATCAAGTCCAAGATCTGCTGCACGGTAATCTGATTTAACACAATAATTCAGGAAAACACAACATTTAAGCTGAAACCTGGAATACTAAAGTACTGAAAAGCACATGGACCCTCTTACAGGACGGCCCTTATGATCACATTACAAAGTAAGACCCACTAAAAGGTCTTCAGAGTGGGTCTGTTGGAGCTCCTGGAGCTCCAGGTCCCAGGGCTGCAGACTCACTTACACAGTTAATGTGCTCACACACCTTTTCAAAGCAATGTACGAGTATATCAGTCATTGTGGGCACAGCTGCTGATGAGAGGGAACGAACCCCAAGTGGTCGCAGGGTAATTACTGAAGGAACAGAAACGCATTTTAGGGGATTTTCTCTCGTTTTTCAGCCTTTTTCTTGTGAAAGCTGCATGAAGTTATTCAAATGAACAATCTGAGAGTGAAACGCTGCTCATCAGTTGAACTAACTGACAGGTGAACAGTGACGAGGGGTCACGAGTGAAAGAGGAGAAAACGTGTAAAACTCCTGCTGCAGATACTGTGAAGCTGTCTGTGAGCTCCACGTTGAAACACTAGAGGTGGCTAAAAGTGCAAAAACGAAATCTCCTCTCAGATCTTACAGACAGACGTTAGGTGTAGAAAACCAGGCTGGGTCTAAAACTAAACTGAAGACTAACCTGTGAGCAGGTGAGACGCACCACATCGAATATGGATTTAATAAAAATGGAAATGAGGAGGCCTCAGGAGCCGAGCGTCAGAGGCTCTGAACTGTGGCCCGGCCTCAACTCCGTCCCACGGCCTGATGGGACGTGAGTGACAGGGCGGGGTTTCACCTCCCTCTGCCCCCCCCGGCAGACGCAGGCTCAGATCTGATGCACCTCAGCGGCTTGTTTGAGAGACCAGAACAAACAGGAAGTCGCGCACGCCGCCGGCTGCAGCTTCATGAAAAGTGGTTTTGGAAAAGAGGTGAAGCTGCTCCGCTGTGATGCGTGACCCAGATTTCAGAGCTCGCTCCGCTTTCATGAATTCATAACGGCTGCGTGTTCAGACCCACGCTGCAGAAACAAGGTGATCTATATGTGTGCAGAGAAATGAAGCCATTTCCATCCTTTGTGTCTCTGCGCTCCCTCGCTCCTGCAGGTTCACTTTATTATCAGAGAGTTTGCTCCGCCTGTCATCTCCTCCTCATTCAGCTGAAAACTGCTTCAATTTGCACCTTTCTGCTGCAGACCCCGTCTTCTCCATCCATCAGTCTGCGCACTCCCTCCCCCAGCTCTGGATGCTGTGACTCCAACCCGGCGTGAAACACGGAAACGACGACAGCAACACGCCTGACGCACGGCAGACTGGAAACAGAACTCCACACCTGCAGATGAAAGCGCAGCCTCCTGATTCAGTGGAAGGAGGCCGATGATGCAGGGTGGTGCTGATGGGGCTCATGAGGGCCCCCTCAAACAGATACAGGCGCTTATTCCTGCTAGATTAACGCTGGTTTCTACTGTTCACCTCGAGGTCACCACCATAACTGTCCACTCACACACAAACTGTCCAGTGTTCCGGTGTCTGATGGGCCGTCAGACGTCCTGGATCGTCTTTTATGTCACAGCTGTACCTGAAGCACCAGTTCTCCATCACATCCTGTGGCTGACTCCGCCATCGCTGCAGGTGGAGTCAGATTATCAGCATGAACAGTGTTTCAGCTCCTTCCAGCTCCATAAACCCCTCTGGGACTCTACGTGAGGACAGTCAGGGGATCAGTGCCTTGCTCGAGGGTGGAGAACATTTTCCCCGGCTGCCTCTGAGATTTGAGCTTCAACACTTTCCTCTGCTTGAGCGAACTTTTCTGTGTCATCGTCAACTCGACTTTTTCTGTACACATGAAAAATATTGAGTTTGGTAGAAACAACAGCGGAGCGAAGCAGCGAGACGGAGAGGAAATAAAACATGGATGATGAAATACTGAAGCAAGGCAGCGGGAAACAATTCAGAGGGAACAGATGAACCCTTTCTGTAATGGGATTAATCACACTGGAAGAAAATGAGTGCGAGCAGAGGAAGAGGAGGAGGAAGGCTAATGATTAGAGGCGAGATGAGAGAGACAAAGAGGAGTTTGACAGGCAGAGATTCCCTGGAGGGGAGCCAGAAACGGCGACATGTGATCCGAGCGCTCTTCCTTCGCCTCGCCCTCCTCGCCCTCCTCGCCCTCCTCGCCCTCCTCACCCTCCTCGCCCTCCTCGCCCTCCTCGCCCTCCTCAGCGGGTGAGGGTTCAGCGATGGCGGGTAGCTCGAACATTACAGCTGAGGGGGGAGACATGAGGAGGACGTGGGCTGGAGGGGGAGCACACACGCCTCCACACTGAGGAGTCGGCCACCGAGGACTTCAGCAATTATCATCATCAGTTAGACAAAGCGCTCTGATTTAAATGGGGGCAGTTCGCTCACGTCTGGGAGTAAAAATCCAATTAACGTTTCCTCTGGTTGCTCCAGAGGAACTGCAGCCGCCCGGTGGATGTTTGATTTCTGTCTCTGCTCCTCGAGGTGACGCGCTCGTCCTGCCGTGTCGCCACTGTGCCGACACGCATGGAAAGTCCAAAACAGCTGAATTTAAGACAAAATTCACCTGTTTTTGGAGTCCACAGAGTCCACAGTGGACAAAACTGACATTTCATATCATCAGTCGTGAGTCTGCAATCAACTGCATCAAATATGTTTACAAAAACTCTTATTTTCCAGTCAGCGAGGCAGCTAGCTGAGCAGCCTATCAAAGATGAGTAGTGTTAGCATGTTTCTGGCTAGCTAGCATGTTGCTGCTCAGCTCTCACACACATCGTCATCGTCATCATGAACAGCTGAAGCTTCCAGGTTTCATTCATTCATTCATCTTCTATACCCCTGATTATCCCTTTCGGGGTTGGGGGGTGCTGGAGCCTATCCCAGCTGTCAACGGGCGAGAGGCGGGGTACACCCTGAGCCGGTCGCCAGCCGACTGCAGGGCAACACACACACACACACACACAACCATTCACTCTCACATTCACACCTAGGGACAATTTAGAATCACCAATCAACCTAATGAGCATGTTTTTGGTCTGTGGGAGGAAGCCGGAGTGCCGGAGAGAACCCACGCATGCACGGGAAGAACATGCAAACTTCACACAGAAAGGCCCCCGCCTGACCCGGGGATCGAATCGGCAACCTTCTTGCTGTGAGGCACGCGCACTACCTGCTGCGCCACCGTGCCGCCACCTGAATCTCCTAAATCTGTCCAGATTTCAGGAGCAGCAGCAGGTTGACGTCATCACGGGGTCAATGCTGTGCTGCTCTGTTCATCCCAGCAATGAGCTCTGTTTGCTTCTTCAGTGACGTGAGCTTACAGATGCTCTGTGCTGCACCTTATTCATGCTCCCATGAAAGGGCAGAACACCAGGCTCAAACACACACCTGTGGGAGGTCACGGCCTTGGTGCTGGGCAGGTAGTGAACAGCAGGTCATCACCTGGAAACGCTGAGGCTGAAGCAGACGTGACGTTTAACCTCCTGACTGTGAGCTGCAGAGCCGCCGTGAACGAGCTCTTTCACATTATACATCACATGCAAACATTTGATTCATCGTCAATCTACAAACACTGACTGGACGGCTTCGTTCCAGCAAGGATGACACAGCAGAGAGCAAAGAGAAAATCCAGTGGAGGGAAGTAAAATGACTGCAGACACTTTGTACTGAACACAGCTGATGGAGAAGAAACAAGACCGAGCAAAGAGTCTGAACTCACAGCAAACAGCTGTTTGACGCTGTGTGTCAAAACAATACAGAAGTGCTATCAAACAGATAGAACGCGTGTCCACGGCTTGTTGTGGAGTGTAAAGGGTGTGTGTGTGTGTGTGTGCACGTGTGTGTGTGCGTGTGTGTTATGAATGAGGACGAGGTGGTGTCTAGACATTCAATTTCACACTCTTTGAGGTTTGCTGCCTGCTGGCCAAACGTAGCCGAGTGGATGAACTCAACATGAAGAGACAACATGAAGGGAAGGGAGGAGGAGGAGGAGGAGGAGGAGGAGGAGGACGGGCGGGGGGGTAAAGCTTTTGTGTGTTGTGTCTGAATCTCCATCCAAATGAGAGGACATGTGTGCTGTGCCACGTTGCCAAGAGGAGCCCTGAGCCGTGTGCCCAGTGTCAGGTGGCAGCGGCTCACCCCTCAGCTACCAGGCGAAGACGAGAGTGAGCTCAGCTGGTGCCCACAGCCACTCACTTATTCTACTCCGCTGCACATTAAAGGAGCCCTCGAGTGGAGCCAAGCAACGCCAGCCAGCCAACCTGACAACAACACTCCACCTCCTCCTCATTTCCAACAGTTCCTCTTAGCACTTCCAGGGACCCACCTTGGACCTAATGACGCTCGGTGACAGCAGACAAACCTGAAGCATTCTGCATCCTCTTTAGTCTAAGAGTGAAAAATATCTNCCTCCATCCATCCCTCCATCCCGCTCCTTACTAGAACAAACAACAAGAGACTCAGCCAGCAGCCAAAGTCCAGCTAAGCCCAGCTGAGCTGTGTTTAACCTGCTCTGAGGGCTTTACAGAATCAGCTAACTCAACTAAACAATCTAAACAAGTCCTGACCTCCACAGAGACTCCACCAGAGCTCACAGCGAGTCCTCGAGACTCCATCCAGACTCCATCCAGACTCCATCCAGGCCTGAGTGTCAGCACATGAACTCCTGTCCTGACTTCAACTGTCTGGTTTTGATGATGACAAGTTTACATGGAGCACTGGAAACCTGGTTATTAACCTGGTTATTAACCCAGTTCATCTGCATCTGTCACCTAAACAGTGACAAGAACCCAGCTCTCGGTGCATGTAAACACTCAAAACAGTATTTTCATTGGAGATTTACTCAGTCATGCTATCAGGAACTACTGGGACTAAATGTAGGACAGCATGAACAGTGTTGACAGTCTCATACTGACTTTACTGCGCTGGCTGAAAGCAGCACACACAACGAAGAGGAGCAACGTTAACAAGGAACAAATCTATCAAAAGCAAAGTGAGCTGAAACTGACGAGACATTCAATGATGACTAACAATGACGTGACATCAAACCCTGACATTTCAGAGGCTGAAGCTGGACCGTGTTTGGCTTTTCGTGTCATGAAGGGGGATCAATCAGTGGCTGAACGTCATGAGGTGAGTGCAGGCGGGGAGAGGTGTCACGCAGGTGACGCAGACCGCTGGCCTCGTTCAGCCGGTGATACGCAGAGAACTCAGTGGACTCGTTCTGTCAGTTTGTCTGTCTTCACCGGTGACTCAGCGACCTCTAAGTGTCAGCTGGGGACATGTCGCAGGACCAGGCTGCAGGTCTGAGTCTGATCCAGATCTGCTGCAGCGTGGCCTTCTTCTCTGTCTCTATCTGTCTCTGCTGAAGGACGGTGATAACGGCTGGAGACATTGTTTTCTGACTGACCGCCGAGCAGAAGACCGGCTCAACAGAGACACACACTTCCTCCCATTCTCATTCCTCAGCCACCCACGCACACACATCTCGCATCCAGCTCCACGTCCTGACAATGGACCTCTGTGTGGAGTCACAGCTGAGCTCTGAATCCACCCGACAGGACAAGGAGGACGCGACGACGACGACGATGATGATGATGATGATGATGTTAGCAGTGAGAAACTTCCAGAGGAGACATTTAAGTCAGGAAATGTTTCCCCAAAAAGCTCCTGGTGTCAGTCCAGCTGCATCAGCTGCACAATCTTCATCCTGATTGGCCACAAACACCGGCTGCTCTCACAACCCCCGGGACAAACTGGGGTACATCTGCTGAGCTGACGCAATGCGCCATGGGTAATTAATTACCAGATCTGTGGCGCATTCCACAGCGGAGACGTTACATAAACTCCTGAGGGAACTTTGTGAGAGGGACTTTTCACAAAGGTTAAAAAGCATCGAGTGTCGTGAGAGAATAAGACAGAGCGGACCAATCAGAAGACACTATTGATCCATGTGACTTCAGCTGGAAGCACAGGACGTCGTCAGGACGTCTTTAAAGAAAGTTTCAGACAGCAAAGAGTTTTTATACGAGCCTTGGCTTCTTTGTCAAATAAAAGGTTTTACAGAAAAAGTAAAGAATTGATAAAAAAAAGGATTATTGGTTAAACTCAGGTATCACATCAGCCACATGTGACCAATCACAGCGTGGCAGAGCGCTCAGCTCATGATGGAGCGAAGCCGTTCAGACCACAGCAGCTCTTCACTGCTGACTGAATACTCTGAACATCAACGCGTCAAATTACTGCTTCTGTCTCTTGTCCTGATGATGTTGGACAAACACCACTTTAGTTAATGTAAACGTCATCTTGTTTAAATGATGTGGGGAAATGTAAAAATCATGAAGTGAAGACGTGGAAACGAGCTCATCTCGCTGCCTTAAGCTAAAGGATCAGGGTGGAAACGCGTCCTTCTGTCTTCGTTAAGGTTTCATCAGAGACGGTTCAAAGCTGAAGCAGCTCTTCGTCTCACTGTCGGACTGTTTGACACCTGTCGCTCAGGTGTCCCGCTGGCAGCAGTGCAGGAAGAACATCCCTCCGAACCAACAAGCATCCAGCGTGAGAGTGAAGCAAACACAGAAGGACGCCGTCTGCTCCTCTTTGGTTCTCCTCTGCTCGTCTTTCAGCAGCGACGTTACCGTGGGTGATTATCACAAGTCAAACAGCGCCGAGCATCTCCCGCCTCCCGCTCGCCTCCCGCTCGCCTCCCCTCCTCCCCCCGTCTCTCTCTCTCAAAGTTTGACACCAGGACGGCGGCGGGAACGTCACCCTCTGGGCTTCAGCTTTCATCACGTCGAGAGATGTCTGCCCGCAGGACGACAGATAAAAGGAAGACGAAGGGGAAACGAGGAGGAGGAGGAGGGTGGAAACAGAGAGGAGGGGGGCTGTGGAGCCATGCGGGGAAGGTTCTGAGGGTTCGACTGAGAAAAGAAGCTGCAAGAGTCAAAATATGTCATGAAATTCATTGTAATTAAAAGAGCGTGACGGTGTTTGAACTCGGGTTCAAGGCTCCTGCTGAGCAGATCCGATCAGACGATGGGAATCAAGCTCCGGCTGCGACTGACCGACTCTGCCATCAATTACTGATGTCTGTTTGTTTCCTAACGTGTACGATGTCAGAAAAGACTGAAATCTTGAGCTCTCGCAGCCCAGGCTGACATGAACCGCTCGACGTGTCCGAACACTGGCTCGGAAACAGAAGACATCAAATTCATATGTTCAAATTCACACACGTGAAAAGCTGGAAACATCAGCTGTTCAGAGTTTTTACTTTACAAATAACAATTTATCGAATATAAAAAAGGTTTTATGGACCGACGGGCAGCGTTACTGAAGAAGGCTTTAGAGACGACCTGAGTGTTTCTGGTTAGAGATTTTTATTAACCGTACACATTTAATCATTATTTAAGGAAATCTAAGCATCAGACTGGACTCTTGGAAGACACCCACTCCTGAAAGACTTGAATCAGGGCCAAAAAACACTCCAGCCCTGCACATATTAACAAAAAAAAGACATTTATTCTACTATTGATCTATCTTTCTCTCATTATGATGTTCAGTGAAGACAAACCAGCACAAACACTCAGCGTAACTCAGCTTTATGAGACAAGCTTCTTCCAGCGTGGGGAGACGCGGCTCCATCACCGATAATCAATCACCGCTACAGGCAACTCTTTACAGCTGACGGCATTAAATACTCCTCGTCACTCTCGCCTTCCTCCATACGTCTGGCTTATTGATAGACTAACAGGAAGCTGGAGCACACACGGTCCATTAATAGCTCCCTCATTGTCAGATAGTGCTGAGCTGCAGCTGATTTTCGGGGCTCTTGATAAGCAGCAGCTGCAGTGATTTCAGCAGAACAGCGGACCGGGTCACAAGTTAGTGCAGCGCTTAGCGGGAGCAGAATATCGATTGGCCGCGAGGAGCGGAAAAATCCAAAGATAAAAGCTCCGGAGAGGGAAAATCAACAACTGGAGGGAACAAGATGTTAGTCTGCTTTCTGTGAAACTTTGGGTGAACTCATTTGACCTCAACCCGTTCTTCAGGCCTTTTCCTCGGTGTAACATCCAGCAGTGGAAAGTAACGCTGCACATTGACTCAAGCACAGCAGCTGAAGGCGAAGAGGAAGGTCTGACTGATCCCGTCACGAAAAGTCAACCGTGCCTGTGTTTCATCTGCTTCACATCACAAGAGAAAGTCCAGCTTCTCTTCAGGTACTGCTCCAGTTCATGCTAACTGCGCTAACATCAGCGATCCACTACGTCCCAGAGGACATATCGTCCCTCACACATTATCATCAATGACCAGCTGCACCAATAAAACAAATCTTACAGGTTAATGAATTATTGATATTAGTCCAACGGGGTCGCCCTCTAACTTTTACTTTGGGATTTAAGTTAATGGTTTTCAGTCTTATTATGTGAAACCAGCATTAAACCTATGATTAGCATTGCAGCAGCAGTCCAATAATGTTAATATATTATTCAAATTTCCATTTTTGTGAGCACTTTAAAGCTGCTTTTTACTGTATGAAGTGTAACAGAGTTGGAAAAATGTAACTAGTTCAATTCTATGTTCAGAGTTTATGTGGGGATTTTATTTATTGTGTATTTATTTTGATGTATAATTGTGAATTTTATCTTAATGTGTTATTTTATTTCATTATTATTTTTATTTGCGTTTGGCTCTTACCTCTTTCTGTACTTCCTGGGCTTCCATACGACAGTACGTCAACCCCTCACAGTGCGCTGATACACTGATGAGGGTAAGTTGTGTTGTTAAACGCTGCTGTGATTTATAACTTTTTTTTGTAAGAAACACGATCTATTAAGATTACTGTTGGCGCTAATTAATTATATATAAGTAGTAATAAGGCTACGAGGCTGTTTTGTGTTGTTTATAATGGTTTATATACTCTTTTATTGATGCTTCATTTTCGCGCCTGTAGTGCGGTAATAGGCTAGGTGGCTAACGCAGGGAAGCTAATGTATCGCTGTCCGTCTTAACGCTTTTATTTTGCCTGCTTAGGAGAGCAGTGAGAGAGAGAGAGAGAGCCAGACCCAGAAGGCATGAGTGTGTATTTATTGTCTTCTGCAGGTATGTTTAATTGTTAAATGTGATTATTTTTACTATTCGTTTGCTTAATCTTACCCCACGTGTATGTCCTTATTTTGTCCAGTAGATGGCACTGTTATCCCTGTTCATTATTCCTCGAGTTGAAATTGTTTAATATAAGTGTTTTTCTGATGTTTTAAATGGCTGATACTACTGCTAGTTTGATCTTAGTATGCTGTAAACTGTATTTTAAGAAAACAGATCAATCAACCCCACACAGTGCTCTGATACACTGATGAGGGAGAGCAGTGAGAGAGAGAGAGAGCCAGACCCAGAAGGCATGAGTGTGTATTTATTGTCTTCTGCAGATAATAAATGGAGGAAAATCACACCTGAGTCATCATTTTAACCTCAGTCGACACACTCGCCCCTGTGCCCCCGTTACAGAAGCACTGAGGAAACCTGATTTTTGAACTTCTCCACCGTCACAGCTCTGCTCCATCTGCTCTGAGGGAACATCTCACGTGCTCAAAAACCCCAAACAGCTACTAAACCGACTGATTCATTCACTGCTTTCTGGGTCATTCTCACCACACTAAACAAACTGTGCGCTCAGAGTAATGCTGAGTCAGCGAGGACGTAGCATCCTGTGAACTCAGCTAAAGGTGAGGAAGATGAGCGAGCACAGTCCTGAGTCTTACCTGGCTGAGCTCTGAGGCCATCTCATTGGTCTCCCTGATAATGTTCAACCTTAAACCGAACCAGCTGGCCGACCTTCGGCAGGCCAGAGACGTCCTGTCCCCGCCTGCTTCGTCATTCGTCTGGAGGACACGCGGACACGCCATCACAACACAACCAAATGCTCCCACAGGAGCTCCGGCAGGACTGTGGTCCATTCCCAGTGAGCCCAGCACCTTTAATAACTCCTAATCCATAAATACGATTTGCTTGTTTGCTTTTAATTGGCTGGATTTTGCCGCTCATTAGCCTGATGTGTGTTTGTTAAATCTCTCTTCATACAGACTCTCCGATCATGAATTCTTCACCCATTTTGCTTTGACACGGTTTCTCTGCCAAAAAACAAGATTAACCAGAGCCGCTGAGCTTTTGCAGGCCGCCCTGTGAGGAGACGGGGCGTTCAGGGGTTAAAGCCATAGAAGGAAAAGTGAAATTTTTTCCTCTCTCAGCCTCGGTACCTCAGGGTTATCAATTTTTCACAAGGCTGAGAGCGAGGGAGGCAGAGCGGCACGCTCGGTCGACTGTGGCCGGAGGAGGAGGAGGAGGAGGAGGAGGAGGGGAGGAAGGAAGAGGTGGAGGAGGGAAAGAGCACAATCTCTCCATCATCCTGAGAGGCCCTGCCTCCACGGGGCACCATTATAACTTATAGCCAATATGGCGTATGATTAAAAGAGAGCGGGAAAAAGGACGAGTCAGTGAGATCAATAGGAACAAATAAGGGTCTGAATGAAGCTAATGAGCAAAAGAACGAAGCAGAGGAGCCACAGAGAAACGCTGAGCGGGAAAAAGAAAAGCACGTGAAGACATTAAACGCCACCACAGGTCGTCCGCTCTGTGTCTGTGATTTATACCTGACATTAAACACCTGTACCGCAGTCAGAAAGCCACGTCGCTCCGGTTGGTTTTGTTTTTATGTCCAACCAATCGTCCACATCTATGTCTACACAGTCACCTTCAAACAGAAGCACTTTCAGAGCAGCCGCTCCCCAAACTCACAGCTTTACTTCTAATGTCCGACCAACAGCCCAAAACCCAGAGATGCCTTCATGTTTCCATCTTTGCTCGATGGCTCATCAGACCTGCTGTTTGTCTGCATGGTCACAGAGGGCTGTGACCATGCCAGCTGGTGGAGCTCGTGTTTCTCTGGAACAGGAAGACTTCAAACTTCATGTGACTGAAGGTTTTCGGGCCGTGGGCCTCGTCAATGTTTACCACACAGAAGCTTTCAGTCTGGACTCGGTGTTCTGCGTCGCTGGTCGATTAACGAGCAGAAAGGACGGAGAAGACTCCGGCTCGCTCCTCAGATTCATAAAAACAACTTCACTGTCGTTTGTTGGTCTGTAGTCAAACACACAGCTCTGGTTTTATTCAGATTTCTGTCCTGAGCGACAAAGACAGCTCAACGGGAACGTTTATGCCTCTCAGACTCTGGATAATCCAGAAAACACCGTCAGCCGCTGTTTTTTAACTACTTCATGCAGAACAAATGGACCCTGAGGAGGAGGCACACCTGGAAACCTGCTTGTATTTCATCTCCGTGAAACATGAGCAGAGTCTGCCAGTGAAGGACGGTCTCTGGATCCGTGTGATGGAAGCAGCAGCCACCTGATACGAGTCGATCACACGCGTGTTGGCACGCAGACGGGCTGATGTCAGCACAGAGCCGCCGCAAAGATCCTGGATTCAGGAACACACAGGCCTTTGTTTCCGCTGCCGGTGGAGCCGTGAATGGCAGCACTAATCCTACTTCTCACACTGCAGAGGGACACATGATCGCACACAGATGTACACAACACACACACACACGAGCTGACGGACACACACGTCTTTCACAGAGACTCCAGCCTCACCATTAAAGGCCTTATCGTGCACTCTATCGCTTCACTATAGTCTTTAGATCGGGGAGGCATTGGAGAGGAGCCGTCTGGTGGAGTGAAACAGTGGGAGTTATTATCTTGCTCAAGGATACCTTGGCACACAGAACAGCAGGGGGCAGAGCGCAGAGCCTCCAGCTGAGGGACCACTTCTTCAACAACATGCAGTCTGACAAGAGAGCAGAAGCCCGGACGAGTAGCTGCTAAGACGTGGTTTTAAATCATCTCAGAACTCACTGAAAAATACCAGCTGAACAGCAGAGAAACAGGAATATGAGCAGGATCGTGAAGGCGAAGGATAACGTCAGCCATGAGGAACTGTGACGGACCGAAAGTGGACTCTTCATCCAGCTGTGCTGCTTCATCTGGCTTTCCAGCAACCACTGAAAGTCCTGACTCCAGCCGGATTTGAACTGTGTTCAACACTGATGGTGATCAAGAGCTTCAGTGTCACTTTTATTTAACTTTTCAGCGCCAGCACTGATGATTTTCTACAGCAGCTTAGTCGAAGGACATAAAGTGAAAAGTCTACAAGATGAACATCTCTGTTTTTTGTGATTTTGAAGGTACTGCTAACACATGACCAAGTGTTCAAACTGCTTACATTTCAGTCTGGACCAAAGAAATATCAGTGGAAGAGGAAGAACAGGAAGGTGAATACGGACAACTAGAAACCATTGCTTCTCTTATAGATGACAGTTTATGGACGTTTGCTGTGGACAGCAGCTCACTGTGACAGTGACCAACACTGCACTCATTCACAGCGAGCTGACATATCTCACCTCATAGACACGTCTTCAGTCTGGAGTTAAAGCTAAAGGATAAACAGCTAAATTTCAGCCATCAAGCACAACCACAGCCCCCCCACGGGCATTACAAACCCGGCCAGCACTACTGGTGCAGACACTTAAGCCTCCTGTACTAATGAGTCCTGTCCTGAACGGAGCTGCTTTATTGTTTTGATCTTTGTGTTTCAGTCATTTCAGAACAGCCTGCAAACGTTTATTAATCCCTCACCCCCCCTCCCCTCCCCACCCCCTCCTTTACCACCACGTCCTGTCATAGACCCAACAGAGAACTGCACACAGAAGGCAGTAACCAGCTTCTTCAGCAGAACCTAGATGCTAAGCACAGTTGCTATCTGTTTGACCTTTGACCCTAACCACATTTTCTCTTTGCCACCTCAGAGGGGAGGTCAAGTGGTGGAGTTCTGCTCCCTGTTTGGCCTCTAGACACCACAGATCCTCCATCTTCCTCAGCCCATCAGAGTAGCCTGATAGAGTCCTAATGGAGCAGTGACCTCTGACCTCAGGCTATATGCTATCTGACCGAGAAGCTAATCAGAGGATGCGTGACCTGACAGGGCTTTAAGGACACGCAAAGAACAGATGCTGCTCCTCAGTGTGGAACTGCTATATGAAATGCTACTGTGAGGGTGGGTTGGTCTGTTTTTGGTGGATTAATTGGGTAATACTTCAAGCAATAACTGTAAACAACCACTAGCAAGGCTACCTTGAAATATGGTATGGATATTCATGAACCCCAGAAGCTAAATCCTCACTTTTGTGCCATCGTCATCAGGCTTAAATTCCTGTTTCACCTACAGTGATGTTGAATAATTTACCATGAAAACATCTCCATGAAAGCTGCCCCAAACATTTCTGGACTCCAGTGGAGGATTTCACTGAGTGTCTGATCGTTGGGCCATAATTTCCACTTCTAAACCAGAAATATAACAATTTAAAGGAGATGGATTTCCCGGTGAGACTAGAAAGGTGTTAAACTGCATTCACAGCAGACGGTCTGTCTTAAAGATCTGATTTGAGGAACAAATCCGATTTGCCTGCAGTCAGAACAAAGCCTCCAAATAGCCAAATTACGAGTGTGCAGTTCATTCGACTCAACGCTGCAGCCTCTAGAGGCTGAGGTTTCAGACTGTTGGTCATGTTTTTAATCCGTCCAGCCGACCGTATTGGTTGCCAACTGTGGGCATCGAGCCACAGAAAGAGATTTACAGAACAAAACGTGCCAGAGGACAACCCTCCCAACAAACACCACAACACCAAGCCCAGACAGAACTGCTGTGTGGAAACAAACAAACCTGCAGATGTCAATCACCGTCTTAGTTTGTCTGCTTGGACAAGATTTCACATAAAGGGATCATCTGTCCTCAGAAGCCCTCATATAAATACTGCAAGATCCATCCATCCATCCATTTTCTCCCGCTTCATCTGGGGCCGGGTCGCGGGGGGAGCAGCCTGAGCAGGGCTGCGAGATTCCCATTCCAATTACAAAACGACAAAAAACATAAAAAAAAACCCACACCTGCTCAGCCACATTACTACATCAACCATCCATTTGTTTTTGGTGTACCTCAAGGGTCAACTCTGGGCCCGATGTCTTTCTCTATGTACTTCCCTTGGTCACATGAGTAAAACTAATATATCTTTTAATTTCAATTCACAGGATATGCGTTACTGTCTTCCCATCAATCCCAGTGATGCCCACTCAAGTAATTTAAGGACAGAAAGTATCATACTGCGAAAACTTCCATCTGGAAATCAAAGCCTGATATAGAACAGGTGCAATGAAGTCCTGGAATCTCAGCAAATCCAGGTCATCTCTCCCTACCTGGTGTCCTCACTCGAGGCCTACTTCCTCTGCACGCCGAGCTATTTAAACACCGTAAATACTGGATGTAGAACACAGCGTTGGAGCCTCTCTGTCCTCTCTGTATCCTGATTTCTCCTTGCAGCTTCAGAGCAAGAGGGAAGGACTGACAGGAAAGAGGTTATCTGGGGCTGCATGCTAACACTGACAACATACGTTACTCTCTCCACCCTCTCTCAGGGGTGGATGAGAGACTGGTGCTTGCTGACTCAACAGTTCTGGAGCCTGAAACCATGGAAGCATGAACCTGGGATGACAACTGATAAGTGTTCACCTTCCAGGAGAGCCACTGGTTTCTGTCAATTTGAGTCTACTATCAGCTTTGAGATGCTGAAGCTAATGAACCACAGTTAACGTCATACGTGACATCCTTAGATTGCTCGTCCTACTAACAGTCAAAATGCCAAAAAGTCCAAAAGATACTCAGTATTACAATCATTTCTGCTTCAGAACTGACTGAAACAAACTGGATTTGAAGGCCTTCTTTGGACATACTGCATGTGGTGATCATGTGTTTGAGATAAACAAGGTGAAGACCTTCTTTCATTTTCACATCTTTTCAGTGAGCTAAACGTTGTTGATGCATTGAAATGTTCCTTTAAACATATTTGCAGAGTTGCTATTGTCATATTATCATTATCATATATAAACATGACGGTGTGTCGTTCTGTGTGTGCTGAAACATGGTGGCTTGTTGTTGGTCAGTGGGCTGTGGCATCATTTACTCATTACCACCAGAGAAACTGGATAGGTCTGATGAGAGGAATGTGTGTGTGTGTGTGTGTGTGTGTGTGTGTGTGTGTGTGTGTGTGTGTGCGTGTGTGTGTGTGTGTGTGTGTGTGTGTGTGTGTGTGTGTGCGTGTGTGTGTGTGTACTCCCTATCCTTGCGAGAACTAACATGAGTTGCAGAACTTGGGAGTGAGGACATGTAAGGAAAATGAGGACATTTTGGTCAGTCCTCAGACAGACCTTCAAAGGGCTGGTTGGGGTTCAGACTCAGCTTTAAGGGTCAGGCTGGATTCTGGTTTAGGTCAGGCTTAGGTATTTGATGGTGATGGCTACGGGTGGGGTACGGCGATGATATAACAAGCTTATTCTTACCTGGAGACCCCTGCGCCTCAAAATACTGGAGTCGTCCATGATTCTGGTGGATGTGAAGTATCTTTTCCTTTTTGGTTTTCTGTTTACAAAGCTACGAAGTTCAGGCACTTTCTAAGAAGTCCGTCCACATGGAGAAGTTACATTATAGCCTCCTCGATCCTCCTTTCTTTGTCCATCAACTGTCAACAAATGGCCATGTCAGAGATAGAGATATTTAAGAGACTGTCCGACTGTCGAAGAGCCCTCTGCTCATTTCCAGGTCTGTGAAAAGCTCTACGAGTCCTGTTTTATCTTTGACGCTTCGTCAAATGAGCAGACCTGGTTCACGTCAGAGGAGAACTGGTGTCAAAGTGAGTCCGAATTTGTCCTAAAAGATGGTCAAAAATGCTAAACTTGAGGCTTCAGGGATATCCCATTGGACCAACTATTCCACCAAAGGAGACACCGTAGAGACCAACGTGAAAAGCAGGAAATGTGGTGCAGTCTTGTGATTCTGGCTGCAGATCAGAGCATCACTCCTCTGTTTCTCCTCCTTTATCTCTTTTGTTTATTGCAGCTGCTTGCAGAGGAAGGTGCGGTCTGGACGTGAGCGGCTGAGGACCGTCCTCTCCTCGCTCCAGTCGTCAGAGCACGTGTTGTTCTGAGCTCGGCCTCCGTCGGCCGCTCTTCCATTCATCCGTTCAGCGCTGGACACACCCCTCGGCCAATCTCAGACAGGCAGAGAGCGTGGACTCCTCCGCCGCTCGTCTCTTCTTCTCTGTCTTCTGCCTCCGTTCTCTTGTCCTCTGCTTTTCCGTCTGCCTCCCACCCTTAAGGCACTAGTCCAGAGGAGACTCCGCTGCCTCCATTATTCATGGGCCATTCGCAATAGAAATTAATGATGACAATGGGGCCCCAGGGGGTGGACGGAGGGAGGGAGCAGAGGACTGAAGGGAGGCAAAACATAAATGGGGAAGGCACCAGCTCGCTCGCTACCCTCTGGATTAATTAGAGCTGAGCTGTCCCGAACGAGGATCCCAAATCTGTGCGAAAACACATGCAGGGAGGCGGCTTTCAAGAGTTTCTTTCACCGTCAGTCAGACTGGTGAGTGAGTTTAGAAGAAAGACCTCGATCTCTCAATCACTCTCTGTTTGAGACCAGAAAAAAAGGAGTGAAAGGGAATCCAGAAGACAATCACACACACTGCCCACGCTCAAAGCTGCTGGACTCGCCCGGCGATGCACAGACCAGACAGAAAACAAGAGCTTGTTTGTTTGCTAGCAGTGGTCCACTGAGCGAGGAGGCACCTCGCATCCATCGCCATGCCAACCGGCCGGGCCAGATTCCATCTGGTTAAAGCCAGCAGAAGCTCAGGGACTCCCACACACACTCACACACACACTCACACACACACACGCACACAGTCCACTCCACATGCGAGCCTGTCACACACACTCGTCATCTCTTCATGTCCGCTGTCCTCTCCTGCGTCCTCTCCTGCATCTTTGGTGTTGTTCCAAAAGGCAGCAGGAAGGAGGAGATCCGGCACAGCTGAGAGTTACCACACAAGACGAGGAGCGAGGGAGGAAGGACGAGTGCAGGCGCAGTCTTCCTCCCTCTGAGAGAAGCACAGATCTCTTCCTTCCTCTCCTCCTCTTCTTCAAATCTCTCCGTCTCTTCTGTTGTGGCTTTCTTTGCTCTCTTATGTGTCAGTATGCTCACATGCACTGACTCCTCCCCCGCTCTTTCATCACTCTCTCTCTCTCTCTCTCCCCGAGAGGAGGCGGCCAATCAGGCGCGAGCAGAAGACAGAGTCTTTGCTCGCGATGAATGGAGGGAGGACAAGCGCTCCTCCTCCCCCCTCCCTTCACTCCTCTGCACTGTGTCCGCCGCCACAGCCTCCCTCGCTCTAATCACAACAAGAGGGTGTGTTCACAGCGCGTGCACGCACACACACACACGCACACACACACACTCACACACACACACACAGAGCAATCTGTGCTTCATGTTTTATTATTGTGTATGGATGAATTAATCATGAGCCCGCTGATCAGAGGCTCTGGATGATCACTTATTCAACACGATGGATTCAAACACAGGCTTCGTCTCATTCTCCATCCTCTCAGACGGCCAAAAGTATGTGGACACGACTCCATCAGTGAGGTCCAGCACTGATGCAGGTGATGAGGTCCGGCTCACAGTCGGTGCTATAGTTCATTAAAGGGGTTAGACCGGGTTGAGGTAAGGCTCTGTGAAGACCAGGACACTAAGTTCTTCCACACCAAACTGGGAAAACCATTTCTTTATGAGCTGCTCTGTGCACGGGGACACGGTCACGTTGAAACAGGAAAGAGACAGACTGTTGACACAAAGCTGGAGGAATAACGTCATAGAAAATATCCTGGTACGCTGCAGCATTAAGATTTCACCTCATTGTAACTGAGGAGGCCAAAAAAAAGGAAAGACAGAGCAGTATTAAAGGTCACAATATCTAGACAGGAGTGTCCACATACTTTTGGCTACATGGACCACATGTGATTTGTGCTATTGTGAACTGAATGTCAAAGGAAGCTCGGTTTCTTGGAAATCCTAATTCATACAGTAAATGTTCAGCTGACATTACTTAATCAATAAGGAGAGTCAGAGTACGATGCAGAGCCGACTCCTGGAAATCTCTTTTTTCAGTCTCCACTGCTGAGTGTCATTAATGCTTTATCTGAACAGACAGGATGACAGATAATGCATAACAGCCTATGCTGGAAACCAGGACACTATTTTTAACCGGTGAGCCTCCTCTGCAATAAACAGCGAGGAGAACGGAGACGGAGAACAGAAGAACAGATACAAAGGGAAATGGAGGCAGAGTGGCTGGTGTCCTCCTACGCTGCACAGACAGCGATGTGCTGATGACTCACAAAGACATGAGAAATTGTTAATGAGGAGCGATGGGTGGGTTGAAAAAGTGAGAGGAAAATGCCACTATGTCCTCCACAGAGGAGGAGAGCAGGAGCTGCTCTGCCTGCTGGTGCATGTATGAACTGCCGGAGCGCGAACGCACCAGCCTGCTCCCTCTTTGTGAGGAGAAACCAGACCCTGAGTAATGTTGGAGAACCAGCGTGAGGCCCCTCCCCTGCGCGTCGGGCCCCCAGCTCCTGGTCAGAGCCTCTGCGTTAATGAGAGCAAAGGCCAAAGGGGCCACAGAGAGGAATGTTCACACAGCCACAAAGAGGCTGACTGACAGCAGCTCACCGACTGACTGCTCTCTGTCCGTCTGCTTCCACAAACACTCAGAGGACGGACGAGACGCCGCTCCGCTGGCTCTGGAAAAGCTGTCACATGTTTGTTATGTCTTCATTAGCTCAGCGCGTGACGTTATCCTGAACGCTCTACATTCAGAGCTTAACCACAGGTCAACACGTCCACCGTGGACAAAGGAGCTGCCTGGTTATTACGCTCACTTTTAGAGTAAGAAACAGAGGAGATGCTGTGAGGGACGACATGAAACCTGAGTGTAGAGAGAGAAGGAAGAGGTGATGGTGAACAGAAAGAAGAAGGCTTTCTCCTCTGCCTCACAGTCGACTAATTAAAGCAAAAGCCTGCTCCTGCTCTGTTTTATGTCTCTGCTGTATTGGAGGTTAATTGAAGTGGTGGCCCCGGCTGTTCCTGTCGACGCCAAACTGCCAACAACAGCGTTTTCTCTTCTTATTTCTGAGTCATAAAAGAAAAAAGACAACTCTTGTTTCTTTGACCTCCCGCTCTCCCCGTTAGACCAGACAAACAGTCGGCGCTCAGATGGTGGCAGGTCTGTTTTTAGCTGACGGCGTCAGGCCGGTTGAGCCCTGTCAAAAGCAGAGACCCGGCTACCTGACCTTCTGCATGTCTTCACAAGAGACAGCGGAGGACGGACGCTGTGTCTGTGCAGTCAGTCTGCTCACAGCTGAGACATTTTACCTTCATGTTTTTGGTCTGTTACATCTCAAGATGCCGTGAACAACAACGGAGCACATTAATTCAAAAACTGCAAAGATATGACGGTGAAATTAAAACCAAAAAACAAACAAAATCTCCTAAAATCTACGCTGGTTCATCCCAGCATCTCTGGGAGGAGCACAGGCACTTTAAATGTTGGCAGCAGAAAGAAAATGTGGCACTAAAAATAAAACGTGAAGTGAAGAAGGAAACACTGGCACTGAACTATCAACATATGGGAAAACACTGTGTGCTTGTATACCTTATGCTGGTCTGCTGGAACAGGCGCTAACATTAGCTAATGCCAGCTATCATGCTAATGCTAGCTAATGACAGCTATCATGGCTAATGTTAGCTAATGTCAGCTATCATGGCCAACGCTAGCTAATGACAGCTATCATGGCCAACGCTAGCTAATGACAGCTATCATGCTAATGCTAGCTAATGACAGCTATCATGGCTAACGCTAGCTAATGTCAGCTATCATGGCGAAATTTAGCTAATGTCAGCTATCATGGCTAACGCTAGCTAATGTCAGCTATCAGGGCCAACGTTAGCTAATGTCAGCTACCATGGCTAACATTAGCTAATGTCAGCTATCAGGGCTAACTTTAGCTAATGTCAGCTATCAGGGCTAAGGCTAGCTAATGTCAGCTATCAGAGCTATCATTAGCTAGTTTGGGGTTCCAGGTGAACTCACAGTCAAAGCTGCTGGCTGAGGTCAGACTGGAGACCGTCTGGATTATGATGCACGTCTATCCATGCAGTTATGTTACGGGTGCTTGGAGCCTGAAAAGATGAAGAATCGTGTCCCACATTTCAGATACCAAATAAATAACTGTTGGCGTCCCTGAGTTCATGTGGAGCTCCCAAACTGGAAATAAGTCTGCTCCTCTGCCATCGTTTTTCACAGTGAGCCTAACATTCACATGTTTGTAAGTGATTTATTCATTCAGTTTTAACTGAAACTGCAGATAACAGATCCATATAAGGCCAGCTGAAATGAAGCCGTCCAACATGTGGACACAAGCTGCGCTCACCTGTTTGGTTTGTGAGGACATCTCAAAACACGCAGCGATTTATCCTGGCGCTCAACGTATGTGAGGTAAGAGGCCGAGGGACACACAGGCCGGCCACGCACACGCAGACACACACCTTTTCACACACACGCAGCCGTGTGAGAGTTTACACAGGACACTTTGACATCGGCATGTTATCGTTTCACATTCCAGAGTAACACCGAGTCCAACATGAGCGCATGGAAACAGGTGACCTCTGACTGAGAGCAGGGGCTGAAGATAGAGTCTGATATGTGTGAGCGGAGAGGCCAAAGCACGCACACGCACACGCGCACACGCACACACACACACACACACACACACACACACACACAGGGAATATGTGCATTATGAATGAAATATGATATTTAGTGAACTTGTTCAGTACAAAGCTTCATGAACATGGAGGCAGGTTTCACCAGCTGTACATGTTTTTTTACACATCCCTCGCTTTATTTACAGTTTGTTGGTTAATTACAAAACACTGACCAGGTCCCAAACCACAGACGTGCACACTCACGTGCACACAAATACACATCCACCAGCACGTCTGTCATACAATCACAGCCAAGTCACACACGCAAGCACACAACAATAACAAATGAACAGGAAGTTACTCTTGAGTGCGAACACACACACACACACGCACACACACACGCTCACACACACGCTCACACACACGCTCACACACAGGCTGCTGTGGCAGACCAGGCAGTCATCCTCACTGTGTAATAAAGGAGCAAAGATAAAGAGCTCCTGTCTGTGTCACTTCATTCATCAGCCTGATGAGTCGGTCGACTGTCAGTGTGACGGTCCTGCAGCCAGCTGGACGTCTGTCTGGACAGCAGCCGGACTGATACCTCCACCCAATGCACTGAACTGGAGCAAACATGGGGGTAAATGAGGTTTGGGAGGGGTCGGGGCAGTGCAACAATTAAATAAGACAATACCATCCAGAGCAAGACGGACAAGTGGAGAAACAGAAGAAGAAAGGCACCGAAACAAAGCTGAGACAAATCCAGCAAACAGAAGCGAGCAACAATCAAAGTGAAAAACACGAGGCGTGTGTGTGAGATGACAGCTGAGTGTGTGTTCCTGCTTTATGCTGACAGGCTGATGCTGCTCTGTCTGCGTGTTGTGCTGACGGTGTGTTTGAACGTGTGTGTCGGCCTCCTCAGTCAGGGCGGCAGGAAGAGGCTCGGCCCGAATTAATCAAACACGACGGCGTTTGCTGCACACGGACGGAGCTCTGATGGGAACGCCGCGTTCGTCAGGTTGAAATCTTCAGGAAAAATCCAATCGATCGGTGCACGTCTCTGTCTGACACACACAGACTGGAAAAGGCTCTGACCTTAGATAATAATAATCCCAGTCCTGCTGCTTCCTCTCAGCAAGACGCTTCTGTATCATCCAGGCAGTAACGAGCGCTCTGCTCAGCTTAATGAGGCTGCAAGTGTACAGGAGAGGAAGAGGAGGGATTCAATCACAGGACAAGTGTCACAGGGACCGGAATTATTCAG
>JBBMOE010000039.1:5484817-5492317 GCA_037975065.1 Chaetodon trifasciatus
CGAAGGACGGTGGACAGCGAGGGACGACGTACAGCGAGGGACAACGGACAGCGAGGGACGACGTACAGCGAGGGACAACGGACAGCGAGGGACGACGTCCAGTGAGGAGCGATGTACAGCGAGGGACGACGTACAGCGAGGACGATGGATAGCGAGGGACGACGATAATCAATCTTAAAGCAAAAGAGTGGCTTCATATTGAATGAGAGCATCTTCTTAAATCTCCAATCACATGTTTTGATCGATCACAGATGGAGGAACCCTCGTTCGAGACAATTCTCCGAGCTTTTCAGCCTCTTTTAGCTCCAAGTTTTGGTCAGTTTGTCTGTGTTTCCAGCAGCAGCAGCAGGAGCTTTCAGACAAGCTCAGATCAGACTCACTGTTCAACTGACCAGTGAAGGCAGAACATGGAGCTCATACAAAGGCAGATCTTTCCTCAGGAGATGGTGGAGACCAACCCAGAGCTCAGGAGACATCTGACTTCACTAACAAACAGGAGAAGATGGAGCCAAGCAACAGCTGACACAGCATCATTCCAGCTGGGAGTAAATGAAGTAACACTAAGCACCTATCAGGACATAACGACACACCCAGCCAATCAGAAGCTGGCGCCCTCTGCTGAAACAGTGTAATATCTGATGAAGTGTGCAGCTCATATTGTTCCTAACACCTCATCAGGAGTCACTGCAGTCATGCTGCTCACGATAACATCCTCCATCAAAGGTGAGTTTCAGAGTTTTCTGCGGATCACAGAGGAAACCAATGAGGACTCATCAGCTACCAATAACAGCTGACAGAGTTTTGTATTGATGCTGCCGAATCAATCACGTCCCTCTGTGGATTGAGGAGCACACAGCGTGGACTCACTGCTTAACGCTCACCAACAGTCCCTCTGGAGACGTGAGCCGAACAAATCCCGTCTGCCTCGGCTGTTGTTCCTCCTTTCCTCTCACGTCCTGATCGCTCAGTCTTTCCTCCGGCTCGGCCTCTTCAGCGCCGACGAACGGTGCTGTTTGTGAGGCGCATCAAAGCCGAGGAGGAGGCTCGCTGCGGGAAAACGGACCCGTCGGGTTGTTCTTCACGGAGCCTTTGAGCTGATGAATCCACCGTTTCTCAAAATCAAAACGGCTGGCTCGGGCTTTCCCGCCGCTCCCAAAGCATTTTATCATTATTTCTCTTTGTGGCTGCAGCTTTTTGATGAGAATCCAGTTTCATTAAGAGTCTCTGAGTAAAGTCTTTGGCTTTAATCAAACTCTAATGGGAGCATTAATGGTGTTTGCCTTCCAGCTGCCAAAGCGCTGATCTGTTTGGGGCTCGCGGTCGGTGTTTTCACCCTCCTTTTATTCCCTTTTTGCTTGTGAATCCAATAAAAGCTGTTGGCGAACGCTGAAAAATGCTATTAGGAGTAAAGTGAGAGAAGGAAACAGATGACCATGAGGAGAAAATGGAAGCGAACAAACACCGACGAAGAAATAAAGACCAGTGAAACGTCTCGTCAGCTGGCCGGAGGACATGTTTAATTGTTTCCACTGTGGCTAAAACTGCAGTTTGCTGAACGGAACAATAAGTCCATGAACACAGAAACACCATGAAGTGAACTGCAGTGGATTGACATCACAGAGGGAGGAGGGAAATGAAATATTCACTGTGTCCTCTGTAACTCGCTCATCGTTCCACTCAGCATTTCAATCTTGGTAAATCTACAGGACGAGGTCTGTAAGACACATCCTGCAGGACACAGCCCAAAGAGAAACCTCCTCTGGGGGAGATAAAGGGAGGCGCACAGGGAGAGCGCGACGCAAAGACACTGCGGGAGGTGAATCCGAGCACGCCGTTACCTCTGAGGAAACAGGAAGTGCAAACTGTCAAAATATAACAACATACATAATAAGTGAGGAGCAGAAGCTCTGCTGCCTGTAACATGACAGAAGCTCACGTGATGAGCTCTCCGTCTCCTGACGGCTCTGCCAGCACGTCTCCATCTCTCAGACTGGCAAAGTCACACAGAAACACAGAAAAACCTAAAGTCCATGTCACTCAGGACGGGAGCCATGTGAGTCTGCAGAAAACTGAAGGAGTCCTGTGTGGAGGTGGTTTTACTGGACAGAAAACTGACACATCACACTGAATCCTGCTGATCTGCATCCTCTGCTGCTCTGAGAGTTACCGGATCTGATTCCCGACGTCTGAACGCCCAAACAGCCTGCAGCTCACTTCACCTCACGCTTACCTAACGCAGAGCACAGCTGATCTGTGGGGACGCCCGCTCTCCAAAACACAGATTTTATCGCTGTGGACTTCAGGGAAGGTGTGAAAAACACCTCCAAACCCACAGAGGAGCTTCTACCTGCGCCTTGTCTTGCTGTTATTGTGTTTTATCACCTGTGTGCTGTATGCTGGATATCACACCTCACAGCAAACAGACCTGCAGCACTCTCAAGGAACGAAGGACGCCGTCAAATGTTTGCATGTCTGCTTCTCTTTGATCACGAAGTTTAGATTTTAAATCACAAGTTGGCCAAGTCTTGCTTCTTTGCACAGCAGCTCGTGTCTTAGAATATAAAGTAAAACTCTTTGTAAAATAGTTCAAAGCAGTAGCAGGGAGTGAAGGAGGGGGAGTTACTGCGAGTTTCAGGTAGAGAGTCACCTGAAGAAGTTAAACTGAGACGAAAGAGAAGATTTTTAGTGAGCTGTTAGCAGGCAGCAGCTGTGAGAGTAAAGCCAAGCACTGAATAAATCTGATGATTCGACAAGACGAAGGCAAAGCATCCGATTTCCGTCAATAATATTTCCCTCTCTGACTCTCTGGATGTCTTCCACTGCTGACACACCGCGCTCACTCAGGCCGAGGGGGACTCAGCCTGGACGTCCTCGGACGCTGGGAACTGATCCATATATAGGTCGCTATTGATTGGAAAAGGAGTGATCAATGCTGAGAGGAATGCTCCGGGGATCCCACTCAAAGGCACTCTGGACTAGCTTTAGTGGTCACATGACATTAGAGACCGACACAGTGACGACACGGCTTGTATGAGAGTAAACGACGTGACGGGGCGGATTCATCCGGTCACCGCGAGGACAAACTGAAATCTGTGGGAAAGTCCTCAGAAGAGTCCAA
Source organism: Chaetodon trifasciatus (assembly GCA_037975065.1). Taxonomy (NCBI): domain Eukaryota; kingdom Metazoa; phylum Chordata; class Actinopteri; order Chaetodontiformes; family Chaetodontidae; genus Chaetodon; species Chaetodon trifasciatus. The sequence goes on from JBBMOE010000039.1 coordinate 5,487,936, forward strand.
ACTAAATCACATTTAAGTGTTCAGAGCAAAGACTACGTGTCAGCTAACGACGACTGGTCCACTTCCAGCCAGCAGAGCCGAGGCGCTCCTCGCCACTCGTACGTCGTATTATTGGTTTCAGGTCATGTGTTTCATTAAGCAACACTGTTTCAAGTGTTCACTGTCTGAACTGTGTCTGTTCCACATCGACTTGCAGCTCCTTCCTCTTCAATGCTGTAATATTAAACTATAAACTACATGAAGTCGTTTCTGAGACGCTGGATTCAGCAGCAGGCTGAAGACACACACAGTGTCCTTAAGTCCTCCTCTCATTCAGGGAGCATCTCTGTGAAACTCACAGCTCTAACAGACGAACACTTCGCATTATGAGTGCTTTTAAATGACTGCTTGTGGAGTCTGGACGCCTCTCGGCGTCGGCTGTGTGAGCGAGCTGAAGCAGGACGCATTAGCTCGCAGTGAGACTTAAACAAACGGACGGAGTCGCTTCTGAAATCTCCCAGAGGATGATTTCAGCTAAATGTGACAGAAATGAGAACAACAGGAGCTGAAAGCGTCTCCACCTTCACAGAAGACAACGGGGTCGTTCTGCTGTCTGCAGGAAGGAGGACGTAACTTACAATCAGGAAGTTAGCATTTATGTAGCGACATTAGCTCGCAGCACGACACGACGGGCGGAAAGAACCAGGTCCCCGCTGTGACGACGCTTGAACAACAAACGCTCGCAAATGACGAATTAGGAAAATATGCTCAGACCTGATGCAACTCAGCAAATGTGGAATCAGTGAATCTGATAACGGCACCGGCTAAGATGGATGAGTGACGTCTGGCTGAGACTGAACCAGACCAGGTCAGACCGTCGATCACGCTGAGCTGAGATCTGATACCAGACAGACCACCTCCAGGTGAGGTCTGGATGGTCAGATTGCTTCTTTTTGCATTCACACCTGAAATTCAAAGCCATAGCAGTTATTGATTATTCTGTGTCCATCACACGATTCACTGACTGGTCTTTAAGACGTCTGAGAGAAGGAAAAACGTCCAGCACTGCTTTAGAAGCCTCCGGTGGGTTTCCTCGTCCCAACAACAGAACAACACCTGAAGACATTCAGATATAAGACAGTAAAAGCAGCACGTTGTCCCACCTGAGCAGCTGAAACCAGCAAAAGTTTTCCAAAAAAATCCTAAACAACTCTGTCAAAGTTGTCATCCATTTATTTTCTGTCTAACAAGTAAAAACTCTTCCTCTGTGGTGCCTGAAGTGTTCAGAGAGCATCAGAGATTCAACCTCAACACACACAAAACAGGTGTGATCCCATGTGCTCACACTCAGGCTCCAAAGAGCAGGAAGGCCTTTCTGCTGATAATTAATACCTTCAGCAGAGATCAATACGTTAAAGCGTGATGGATGGACGGCGGCACGAAGCTCAGGAGGGAGACGGAGGAGGAGACAAAGGGAGACGTTCAGGGAGTAATGGGATCTCCTCTGAAACTCGTGCGGTCGATGGAGATCACATATCCGCTGAATCGGACTGACCCCAGATCAGCGGCTGTAAATGGAGACCAGAGCTACAGTTCAGCACATTTCTGCCAAACACTTTCAGTCCGACGCCCCCGAAGCCCGAAACGAAGCTGAACCTGAACCCTGGATCTCACTGCAGGTGGACAGACGCTAACAGCTGACGTCATGTCTAACACAGCAAACAGAGGAAGACGAGAACACAGCGGAGAACATCGACTGTTCTGTGTTCTGTCTTCTCAGTACGAGGCTGGAGCGAGAAACCAGGACGTGATGGAGCGTCTGCTGCTGCCGTCCACAACTTCTGCCAATGAAAAGGCAGAAAAACTGGACTGAGCTGTTTGCTGTCTTCAGAGCTTTAAAGGACTTGATCAGAGCGTACCCGCCTCAACCACATGCACGACAGGGCAGCGTCCATGAGACAAGAGACAGAGACAAAGAGGACGGCAGCAGCAGGAAACAGAGGCCATGGAAACCAGAGAGCGTGGAGCGAGCTGTAACCCTGTTAGCGTGATTGATGTTGGACATTAGGTTGAGACCAGAGGAGGCTGCTGGGTCGACCCCTAAAACCATACATCACCACAGCGCAGCCCGTCCCCGCTCCATTACAGAGCCGACAGCTCATTCTGCTAATTAAGCACCATTCATTTGTGTTTGTGTTGTGTGTGTGTGTGTGTGTGAGTGTGTGTGTGTGTGTGTGTGTGAGTGTGTGTGTGTGTGTCTGCATGGACAAAAAGCTTGAAGGGATGCTAATGAAACTAAGTCGAGCAGGTTCCCAAATAAGCCACGAGCTGTCAATAATCCCGCTCGGCTCATCGTGTAAACACTTGGACGCAGACAGACACAGAGACGGACCGCTGACACGTGTCCACAGGACACAAGTCATTTTCAGGAAAAGGACACTTTGGTTCATGATGCTAATTTATCAGGGCATCGCGGCTAAAACCAGAGGCAGGATAGCAGTGAGTGATAATTACATATTATGAGGACAAAACTGAGTTCATTAAGGTGGTTTTCACACCTGACCAAGTGGACTCGGTTCGATTGGGGAGCTGAAAGTCGCAGCATTGTTGCATTTATCACTTGTTCTTCTTTCACACTGTGATTTCTAAAGCGCGCCAAACTTTCTGAGCAGCATCACGTGGTTGAAAGGGGCGCTCGTCGATTGGACAAAGTAGGAGGGAAATCCCTCCCTCCCGGCCCGGAAAAACAACAGTAAACATGGAGCATCGTGTGAAGTTGGCTAGGTACGTAACCTCACAGATTACAAACGGGGTGGACTAGCTGCACTGCGTATAGCGTCACTACGTTCATTTGTGTTTGGTCCGGTGAGCTTTCACACTGCATACGAACCGAACCAGAGTTCACTTGTTTGGTCCGCTCCGGAGTTGGGATGAGCTTTCACACCTGCCCAAACGAAGCGGACTATCCGAGGAAACGAACTGTGGTCCGTTTAAAGCGGACCACACAGCTCTGGTGTGAAAGCCACCTTAAGCTGTGACATGAATGTTTGACTGCCACCTGATGGATTTTTCATTCTATCAATCGTTACTGTTATGTTTTAAGGATAAAAGGAAATCTATAGAAGAGCAAACGGTGATCAAGGTTAATCTGAACAAGGCTGAACTGGGTTACACGCTGAACTTCAAACACACTGAGGACAAGCTATGAGCTCTTTCTGTTAATGCTAAAAACAACGAGACTGCTGAGCTTCAGAGTTTTATCAGGAGTCATCAACAAGACCATCGAGCACATCGTGTCACACAGAGCAACCTCTTCCTGAGTACGATCAGCTGATAATCAGCCCGGTCAGACATCGACGCATTAGATTAGATCGGATTCAGATTTATTTGTCCTTCTGATAGGAAAATTGTTTCCACCTTCCGTACAACCTCAGAGTACACAAATACATCGAACTGGACAGAACCCATCATATGACAGACACCGTACACCCACTAGCACCGTAATCAATACACACACACATTAATACCATTAATCAAATCAATAACTGCCCACTGTGAATGGATGTCAGATCCTCGTCATGACTCAGCAGTTATCTGGTGTTTCTGTGGTGGTGATGAAACATTAAAAAACACACGTGTAGTACTTCTCTGTGCTCTGCACCAAACTCCCTTTAAGAAACACGACATTTTAACAACCCTGTCACGTCCACAGACACCAGCTACTCCACAAACACGAGACACAGAGCGTCACATGTTGACAATCCTCTTGTCAATTCGGCATCAGTATAAAGAGAAACTGTATTCTGTTGGACAGATTTTGGATGTTGTGGCCTCATTTCATGACGGGCATCGCAGTCAGACTGGATTCATTCCTGCTGTGTTCACACATAAATCAGCAAATCAACAGTGACAACCTGCACCGTGTTTGAGCACAGTGTTAAAACGCTGGTTTATCCTAAGAAAAGCATGATGTTGTTCATCAGGGAAGCTCATGTTCAGACAAAGACTTTCTACTAATTTTCATTCCAAGATGACACTTTAAAAAATGTATACAGTTTACAATAAACTGGTGGTGAGAAGAGCTGGAAACACTGGTCCACTGACAGAGAGTGAAGGGAAAAGACAGAAGAGATGCTGGCGAAGTCCTTCTGCGTCCACAAACGACGGCGTCTCCACGCCTCCAATGAATCTCCAAAAGCTCTTTTTGAAAAATGAATAAACAAAAATAAGGAGTCCTGTTAAAAGCCTCCTTCAAACAGACGCAGTGACACACTCGTGTTTCTGGAGCTTCACCACAGGCAAACTGACAAAGGGCTAGAAAAAAAGGCGAGGGCGTCCTTATGAGAGTGTGTGTGTGTGTGTGTGTGTGTGTGTGTGGTACAATAATACACCCCCGCCCCCCC
>JBBMOE010000039.1:5494817-5557317 GCA_037975065.1 Chaetodon trifasciatus
TGAAACACTGTGGATCAGGTGGGAAACGTCCTAAAGCAGAACGCAGCCCCTAATCAAACCCTGTCAGAGGGCTGTTTGTGTGAGCGCTGCAAAAATGTGTGTATACATGTGTACTCCTGTACTCTGACCGTGTACTCTGCTGGAGTAAACAGAGGAGAGAGCAAAGCAGAGGCCTGTGGGGATCCACAGAGCACAGCCATCTTTTATCTGCACTCTGCTTTCATCTGCTGCATGGGAAAAAATAAAGCCTGCATTACTCCCAAACACACACACACACACACACACACACACACACACACACACACACACACACACACACACACACAGAGTTCATGTGTTCGCCTTGCTGAACACAAACACACTCCTGAAGTTAATCAAAGCAAGCAACTGAGGCTCGATAGAGCTATTGATTAGCACAGGAGGCTCAGAGCGAGCAGACAGAGGAAGAACGAGGAAGAACGAGGAAGAACGAGGAAGAACGAGGTGAGTGAGTCATCACGGAGACGACAAACACGTTCACAACATCTCTGAACAACTGACAGTTACCAAGGTGACAAGGACACTGTGTTTCTGCAAAGTTTGTGTGTGTCTGTGTGTACAATCAGTGTGTGGGTGCGTACATGTGCTTGTGTGTGTTCGTGCAGGATCGGGGTCTTTGTAGTGCAAAGTGAAGGATAACAGGAGTCATTGTGCTACACATCCTTTACTGCAGCTCACTGCTTGTACGTACAAGCCCACACTTCAGCAGGCTAACTAAGCTAGCTGCTGTCAGCCACCTGTCCAATAGAAAAAGGCCAACTCTGCAGGTGGTGCTCCCTGCAGAGCCAATGACCCGGTCCAGCTCCACCTCCTGTGACCTTAGGGTCGGTGTCAGGGTTAGGGGGTGGGGCTGGGCTCAGAGGTGGAGCTGGACTAAGCCAGGGTCAGCAGTGAGCAGCCTCTCCAGCTCCAGTTTAGGACTGAATTTTGTCCGTTAGGCGTTTAGCATCCATATTTGTTTTTCTCTGCACGGCGTCCACCACTTTCATAGCTTCCTTTTGACTGCATGCTGCTTACAGTCAGGCGCCTGTTTGTTACCTTTTCATGAAGTCCTGACCTCACCTGGGCACTGGTCACCTGTGTTATTGACTGAGGGGGCTACACACCAACTTCTCAAAGGACGCAGGCCTGAAAGGTCCCGACCACGGCACAATGAGAAGAGAACAAGGAAGGCAGGCAGAGTCTCTGGAGGGTCAGACGTGATGACTGAGAGGGATTACTATTATTATTATTATTACTATTTAAGGAACATCTTGCATAGCATACCTTTAATTCTAAGATAGCGTGCTAATTTGTTGAAAATGAGTGTCTTGCATGAACATGCTATACGTTAGCATGTGTCCTGGCAACTGCTACCTTGTTGACATGTTAATAAATGAGATGCCACTCACTGTTACACGTCAACAACGTGCAGCCAGCAGAGTTTAAACTGTCTAATCTATCCTGTAAATGAATTTCAGCTGTGAACAGCGTGAAGTTTGTTAGCAGCAGCACAGTGACAACCTGAAACTACAGGTAAGCACAAACACAGCGTGTCAAAACAAAAATCTGTATCTGATTCAGCATGAGACACCTTCGGTCTCACCTTCAGCTGAACACACCACAGCAAAATGTGTGTTCACTTTGGCCATCAGTGTAATTAGCTGCTGGACCATTGACTGCAGGACCAGACAAACTAATGATGGTTACGATTCTATAAATAATTGTATGTTTCAGTCAGATTTCATCCCTTCCACATTCACTCTCGTCTAAATGTCTTCAAAAGACAGAACGGCGGAACAAATGGAGGACGTTTTGCCTGAGAGAGAAAAACTTCTAATTTCCACTTGCAGCGTCTCCTCTCAGCTGTGAAGAACCGACACAGAAAGACCCAAAATAAAACCTCTTTATGCCGGCTAATTATTTCAGAGAAATTAGCTGCCTGGAGCCTCGACTGATGTTGTGCTTTGTTTTCCCTCCGAGCGTCTCGAGCGCGCACCGATCGCACGCCGACATTCGTCTTCATGGTCTGTCCCTAATTGCTGTCTGCAGTCAGTCATGCTGGATCTCACCGCGGGAGGCGACTCTGCATGAAAAAGTGTCTGCGGGTGTGTGTGTGTGTGTGTGTGTGTCTGAATGAGGGTGTTTGTGTGTGTGTGTGCGAGTGAGAGCGTGTGTGTGAGTGAGGGTGTGTGTATTGGTGTGCAATTAACTCAATATAGTCAAAAATCAAGTGGAAGCAAATGAACCAGTAAACCTAATTCTGGTGTGTTGTGGGTGTGAGAGTGTGTGTCGTGTGTGTGTGTGTGTGTGTGTGTGTGATTCTGTGGCTGATTGTCAGGCACAGGCAGGAGGTAATTAGTCAAACACAGTCCAACTGAAAAGAAAAAAGGACGACGATGAGAAAACGAACGACCCATCTGACTTCTTCTCGTTGAAGGGAATGGAAATGGAGTCAGGTTAATACTTTCACACACACACACACACATGCGCGCGCGCGCGCGCGCGCACACACACACACACACACACACACACACACACACACACACACACACACACACACACACACACACACACACACACACACACACACACACTGGAGAACAACACTTAGGTCTATCCATGCTGCATCCATCCTGACTGGACGGCTAGAAGCCCTTTGCTGCTAACGAGGCAGGAGGTGAAAGCAAAAGTGTGAGGAAATAAAGAAAAGAAGGAGAAAAAGAGGTGGAGAAGAAGTGAAGAGTTAACACATGAGGCCAGAAAGAACGAGTGAGGGATGACGAAAACGAACAGAAAGTAAGAGAGGATGTGAAAACGAGGGTACGCTGGCACATCAGCGGAGGAGGCTGGCAGTAATTACAGGTTCGGCGGCGGCTGACCGCTGGCTCGAGGGCTCCTGCGCTGTTGAATACACTCCTCACATTTTCAGCCAATTAAAGTCTGTCACCGTGAGGAGAAACTGGAAAGGCTGCGGCGGTGACGAACGAGGAGAGAGGAGCGGCAGATAGAGCCGGGGGCTGCAGGAGCCCAACGCCGGCTCAATCCTGCAGAACGGGAGCGTTGGTTATGAAATCAACCCCCTGAAAGAAGAGCTTTTACTACGCCTGACCGCTGTGTGTGTGTTTCACTTATTTATGAGCCCATTTAAATGTTGTAATTAAGGACGCATCATAAAAAGAAAACAGGACTTTACAGCCGCTTCAGCGTTACGAGTAACTGCACTGAGCAAAGTTTTTAAGTGAAGTCATTTGCAGTAAAGGGCTGCAGGAGACCTCCATGTGCTGCTCATCCAGATCAAAACACCCTTCAGTCATGGACTACCTGATGAAGTCATCACACCATAACATATCCGGCCTGATGTTTGATTCACTACGCAGCCCTGCTCAAAGAAACTAGTTCATAAGAATCAGTTTGGACAACAGGAAGTGCCGTATTTTTGTCTTGACGCTGAAAAAGGCATCTAAACGTTCACCACTGATCCCTGAGCCTGAAGGACTGACAGAGGGGTGCAGAAACTCAGAAGCAGAGAGTGCTGGTGTTTGTCTGAGTGACAGTGAAAGTTTAAGATATGCAGAAACCGTAGTTAAAACGCTGACTCGGCCTCCTTCCTCTGACAGAGCAGATAGAGCCGGTCACTTTACCTCCAGCTCTCATTTCATCCACCCGCCCCCGCCCCCGCCCTTCTTCCCCCCGTGTGAGTTTTGTTATTACACTCCGGTTGATTTATTCATTCTGTCCATCACGGTGCTGCTCTCTCCCCTCATCCCTCCCTCTGCATAATGTTTTCCATCTCATCTGCGGACGCTCCGCCGGAGTTGTCGGATCTCTTGTCTGCTGAGATGAGAGGTGTGAGACGGGGAGTCAGACCCGTGACCTTCCTGGATCCCTCCCTGCCCTTCACATTTGAGGAGGAAGCAAACAAAACAGAAACCTGCTCACATTCAGGAAGCACTTCGGCATCCATCCACAGTATCACTGCTCCCCGCTAACAAACAGCTGGGACTGACACGAACATGATTTCCATCCCGGTTGCTGAAAAATGCTGAGGAGCTCGCTGAACAGGACCGCAGACACCGTGGCGACCATCCCAGAATACTAGCCGTCTACGTGATGGTTAATCAACAGCCAGTCAAAGCCCTCAGGCGCCATCGCTGACAAGCTCAACAGCAAGTTACGCTTCAGTTACTGCAAGCAGTGAATCTCATGACTCTGATGTCAGGTGGTCATGTGACTTCAGGTGTAACACACCTGAGGTCTGACCTCTGAGCCACGGCAGGTACACGCTGCTCAGTCTCCTCTTTTAGGGCTGAAGAGCTTTCTTGGTTTCATTCATACTTTACTGGAGTTCCTCCAGGGAGCGTCATGGGTCCTCATGTCTTTCCCTCTGGTCAACATCAGCATCCATCATAACCTCTGTTATGCTGATGACACACAGCTGTCTGTCTCCGTGTCTCCCAGCTCGTTAACAGCCTGGATTTCGTCTCCATCTGTGAAGGTTTTAATTCATTATATCTTCTGGTACTTCTGAATCTTGATGTGTTATTTATTTATGGCTTAGGAAAGTTCTTGTTTAAATTTAGGTTGATGAACAAGAAAAACCTCTATCAGAAATTTTATTCAAGATTCTCTCAGTGCATTTTGTTAAACTGAATAAAAACTGTTTGTATTGCAGGTGTCAGTATTCTTCTTCCAGAGAAACCACTCGTCTCTCAGCCGGACCTGCAGCTCAGCTCGCCTCTGCGCTTCCATCCACCGACACATCGAGTGACTCTACTTAAGCAAAAGCTTCTCCTTCTCAACTTAAAGAGGATCAGGAGATGAAAGCAGAGGAACTGCGAAGTGAAGACAGAGGCAGAAAATGGCAGCAACAATTCAGAGAGAAAGAGAAATAAAAAGGATAAAGAAGGCGAAGACGACGGCCAAAGAGGGAGAGAGAAGGAGAGAAAGCTCTGAAAACACGTCCAACCAGCAGGCGAGTTCACCTGAGGGGATTAGACAAGAAAGACAGACGCATGAAATGTCTCATCCATTTGGGAAAAGCTCGTCTTGGTCTTACAGATAAACGCACTGAACACACACTGAATTAATCTGAGCGTGAAGGACGGCACGACCGTGTGGACGGACGATGGGACCAATCAGGCTCTGTTTAACAGGTTTCATCAGTCTGATCAGCGGCAGAGACGAGCCATCGTAAAATAAGAGCAGAGCAACACCGTTCCACCATCTTTACTTCACTTCCTGTGCGTGAAGGCGCGGCTCGCACACGTGACCGTCACTCTGGATGATCCACAGATGAAGCAGAGGGAGGAATCTCATCGACAGATGTCCCACAACATGGACACACAGAGCTAACGCCTGCATCTGCACAGACACTCGCAGAGACATGAGAGACAGCCCGTCATACAAACATCAGATTCTTCTATGTTATAATATCTCATCTTATTACAGGAGTTTGGTTTTCCTCCAAAATCCACAGCAAACCTGAAAAAACTCAACTCATAAACAGCTCACAATGTAAAGTAAACGAGTGTGTCTGAGTGTGTGTGTGTGTGTGTGTGTGTGTGTGTGTGTGTGTGTACAGCACACTGTAGGTGGCTGCTGATGAGACGGGCATGTGTGTCCTGCTGTTTCTCAGCAGGTGAAGCCAGAACAGAACAGGACACAGTTTCCTTCTTTAGCTATGAATCACGCTCATGACAAGGACGACTGACAGCCTGCGGCAAGAGAAGAGGTGTGTGTGCGTGTGTGTGTGTACTGCATGTGTGTGTGTGTGTGTGTGTGTGTGTGTGTGTGTGTGTGTGTGTGTGTGTGTGTGTGTGAGAGAGAGAGAGCCAAGTGAATGTGAAAATAAGCCGGAGAGGCATCATGCAGATATGCAGGAGATAAGCAGCGTGACACACAAAAGCACACACACACGCACACACTGTGCTTTGTGTTCACCATCTCCTCTGAGAGTCCAGCCTTCAGCATGAGTCATCCTCACAGTCTCTGGCCTCAGAGCACCTCTGCTGAGCTTTTCACCACAAACACACAGAAGACAGTTCACTGGATCCATTTTCATCTTCATCCTCCTTCAGCGTCACGCCTCAGAGGTCAGGGGTCACGTGGAGTGAGTGTCCAGAGGACAGAGGACGCAGTTCAGGTTAGCCCGCTGCTAATGCTAATGATGCTAACTAGATCCTCTGACGGAGCAGGCGCATGGAGAACAGATGCAGGGCGTCACATCCATCCATCCACTCGAGCTGATTATCAGCGCTCAGCGGGCGGACATGACGCTCCACCTGAAACACCTCCAAATGCACAGGAAGGTGCAGATTTTAGAGATTCATTTTAGATCGTCTCAGTTAAAACCGCCTCGACGTCTGCGTAGGAAAAACAATCGTGGAATCGGCGGTGGATCTCGTCCATCCTCTGATGTCGAAGGCTGCTGAGCGGTCTTCGTGCCTGTCGGACACGGCGGAGGAGAGCAGGTACGATGCAGTAATTATTCAACATGGCCTCATGCATATTTGAGCGGCAGCCGCGTCAGCCTGGTCCTCCACAGCCCGATGGATGCTGAGGTCACTGAGGCCGAGGCCTGACGTCTGCTGACAGCAGGTGCGCTTCACAGAGAAGTGCGTCCACGCTGGATGCATGAGCGCTGCTCAGCCCTCGCCAGGCGTTATTTATCTCCTCGTCTGCACTGATGAACATCTTGCAGAGAACAGTTCCTCTCATATTTCTAAGAAGAAACCATAAAACAAGATAGAACGTCTTCATTAGTGAGCTTTGGAGGTCCAGCAGGACCGGGCTCGTCCCTCTGCTGCCAGTCTGCAGCTCATTTTACAACATCCATCCAACAGTCACACGAGTCCGAAAGCAGCAGCCGAGCAAAGTCTGAAGTCTCGTGTTTAACAATATCTCCAAGAAATGCAAAGACATCATCGTCTGTCCTGCACATAAACATCTGGTGTATGCAGTTTTACACGGACGCTGCGTGACTTCTGCGAGGACGACATGAGAACTAAAAGATAATAAATGAGTAAATACAATAAAAACATATGAACGGATTGACTGATGCCTCCATTCATCCGGCGAGATTAACTTTGGGATGATGATCAGATTTAAGGATTCATATCGGTCTTTTATCTCCAAACATTACAGTGTTCCTTTAACATAAAGACGAGCCGCCGTCTCTCAGTGTGAGGACAGGAAGTGTGTGGATGACCTCCGGCCTACTGGCGAGAGCTTTGTCTCTTCACCTGAATGCGGTCGTGATCTCATTTCAGACCCTCGTGTGTGCGTCTCGCTGTATTTAATGACGACGTGATGAAGAAACTTGAGCACCGGCTGCTTCAATGCAGCAGCACTCTGCTTTCATCTCCGGCCCCGTATCCCCCTTCCAGCACAGTTTTTCATTTCCCTCTCCCTCCAAAACAAATGCTAATACTATGCTAATCTGATTGTGCCGCTGCAGAGATTCACCTCTTCAAGCTGCTCCGTCAGAGAAAGGACCGAGCTCTCAAAGACGCTCAGACAAAGACGATCATTTTCTTTCTTTTCCAACCCTGCGTGTCTGTCCATACACTGGCCAAGAGCGGAGCATTCTGGCCAATTCCACTGGAAACACACACACACACACACATGCGCGCGCACACACACACACACACACACCACCTGGCACTTGCAGGGGTTACCGGGCAATGGCTGGTTGTTAGCCTGGGAACACACACATGCACTCAAACAGAAGTGTGTCAGAGGGAGAGGAGGCAGGAGCGAGCAGACCCTCGTCCATTAGCCGAGAGGTAAACACCATCTGGACGTCCACAAATGTTTTCCCAACACACACACACACACACACACACACACACACACTCCATTCATTTCACTTAATAACGTGCACAGGGACACGTTAACGACACAGGTGCTAACCACACAGACAGAGAGGGACCCCGGGGGAGGGACTTTGCTGTCCATTAACATCTTTGGTGGAGAAATAATCCCCCTCCTGCAGCCGCCAGACGTTTATCAGCGACGTCACGTCAGCTCGAGCCAGGTGACATCAGCCTTTACTGTGCAGCAACATGTCGGCGCTGCTCCACCTTTTCACGACCTCCGTCACCTTTCAGTCCAGTGCGACGGAGCTCCACAGCGTCGGACAGGTGGTTTAACCCGACGCCTCCACAGACGCTGCGACACACTCAGTCCCCACTTCATCATTTACACCTCAACACAGCCGTCCTGCCGTGAACTGCACCTTCACTGAGGTTACAACGCTCAGGTGTTAGTTTCAAACATTCCAAATGTCCTGTCGCTCCACGTCCATCACAGTCTTCATTCACTTTTTATCTGTTTTTATGTCCATTCTGTCTTCTCTCCGTCTTCTCTCTCACTTGGTGCCTGTGATTTCTTTCTTGTAAAGCAATGAAAGGTGCTCCACAAATAAAGTTTCTCATTATTATCATTATCAAACCAACACCAGCAGACACTCATCTTAAGCTTTATAAAGGTAGAATTTAGCTGCTGGATTGCATTAGATGGCACAGGTGTGCCTAATAAAGTGGCCAGTGAGTGTAAATGTGGATGTCGGAGGGACCATCCCCTTTATTTGTCACACAAACTACACACACGCTATCACACGCCATGCAATTGATGAAACTTGTCCTCTGTGTTTAACCCATCCTGGTCGTCCTTCCTCCACAGCAGACCAGGAGCGGTGGGCTGCCAGCTGACCGGCGCCCAGGGACCCAGTTCCTCTTGTCACCATTGGTCAGGTGGTGATCTTCTTGCATGTTTTTAGTGGGTTTTTTAAGGAGGATACTCCAGGTGAACACGGGGAGAACAAACTCCACACAGAAAGGCCCCTTTCCTCGAGCAGCAGGCACTGAAGGCATGGTGGAGGACACGCCCCCGGCGCCCACAGCGGGAATCGAACCGGGACCTTCTTGCTGTGAGGCGACAGTGTTTCCACCGTTCCACCGTGCCACTGGGATCTGTGGTCATAAGACTTTGTTTTTAACTGGCTACATGAACATTACTGTCACGATCACTGATGGATTTAACACAGAAAAGAGCCGGGAAGAAGCTGAACTGTGACAAACGTTAAATTAGGTCTAAAAATGAGAAAAATGGTGAAGCAGAATTAAAAGAATGAATGAATGAATTAAAAGAATGACGAAATGAACAGAAACCGCCCTCGATGAAACACTGCACTTCACAAAATATGAGACAAAAGATAAAAAGGAAGGTGACAAACATGACGAGTGAGCCGGAGGGGCTCAGGTGTTCCTCCTAAATCCTGACGTGAGTGGATTCAAAGCGCAGACGGAGCTTTAAGCCCAGCAATATGAAAACTGTGACAGCCGTGACCCTGAGCAGCAACACGGGAGTGAAACACGACGTGGTGAATGATGTTTACCAAGACGCAGAGAGAGTGAGGCAGAGTCAGACACAGAGGGAAACACAGTCTGCAGAGAAAAACATTCGTGAAGTCGCCTTGAGGAACATAATAACCGGCCATTATTCGCTCGACAGGACGAACTCCGCAGATCACATTTTCTCTTTAAACTCAGGCTCCGAGCTGCTGCTGCTGCATCGAGCGGCTGCTCTCAGAGCGCAGGAGACGATGATGGAGTCATTCCCACGAGCACAGGGACGAGGAGGCGTCCTCATCCCCGGCACAGTGCTCACAGGCTGTCTGTGCACAGCGCGTTGACATGTGACCGCGAGGAACATTTCAAAGTGTGTGTGAGATACATGACATCATCGAGTCTTCATAACACACACACCTGTGCACACAGCTGCCACAGCGCCTCACAGGTATGACGCAGAGATGCCGTTCACATTAAACACTGACGCCATCTGCTGGATCAGCTGATGTCCTGCCCTGACCCGACGTTCTGCCAGTCATTCTTCTGCCATCACTGTAAACTCTTCTCTTTGTTACTGCGTCATTTAAAACAAAACCTGAATGTGAACACAGACTGACTTTAAACTTCTTCATGTCAGAGTATTTCACTGCTTTTTAAACCTTTCTTTGTGTGTGTATGCTGTGCTCTTTCATTCCCTGTAGACTGAGGACTGTGTATGTTTGTACATGTATGTTCAGACGTTTAAAAGCTGAGTTTTCTCACTTTTCACACTTTATTTCCAGGCTTACAGCACAGTCCATGTGTGAGCTTGGGATTTGATTATATCAGGATTACCATCAGTTGGTAAGTTTAGGTTCTACTTTAGAGCCATAAGTTATACCACACACGCTCTGACTGAACCACTGGAGGGTGAGGGTGAAGCAGGTCTGACGCTGACATGATTCGACATTTGTGACGTTGGAGGATAAATGATTACTTTGATAATTAATTCATCATTACAGTCATTTAACGAGTAAAACCAGCCTCAGAAATCGGGAGGATCTTCTCTCTTTACCTTTTGGAATATTTAAATGTTGGTCTCTAATTTCTTTTTTGGACTTTTTCTGTTTAATAGTTGCAAACTTACAAGCAGCTAGAAAGAAAGAAAGATGAAAAGAAGAAAGAAAGATGGAGGGAAAATAGCTTTATGGCTGAGTAATCCACAGGGAGCTTGAAATAATTCTGTATTTAGTTTTGTGTGAGTGAACATCCAAAGGTGAAATCTTACAATTCCCTCTACAGCCAGCAGGGGTCAGATTAGAGCACACACACACACACACACACACACACACACACACACTGCAGAGCTGCATTCATCCAGACTTCAGTCACATGGGCTCAGCTCTGCACTGTGCTGCATCTTGACCCGACACACTCACGAGCAAACACACATGCATACACCAAAGTACACACCACACACACCACACACACACACTTCTGCTCCATTTGTTCCTCTCAGCAGTGAGCAAACAAGTGTTTGTGTGGATGCTAAATGCTCCTGTGTGTGTGTGTGTGTGTGTGTGTGTGTGTGTGTGTGTGTGTGTGTGTGTGTGTGGCGCTGAAGCACTGAGTCATCCTCAGCCTGCCTCCCTGCATTCAGCTGGCAGAGCTTCAGCTCAGCAGACAGGATCCATACGGAGCCGCTCTGACTCACCGTGAGTCTGCAAATACTGACCACGTTCAACGCTGCGTTCTGAATCTGACGCTGATTTTGGTCGAATCAGCACAAACTTTGTTTTGTAAAACCATGACGCAAACAATTTGGTGGCTTGTCATGTGATACACTGATGTGTGAGCTTCTCCTGTTACGGTCCATCATGGTGCTGGAAGCCACGCTCTGCTGCTCCATGAATGCAGACGTGGGAAGAGTCGACACAGAGTGTGTGTGGTGTGTGTGGTGTGTGTGTGGTGTGTGTGTGCACTGACCAGGCCGGTGAGAGACGGAGCAGACTGTCCTAAGGCTTGGCTCCTCATGCGGACCAGGTTGTTCACCTCCCCTCCTCCTGCAGACGTTCCCCCGGTGGCCCCGGGCCCTCCGAAGCCTCCGGAGGGGCCCTGCCAGGCCAGCTGACTCACGCCGGCGTGCAGGCTGCTGGACAGAGGCAGCAGCTGCTTACCTGTGAGGACGGGGGGGGGGACTCATGTCAAACCCAACCAACCAGCTTCCCACTCGTCCCCTGTGGACCTGTCTGTGCTCAGTGATTCAGTCAGACCTGATGAAGATCTAATTGGTCTCCACCCTGAAACTCTGGCTGGAGCACAGCTCACATTAATGAGCTGCAGCTGTCGAGGTCGTCCACCCAAAAGACAAAAGACGCCGAGAACAAAAACAGTCTGTGCTGTTCTGGCTTTACAGATTCTGGACGTGGCAGAACTCTCTGACCCTCAAACTGTGGATGTTTCATCTCACTCTGTGAACCATTTTAAGATCCCAGTTTGTTAACTGAAGATGAAAACTGTGTCAGGACGGCTTGATGTGAGAAACAGAGCTGTGTTACCGGTCATGGCCATGCTGCTGCGTCTGGCCCAGCTCTCGTCCTGGCTCAGCTGTCGGTGCAGTTTGGACTTGGTGGCGGCGGTGGCTGCGGGCGACAGGTCGGGGTTACTCAGCTTCCTGAAGAGGAGAGGAGGGGGGGCCGCAAACTCCTTCTGGAGGGAGAAAAGAAAAAGAGAACTCATCAGACTTCGTGTCAGCTCAGAACAGGTGAGTCACAGAGCTTTTAGGTGTCGTACAGGTGACCTCAAGTCTTCTTCATGCATGTTTTCATGCTGCACAGCTGCTGATTTTTGCCTCTCTGACACTTTGCTGGCTGTAACAACTTAATTTCCCCTGCGTGGATCAATAAAGTTTATCTTAACTTACAGAGACTAGACATTCATTAAGAAACAAGCTTCTTGGAGAGGAACCAAACCACTCGACGACGCCCAGAGATCTGTCCGAAACACACACTGAATGTGCAGCAGCACAACACGCTCACACACACTTTGTTCCACTCCTGAGTAAAGAATCAGCTGTAGCACATAAAACACGCTGTATCTGCTGAAGAGCGCGGTGAGAGCGGGCTCGGAGCCAAAGTCGAGTCATAAAACACCACGCTAACCGCTCGCTGACACCACGTCTCCTCCTCACGCGGCCACAACACAAACACACACTCTAATGGTAGAACACACACATGTCTGAACAGAGCCCTGCACATAAACACACCTGCTTTTCTCAGCGAGCGACAGGAGCAGTTAGCAGCTTAGAGGCCCTCGGCGGGGCGACGGCGGCGCCATCAGCCGTGAAACCCCGCCGAGGAGCGAGACGACGGTCCGACTCATAATTCAGTTTGTCAGCGTCATGAAGGAAAAGTTCCTCTGGACGTCCTCAACGTCCCCCAGCTGTCCTCAGAGACACTCCAGAGAAAACACAGCACAGCCAACACACACACACACACACACACACACACACACACACACACACACACACACACACACACACACACACGCACACACACACACACACACACACGCACACACACACACACACACAGGAGGTCTGTGTGTGGCATTCTGCTTCAAACCATTTTGGAAACATCTGCTGTTGCCATGGAAACAAGGCCTGCCTGGGCTCATATCCTCCTCTCTCTTGCCGGCGGACCAGCCCTTTTCCAGAAACATCTGGATGTTGACAGACACACACACACACACACACACACAGACGGCTGCACATGTGAAAGAGTTTTAGTGAAAGCTTCCGTTAACCTCTGCCAGTAAAACCTGAACCGACCGCTCCCCTCCAACTATGAGCACACACACATGAACACACACATGAGCACACACACATGAGCACACGCAGGGCACTCGTGTGCTCGTGTGTGTGTGCATTAACTGGCGTTAGAACGATCCTCAACATCAGTGAACAACATGCCTTTGCGTCACAGGAACACATGAAGCCTCCAGCAGACAATGATGGCGTCTGGGATCATGAAGCAGAAATGCTTTTATCCAGAAATACAACGATAACACCACCCTGCACGTGCCCGGAGCAGACGAAGCATTTCTACCTGAGAGCTCGAGCTGCGTCTGTGCTGCGTCTGTGCTGCGTCTGTGCTGCTGATGAAGCTCAGCGTCCGTACACGCCGAGCGTCGCAGCACGGTGACAACAGTGTCACAGCCTGTTGGTCTGCTGCAGCTCTCCGTCCGACCAGCAGGTGGCAGACAGACAGCGGCCTGCTGAGGGAGTGTGTGTGTGATCACAGGCGATCTGCTGAGAATGAAATGTACCAATGAGGGAGACCAAGAGGTGTGTGTGTGTGTGCGTGTGTGTGCGTGTGTGTGTGTGTGTGTGTGCGTGCGTGTGCGTGCATTGGTCTGTGATGTATCACAGCTGTCATCACACAGACACACACAGTCAGCTTTACAAGGCTTTTCCAATCACACACACACACACACACACACACACACACACACACACACACACACACACACACACACACACACACACACACACACACACAGTGCACAGACAGTGAAGGAAACAGGGCTGATCCACAGAATCAGCACCAGCTAAGGTCATTGATGATGGACTGGTTTTGGCTTTTTCTTCGTCTTTGTTTACTGGACCCTACGGCGCCACAGACGGACCAGCAGCTGAGACACTCTGACGTGAAGACGGTGAATCTTGACTTGAGTCACAGCTTGTGTCCACCTGAAGAGACACTCGGTCTGCAGAGATCAGCTGACTGAGCTCGACGAGCGGCTGCCTTCATACATCAGCTGGTAACTGAGCGCGCATTAAAACCAGCTGTCAAGCTTTGCATTGTAGCACCAGACAAAGGCCACAAGAGGCAATTACTTTAAGAAGTAATCAATGTTCTTCTCAGTAAAACATTCGAAAAGAGCGAAAAACAACATTACGATTTCCTCATTTTGTCAGACAGGAAATGTGAGAATTTGCTGCTTTTGTTTCTCTTACATTAAAAGTCTGTCTGTAGTTGAACATTAATTTTCCGTTGACTGAATCTGAACAAACGCTCGCAGCTCTCTGACTTCAGTGCATGAACGCAGCTTCACTGTCCGTTTCACTGAAGTCAAACCTTTGCCGGCAGAAGCTAATGTCACTTTGTGAGCCGTCTGGAGGTTTTGATGTTTCCCACAGACTCGTATGGAAATGCCAAAGCGTCTCGTGCTGATGCCGCCTGCGGCGCTGACGCGTCTCTGCGGCCGTGCGGTTGCTTCGTGTTGCTCTGGAGTAAAAGGCCTCGTCACAGGTGAGTGTGGTCACAGGTACCACAGACCACGCCCAGCTGTGATGCAGTGTGTGGCTGCAGGTTCAGCAGACGACGCTCTGCCTCCAGACAACATGACTCTCTCTCTTAATAAGCATTTGATGCACCTCACTGTGTGGCCTTCACTGACACTGGACGAACTGACTGCTCACCAGGATTCAACTAAAAACCTGATCAGACTTCGATTTGTCTCCTCGAGGGCTGTGAATATTCTGTGAATGA
The DNA here is from genome assembly GCA_037975065.1 of Chaetodon trifasciatus. Classification (NCBI taxonomy): domain Eukaryota; kingdom Metazoa; phylum Chordata; class Actinopteri; order Chaetodontiformes; family Chaetodontidae; genus Chaetodon; species Chaetodon trifasciatus. Next base: position 5,509,720 of record JBBMOE010000039.1, read on the forward strand.
AGCTTTAAAAGCCAAGAAACACAGAGGCTTATAAAGCAGAGCCCTGAACTGCAGAGTTCAGCTGTAAAAAAGAAGAACATCTGGACTGCAGTGAAATAATCCAGCAGCTTTTAACTGGACGAGATGACGACCGTCTCAGAGGAGCGCTTAACAAAGCTCAGCTCGATCCAGCTGCCCTCCTCCAAAACAGATTACTGACAGCGACCTTCACAAAGCCAAGAGCAGCACAAGTTAACAAGGGTAACAAAAGCAGCCATCAATCAAGCCCCAAACCGCCCAAACATCTGATTAATGGGCAGAAAGTCCTGGAAACACACAGCGTGTTGTTCTCTGAGAGACACCCAGAGGGAAGTGAAACCAGGATTTCATCACGGTCTTTTCATTTCCTCCATCCTCTCTTCCTTCCCTCTGGACTCGTGTTCCTGCTGAATCACATTTGGGTCGACGTTCCTCTCCTGTCACGTCCCGATCAGGGCCGTCACATGTCCACGTATGACCTGTCACACCTGTCAGCTCACAGGGCTGAACCCGGGCTCGCAGCAGAGCTGGTGAGCGCCGTCTGGTGCATCACGCTGGTGAAATCAGCTGAACTCTACCAGCGGCGGGACGGACGGACGGACAGGCAGTGGACAGACGGCCGTGCTCGTCAGCAGAGCAGCTCGCCCACGGCCTCGTACTTTCGCTGCAGCTCAGGCCCACACAGCAAAAAAACGAGGCTCAATCAATCTTGTTTATTGTTTTTCTGGCAGCAGATGAAGCCAGACGATCCAGAACGTGATTTAAAAACTCTCTCGGCTCCAGAGTGTGTACGCCGACGGTTTGCAAGTGGATGTGAACGCACAGCGCGGAGATGGATGGCAGACGTTACACAGCGAAGAGCGTCACGAGGGATGAAGGATGAAGCCGTGTGCGTGCTGTTGGTGTCAGCTGCTTCGGTGAGGAAGCAGCCACGAGGGCCATTGTTTCTCAAAGACCTGTGTGTGGGTGTGCAGGCTGACCGTCGGCGAGGAAGACGAGCGCTGCCTCAGCAGCAGAGAGCACAGCTCATTTTAACATTCAACGCTTCTCTCAGTGGAAAATACTCTGGCCTGTCCTCCGAACCAGGAGCCTGTTCTCTGTTAAATCCAGGTGGAAACATCGACTGCTGTTACATGATTCAGGCTGTTTTTCTATGGAAGCCTGTGAAAACCAGAAAGGATGAGCTGCGGCAGCATGAAGCACCTGGACAGGTGTTCACTGCGTCAAAGCTCTTCATCAGATCACCTGACAGGCTGAACAAACACCCAGTTAAGACGGACTTATTTAGAAGGAGCAACGAAAGAGAAGAGTTAGGTCCTGGTCCAACTTTAACCAATGAGGGACTGACACCGACACTTCAGGTGTGCTCACGTTCAGTTTGTGCTTTAGATCACGTGGACGTCTGATCATCTGAATGCTTGTGTGTCTTGACCTTTTGTAGCTAAAAATCAGTTTTATTTCAAAGTAGTGAGATGTGAAAGATGTTTCCTCTGCAGAGACGTGCAGCACAGTAAACCACTACGCAGACGTCTCTGTGACGTGGCGGCGGCGGCGGCGCAGCTGAAAGCGGCGACTGCTCTGAAATGAAAATCTGCACACTGACCTTTGAAATCAGCCAACAACCAAACTCACCTCATCCCCCTCTTAACGTTCATGACTGCTCTTTGTCTGTCTTGAAGAGCAATCTCCCCTCAGCACAGCTCACACTGGAGTGATTTCTCCTCCTGCAGCACCATCAGATGTGGGCTCTGTGGCATTTATGAGTCAAACATGCAGAATATGACAGAATATTCCTTCAGGCCTCTTCAGCTGTGTCTACTGTCTCAACCTCGGGCGTCTCATCTGTTCGCTAGAGGAAAGCATTCCATTCAAATGATGTGGACCCTGATCCGTGCTGGTGTCTGGACCTGCTGGGTGGTGTTTGGGGACGAGCAGCCTGCACCAACAGCTTCACCCTGAGCCTTCGAGGCAAAGCTGAGGGAACACCTCAACCACGCCTGTCCTGCCTTCAGGAGCCGTCAGCGAGACGCGACCTGAACGTTCACAGCAACGACTCCATCTTAAGAAAACACCCAGTATAAATCTGCCTTCAAAACAAGCGTAAACGAGCCTGACGAAGCACAAACCAACTCTTCCAGAGTTCGCAAAAGTGCTAAAATGCTGAATTTTGGGTGCGTAGCAAACCCACTGTGTCACGATCAATGACCAACTGATCAATAATTTTCATATTATTCTAAATATTAAAAACTATTTGATCCCAGAATCAAAAGCAAATTTTGAACATGTTTAATTTAAGTTTTGACACCAAACTGTAGAAACAACCCCCCCGAGTTTGGAGTGAGTGTGTGTGTGTGTGTGTGTGTGTGTGTGTGTGTGTGTGTGTGTGTGTGTGTGTGTGTGTGTGTGTGTGTGCGTGTGTGTGTGTGTTTCTTGGCCATGAACAGGTTAACAGTCAGCCTCGTGTTGCCGGGTGAACTGTTACATCATGAGATTAATCACATGTGTGTCTGAGCAGGATTACGTTGCATCATACCTGTTTCCTGTCTGTCGGCGGGGGGGGGGGGGGGGTTGCTGCTGCGTCACGGCTCAGTGTGAGCGTGCACGTGCGCATGTGTGTGAATATAAAGGAGTGCTGATGTGTTCCAGCTGTGTTCGAGCTGGAGGAGCGGGGGGAAAAAAGAGGCAGAAACACGACGGCGAGAGAAAAACGTGAGGAAAGGAGGCGAAGCAGAGTGAGAGGTTCACGATGGAGGGAGACGCAGGGAGGAGCGCGAGTGAGCCAGGACAAACGCTGCCTATCCTCAGCCGTGGTTTGTGGAAACTGTTTGTCCACACGCGAAGAAAGAACTCCAAAAACAAAAGTCAAGAAGTCCAAAAAACAATCCGCAGCCCGCCACATAACACCAGGGAGAACAGCATGATTTAATGAGCTTAAACAGCCAATCAGAGGCTGAGTGTGGGCAAAAGCCCTGAAATGAAAGACAACATGGAGGAATGTTATTGTGATTTTCTCCCACAAAACAACCGCAGGTCAGAACTACCTAAAGGAAACACGCCGCCGCTGGCATGAGTGCGAGCCGAGCGTGTCCGCTGCCACTCAAGAACCACCTCTTCTTCACGGCACTTTAAGTGGACCGAATGTTCCCTCAGATTCCTCCAGAACGTCTGAACGGTCTCAGCTCTGTTTGAGGAGCCTCCTCACGCTGCTCGCTGTCGTGCCATAAGCAGATTTCAAGAAAGATATTCTTTTGTTCGATCCCGGTTCAGATCTGGTTCCAGCACTCGAGGCAAATTTATGGTTTGTGAGTCCGTGCTGAGATCAGTATGTTTGCAAAGAGCAGCGTTCTGTGGTTAATCAGTAACAGCACAGCGTCCCCTCCGCTGCCAGCAACGACGGACCACATGGTGAACCCACTGCAGGTTCGCTTCTGGACGCTGAGGCGAGAACGAGCTGAGCAGAGGACCACGGCACGCCTCGGAGAGCCTGAACGCGCCTCACCTGCACAAACAGTCAGTCAGTCCGAGCAGACAGCCAGACGGCTGACAGGTTAACGAGCCCTTCTGGACGTTTTCTGCACTTTTGATGCTGCAATTCACTGGAAACTCGTTTCAGCTCTACTGCAGTGGCAACACCATTCCAGGTTTTCATATATTTAACTCACGATAAAATATCATTACTTTGAGTTAAATGATACCTCTCAGGTGCCCACCCAGGTGCTGCTGAGCAGTATACTCTAGACTGAGGCCACGCTGGTTTCTGTAGAGCACACCTTATGCAAACAGGTGCGTGTCGCTGTGTTAGGTTTAGCATTAAGCTAAATGTCAGGGTGGTTTTGCAGGCTGTGAAGAAAATCTGCTGAAATGTTTGCATAGAAGATCGGACTCATAAATGATTTATATTACATTATGATAACAGGAACAGGAACTGCTGCCATGGTGTCTGAGAAGGAGAGGCGTGTAGAGACAGGTCTAATAGAGGAGGACAGAGGACAGACGAGACATGTTCAGAGTGCTCTCTCTTAAAATGTTAAAAATGTTTATGTATATTCATGCAGATAGACCCGCAGCACACACCGTGCCATCTGTTTTTGTGCATCTGCTTTTTCATGAGACTTGTAAGAGGACAACAACACAGGACAGATGTCAGAAGACTTCCTAACAGCGCAGAGACACGTTCACCGTTTCCTCCTTTCTAAGCTGAAAACATCCTGAAGGCTTCTGTCCGCTGAACATCCAGTAACGATCACTGCAGGACAAGGACGGACAGAGGAGAGGACAAGACGTCGGCGCCGCGTCTAATTAAAACCAAGGTTCGGCTGAGCAGCGTTTAATTAGCGCCTCGCCCGATTCAAGTCCTCCGATGAGGTTGTGTGTCTGCGTGCACCAAACGCAGCCTTGAAGGTGCCTCAGTGGTTTCAGGGTCGCTGCTTAAAAAATTCTTTGGATTTTTCTTTCACTTGCTTGCTGAGTTTTTTTCACTCGCATGTTTCCCGTACAGACCAAATGTGTCGTCTTAGTCGAGCCAACATCTCTCAAGCTCAGGCTCGAGATCCTGGCCTAAATATATAACCCAATCCCGAAACCCACAAAATTAGGCACCAAACTATGCTAAGTGGTCGCTGCTACCGTCCTGAGCCACGTCACACCGCAGTGACCGCAGTGAAATTTGTCTTCTGGCTTTGGGAGGTGTAAATAAAATCCTGCTGAGTGTGTTCTTCAGTGGGTTGACTTCAGCTGATATCTGCCTCTATCTGAGCTCTGCAGCTGTCAGAGCACAGATCGTATCAGGCTGGGAGCGAGGCCATCCTCAATCTACACGCCTCCGGTTAGAGGCACCGTGTCAGCAGGGTGGAGAGGACCACCTCCAGGGATCAGCTCAACTACAACAAGACGACCTCCGACCTTTCAGCGAAGCTGAACGCTGTCCAGCAGCTACAGTAACGACTGCCTTAGACAGAGTCTGGTTGGCAAGTTCGAGCAGAAACACGCCCATAGTCAGCCCACACAGGGCAGGGCCAGCAGAGATAAGAGCCTTCAGAGGAGACGCCGCCGCCGGGTCACCGTGAGGTCACGTCTGCCTCCCAAACACACAGCGTGATCAGGGACGGAGGGCGAGGTCAAGAGGAGGGAGGAACAGACGCCACGCAGCCACAGACGGCACAGCTGTTTGGTCAGGTGTTTGAAATGCCAGCCTCAAACCTTCCACAGACAGAGGAGTCGCTTCCTGTCACCTGACTGCACCGCGTTCTGAAACCATAACGAGGAGCAGCGAGAGGCCCGAGCCGGCTGCGCCACGGCCGCCATCTTTGTGTCCAACACAGAGGAGCTGCAGGGGTCAACACGTGCTGGTCTACGTCTGAAAACGTGTCCACCGCACCAGCTTTGATGATGTTCTACTGTCCTGCTGCAGGTTTTGTGGCTTTCTATCTTTTCTGCTGTTCTTAGCTGCTGCCGGCTTCTTCTCTCACCTGCAGACAGGTGAGGTTAATGTTGGAACATTGTGTTTGACATGAACAAACATGAAGACATTACAAACTTTAAAGGGATTGTTCTGATTGTTTGAACACGAGGTTGTACGAGGTGTGAAATAACTGATGTTAGTTTAACTGAACGCTATATTTAGAGTATTTTCACCTTTCCTTATCCGGCCTCCAGGCGGCCCTTTCCTTTCACAATACATCTGTCTCCACCGTTACGTACACAGATCAGCTGTTTGGGTCAGAGGTTATGGAGGAGACCGTCAGCTCGTGGAGCTGGACCCTTTCAGGCAGCTAAGATCCATCTTTCTGCTGACTTGGTCCGCAGCAGGACCTTGTTTAGCTTCCTGCTGCGGCACACCTGCTGCATGATGACCACCTGCTCTGCTGCAGGTGATGCACTGTCTTTAAGCTCCTCATAAACCCCCACATAAGAAAAACAAACTATCCCTTAAACTCAACTCGCGCCGTGCGACACACTGCATTGGTATGTTGACACGCTTTGTGTTTCTTGCTGGTGTGTCTGCGGGTTCAAACACATGGAAAATATCTGCATGTGACATAAACTCCTGTGCTGATGCACTGCTGCACGTCCCTTAAAATGCTGTATTTCACTTGATTTGATGCATTTGATGTCATCTAATTTAACCTGTATTGTATTATTTTATGCTGTGATTTGATGCTTTACCCATACTTTCATTTCACAGTACTGTATCGTGTACTTTTATGCATCGTCTTTATTATTTTACATTCATTTTTTTATCTGTTTTTATGTCCATTCTTTCTCACTTGGTGCCTCTGATTTCTTTCCTGTAAAGAACTTTGAGCTGTAATTCCTGAGTGGAAGGTGCTACACAAATAAAGTTTATTATTAATATTATTATATGAATGTAAAGAGGAGAGAATCAGAGTTCCAGGGATCAAGAACCACGAGAAAGAAAAGGAGGAAAAATACTTTTCTCTTTATCACGTTTCCATTTGGGATTTCCGTTAGCTTCCATAATATTTTGGTGATGTGAACAGATGTTATACTGACACTGTGACTCCAGAGTCAGCCGTATGTACTGCGTGTTCACAGTGAGTGAATCTGCTGTTTGATGAAGCTAATACTGGCCCAGAGCTAAAGCACGATGGACTGCACCAGTGGATGAAAGGGGACACAGAGACGGTGAGGTGAGGAGGAGGACGCTCCGAAAAAAGACACAAAAGCAGGACAGAAGAGCAGAAGGAAGAAAAACAGAGATGACAGATGAGGTGTGTGTTAATCTGAGGTCACACTCAGCAGGTCACCTCCAGGCTGTCTCCCCTGACGCCCCCTCTCCCGGCGTGAGGTGACCTTCATCGGCCGGCACAGTCCCACCAGGGAGGCAGAGGTAAACAAACCACCGCCGAGCCGCCGTCCAGACAACAAGACGGTCGCTGCGGACCCTTCATTAAAAAGGGAACAGGTCTGTGAGCGACGAGAGATGAAGAGGAGGAGTGGAAAGGTTACGGGAGGGAGGCTTCACTGCGAACAGCGGGCCGCATTCAGAAAAGGTCACGCCTCCCTCCTCATCCTCGTCCTCTTCCTCTGTCTGAGCTCAGCAAACTGTCGGCTCGAGGCGTTCAAAGGCTGGTTTTTTTTTTCTGGTCTTTCCTCACGGCGCTGTGAGAGGAGGACGATGAAGGCCGCAGCAGGTCGAGGCGAATACGAGGAGTTCAGGCGCAGGGAAGGCGAGTTTGTTTGAGGAGCGAGGCGTCGAGCGGGCAGAGGATCAGCGATGAAGGCCAGTGAGGAGCACTGAAATAAACAGCTGATGGTTTTGTCGTAGATGTTAAGAAAGGTTTCTCAAAAGGCAGCTCCAATCCACAAAGCGCAGGCGAGTAAAGACACCGAGTTTCAGATCAACGATCAATATTTATCTTTGCGTCCGCACCTCTCTGTGAGTCTTATCTTATCTTATCTTATCTTACATTCACATTAAACGTCGTGTGCAGGCTGGCTCACTTTAACTTTCCCCGGCTGCATAAGTAGGTCGACAGGAAACTGTGAACAATTGAATCCACGAATTATATTTAATGTTCAAAAGAAAAATGCCGCTCACTTGTGGAAAAAGAAGAAATGCTGTGTTAATGTGGTGTCGGTGACAGAGGAAGTCTGCGCTAATGCACGCTCTCAGACGCACCGCAGCGAGCAAGACCACCTTTAAAATGTCAAAGAACGAGAAGAGAAACAACAATCAGATCTCATGTCATTTTGTTGAACTGTGCCGTCTGACGTGTGCTTCATTTCTACTTCTTTAAAGATGTAAACAGAGAAATGTGGAAACATCAGATACAGCACAGGAAGCTGGGCACACACACGGGAAGTACACACTGCTCGGTTTCAAATTCCACCAGGAAGTCATGAATAAATGATGGCACGAGCACTGAACACTAACAGCACGCACACACACACACACACACACACACACACACAGCAGCAGCATTAGCATTTAGATCAGCCTCTCTCAGGCAGTGAGAGTGATGAAGAGGGCTGAGGAGTTAAATGCTTTTTCATACAGCTCCTCTGCCTCAGTGATGAAGCTCATTAAACGTCTGGCTTCCACCCAAAGGGGGAGCGAGTGTTGTTTCCCAGAGGGACGCAGTGTCTGACAGACACACCTGGTCAGAGTGTCTACCTGTCTGAGACTCACTGCCAGAGGAAAGAACATCTGGAATCTTCTTTCTATTGGAAAACAGTTTGAGTTCATCTGATTTTAAGCTGCTGTGAACGCAGGATTTCTTCCATCGTGTAAATTTGAGATATTCTTCTGTGTATTTCCTCTGTTGAGGTGCTTGTTTACAAAAACTGCCGATGTAAACAAACCCTTGAAAGTGTTATTAATGAAATACGTTCAGAAGTATTTAAGTCCGACTGAAATCCGAGAAGCCGTCCCTGATTTGGAAACTGTCTCACACACAACACATCAGAAGAACTTGTAATCCAAACACTACATCCACGCAGCTTTTATGAGGGAGCATTTCAAAGAGGAGATTTGTGCTCCATCTTTGTCTCTGCGGCTCTTCCCACCAGCCGACACCCCCGTCAGCTCGGGGTCTACTGACAAACAAAGGAAAGCTCGTCGCCTGGCACCACAAAGGGCTCCGTGCACGACACCCAGACGCCGACCCCCCCGGCAGCCCCTCGTTTAGAGGTTGAGGAACCAGCAAATTGGGTTTTCGTCCCTCCGCTCTGCTTTGCATAAACTCCGTGCGCTTCCTATTCATGATGTAATTTGTCCGCTCGGGGTTTCAAAGACACACAGCTGGGACAGAGGCCGCCTCGTTAAGGCTCGTTAAGGCTCTGTGCAGCACGTGAAACGAGGTTTACGCTCATACACATCATAGTTTATTTATTTCTAAGTACAAATTTCTAAATTCTACCATCTGCTGCAGTGCCATCAGTCCTTTTCTAAATTCTTACAGAACATATGCTGAAAAACACAACTGCTTTCAAAAAGGAGACAGAGGTGAAGATTTGGAATCAATTCATACACATGCAATGAAATGTAAAACTGCTGGGGTCAATTACAACTGCAGCTGCTTCATTTCATTTTACTTGAACTTCAAAGTGGTTTTAGATGTTTGTTCGATTTGCCGTGAACTTTGTAGAATTTAGTGTTTTTGAGGTTCCTCAGAGTTTACGTATGTCCTGTAATGGACGCTGTAGCTTCTGTGACGAGCAGGCCAAACTGAAGGAGCTCCATAAGAAACAGATTCAGAATTTGGTCCAAATGGAAAACCAGTTTTTATCTGAGCAGAGACACAGAACGACCTCCAGAGATCTGCTGCGCTGCCAGACGTGAACATGGAGAGCAGAAAAACATGGACGCTGGCAGCGCATCGAGTCAGAGCGGTGAAAGCGGCAGAGAGGCAGAAGGTACGCAGAGCAGCATCCAATCAGATTTCCATTTGGCAGCACTCTGAGGGCTACGCAGCTTTATATCTGGCAACCTAAACCCTCTGGATCCAGCTCAGAGTCAGAGAGCTGTTCTCTGTTAGCTGCACGTTAACTCTGAACTCAGTCTGACGTCCTTCATCTGAAGGTGCTGAGGTGAACCTGCACCTGAACCTGCACCTGAACCTGCACCTGCACCTGAACCTGAACCTGCACCTGAACCTGAACCTGAACCTGAACCTGAACCTGAACCTGCACCTGCACCTGAACCTGCACCTGAACCTGCACCTGATCTGTCTCTGCAGATGCAACAGAGAGGTGACACATGCACGATGAGGTGCACCCATATGCTTCATCATCGTCTTCACAAACTTATGCCAGAGGTCTGACTTGTGTGTGCTGACACACTCCGGCCTCTCGCGCCACGCAGAGGAACAACAATCAGCCGCTTTCATAAAGGCTCCACTCTGCATCCAAACGCCTGCTGGAGTGGAATCCATCTTCATAATTCGCCGTGGCGAGTCATTACTTTTCCAAAGCACAGTCAGGCTCTCTCGGGCTACGTAACACAAAGCCAGCTCGCTGCATTATTCCCACGGGGGTCCCGCTGCAGCGCCTGCCAGCATAAATGTGTGGTTTGGCCGCTGGGCTCGCGCGGTTAACCGAGCGCTCTCTGTTTTCATTCTTGGCTGAGCCGCCTGTCAAAGGCCGGCGAACACGGAGACTAATGCAGTGTTTTCGCAGATCTCCATGCCGTGACGTGACCCTCCAGCCCTTCAAGCCCCTCACCCACAGGGTCCTCACAGAGGTCAGGGAGGGTCAGCAGCGGTGGGTTTTAAGTGAGGAGAAACAAGCGTGCATTAAGATACTACCCTGGTTTATCTTTGCTTCATACTTTTCTATTATTTTACTGGAAATTACTGGTATTATTATTTTTTTATATAAGTCTGGTCCAATTTATGTCTTTTCAGTTTTCCATTTGCTTCTGGCCTGTTGGATTTTAAAGCTTTGGCTTGTCACTGTAACCTGGTTTTTAAGACAGAGCTCTGCAAATAAAGATCATCATCATATTAGCCTTGTTAGTCTCTGAGCGAGCTCACGCCAGCAATGAAGCTAAAGGCACAAACATCTCCTCACATGGTACAGCTTTATAAAGATAAACATGTCAACAAACCAAAGGACCAAAAACAAAAATGATTAATTGATCCTACTAATGAGCATCGTCTCTATCTCCAAGGCCTGACGCAGAATATCTTCCTCCTCTGCGCCACAGAGCTCCATTGTTGTCCAAAACCTCATACGAACACAGAAAATCTAGAGAGACGGATGAACACTCTGCAGCTTTTGGTCTTTTCAGGGGACTTTCTGACATTACTGGAAATGTATGTAAAATGATGCACGCTTGAGAAAATCCTCCTGCTGGGAATTTTAATGAAAGTCTTCACCTTCACCAATCATGCACTGACAGCAGTTTTCATATCAGACAACAGTAACAGTGAATTCTAATAGGCTGACTGTTTCAAGCATGTGAGAACAAAGCGAAGCTGAACAGACCGTCGTACATGTGAGGACCACATTTTGACTGCAGCATGTCCGACTACACTGGCTTCTCTCCGGTGACTGAGGTTGACTTAAATTCTCCTGCTGCTCAGTGCATTCAGTCATTCTCGTTAAGCTGAACAGAACATCCAGATGAGCCTTAAATCAAATCATTTTAATGAAACCATGTGGCACAGGCGCCGTGAGAAAGTGCTCACTGCAACACACAATGATCAGGTGATCAGCCAGCCCGACCAGCTCTGCTGTGACTCAGGACGAACAGACGGAAAGAAGAGAGAGGGAGAGAAGGAGGGATGGTGAGGAGGAGGAGGAGGAGGAGGAGGAGGAGGAGGAAGAAGCTGGTGAGAGGCGAGCCAGAAAAATGAAGGGGAGCTACGCCAGAACACAACATGGAGGTTATTAGCACAAACTGTAACAGTGTCAGCAATCGGAAAACACACACACACACACACACACACACACACACACACACACACACACACACACACACACACACATTATGGGCATGCTGGCATTTGGTACAAGTTCTTAGTGTGTAATTAAAGTTGAATAAAAGCTGTGATGATCCCTGAGGGGACAGTATGTCAGCATGTTCACAGCCAGCACGTTGGAGTCGGATCCCTCCAGCCTACACGACACTGAGAGCATTATGTTAAGGCCGGAGAGAGACGCTGTGTTCGTGGTCAATGAAAACTAAACACACGGGATGAGACGTTTAGGTCCCTCAGGAAAACGTTGAGCTGGTTTCTGTACGATGCATTTAGACAGTCACGATGGCGTCGTTAGTGGAGGTCCTACTTTCTGCTGAGGTGACCCACTTCCACTGTAAAACACTGCAGGAAAACCCCGTTTGTGCACAGAAATAAATCAACAATTTGTGCACTCAAATCAGAATTTGACATTTGGAGGGTTTTTGTGTTTCCATTCAATCCGTTTCATTTGCATTTCTGCACAGTTGTTCCTCTAACACCACCATTACTTTTGTTATTACACTATTGCAGGATTAGATTCCAGCTGTGGGTGTGTGGATTGTTTCCGACTCGTGATCCAGTTTCCAAAAACTCCAGAGTCCAAAACTAACACTGTAATCCTTTCCAGTAAGCTTTAACCTCATGAAATATTCTGCTTCACTTCATATCTGCTGGTGTTAAACCTTTCAAAAACAACATTTTCACTGCAGCCAAAGAGACCAAACATAAACATCCACTGTAGCATCACAGCAGTGTGTGAGAGTGTGATAATGACGGTGATATGGAGGAGTGAATTCAGGATTTATTGGCACCTCCACACCAAAACACAGCTGCTAGCCTGCCGCTAGCATCCTGAGTGACAGACTGGAGTCACAACAAAACTCCTCCAGCCGACTTCAGTGTCCGCTGGGACGATAACTTCACTGTTTTCAGGATGAGGCTCAGGACGGACCACGTGGACACCGTGTCCAAGTCAGAAGCTTGTGAGTCCATCGACACCCTTCTCAGCGCACACACGCCGACCTGCTGCGTCCTTCAGCGGCTTTGAACGCTGCCACTGAGCACGAGGCGTCCAATAAACACTGAGCAGCACTGCAGACATTTCCTCCAAAACAGGACGTCCTGATCATGTTTCCCTGATCCCAAAACAGAGTCTTTTAATAGTATCTGCTGGTACGGAGTCTGATCTCATATTTATATTATCTTATATAGTATGGCTGCACACACGCACACACGCACACACACACACACACACAGAGGAGGGTAGTGTCATTACATGCCTGCAGCACAGTCCCACCTGAGCAGCAGCAGCTCCACCTGAGTCCTGGGACGAACTCCAAGACTGTGTATGAGTGTGTATGAGCCCATTGTTTCATGTGTGTGTGTGTGTGTGTGTGTCTCTGTGTATGAGTTCATTGTTTTGTGTGTGTGTGTGTGTGTGTGTGTGTGTGTGTGTGTGGCAGGAAGAGAAAGCACACTGCACCAGTTTCTGAGCTCTGACTAATCTTCCTGAGCAGCAGCAGAGTCACTGACTCTCTCAAACAGACTCTCAGTGGTCTTCCTCATCCGCGTCTCGATGAAGGGCAGGAAAGCTGAATTTACTGAAGTTCGTGTGGCTGCTTCGGCCTCCGCTGAGAGGCCCTTTGATACGAACACACCTTTCATGAGGTCATTCCAATAAATCAATGAAGCGTCGTGCAGTTTTGATGCCACGGCGCCTGTAAATGTTTACGATCCCTGCAGCACAAACAGGACATGAAGGGAGACACACACACACGGGCGCGACACGACACGCATCACCGGCCCTCTTATGCCAGCCTGCACACTGGTGGCGTGTCATCACAGCTGAAGCACAGCCGTCCTTCCCCCCAGCATCAATGCAAGCCACCGCTCAAGAAAAGCAGCTACTTCATCACAGCTGCTCCCCATATCGGCACGTCGTCACACCTGTCTCTGTCCTCTGTCTCTGATATCAGGTGTGTGTGCTACAAGGTACGTCACGACGTCGGCGTGAGACAATGGTCAGCCGTGGGCGAGTTTGACTGTTTATACCTCACTGATGGTTCTGTCAAAGCAGCTGAAAACACAGGCGTCAGCGCCATTTACGCTTATTTCATTAGAGCTCAGTGTCAAAGTCAAGCAGTAAACTAATCCCTGTTTGTCTTTATGAGCCACAATCAGACGCTGTCTTTTCTGTCTGGAGATAAGAGAAGCGACAGGAGGTCACAGGCAGTGTGTCCTTTCATTGGCTCACTGAGAGACAAAGAAGAAGAGACTTGATGGTTTAGGTGGTTCAGTGAGGCCTCTAAGAAAGCGGAGGATGTGTGGATGCTGGTTCCTTTCACACAGTTTTAGACTTAGTGAAAGGCACCTGTGAAAGGCTTTGACATTTCACCTGCACTGTGTGTGAGCTCTCTGTTGGTTCATGAGTCACTCTGCAGCTACACCTGCCATCCATCAAACACAGGAGCATGTCAGCGACAGGCCTTAGCGTGCAGCTGTAACTCGCTGCCCTGCTCCTCACCGCTCGCGTGTTTAATTCCCTGAGGATTAAACTGATATCTGAACTTGAACACTTTAATCCCGGGCGTGTCCCCGCCATGTGGGCGTGTGGGTGCGTGGCGTAATCACACATTTGGGCTCAGGCGCATCTGCAGGCCCAGATTACTTCTGCTGAGAAAGAAATGTAATCACAAGGCGGCTTGCAGAGGAGAGGAGGCTCGTGCTGAAGGCACTGAGGGCAGAGTTCTCCATCACCACCCAAACACTTCTGAGGGAAACACGCAGGGACCTCATGCATCAAACCTGCTGTCATTTAGGCCCACGAGCGAGACAAAAGAGGAAGCTTCGTCTCAGGATGTTTGAGATCTTTTCTGTATGATCAGTCCGTCAAACAGAAGACATTTACCTGGACGCTCCATAGGACAAATCCCACCTGCAGGTCCAGGCTGCAGATCAGACAGCTGTGCATTACAGCTGCATGTAGGTGTAATGACACCATGGTTGTTAATTAAGTGTTAATCAAGAGTTTCAGAATAAGCACTTCATATGTGACGTCAGTGTCCTGATGTTTATACCGCAGCTGCAGACAAAGACACGTGCAGACAATGTCACCATGACCTCCAGCATCACCTCAACGCCAAGAAACATTCATAACAACTGACACAAGCAGCACAATAACATGTTAGCCATGGATCGAATCAAGACTTGGAGCAGAAATATTCTGCTGGCAAGAAGAACAGATTTTCTTCTTTTCCAGAATCATTTCAACCGACACATTTGTGAAGCACGTTAGCATGTGATGCTAATCCAGACCTCGAGCACGTCCACTGGGAAGAGGCTGCAGTCAAAGCGTTCATGCGCAGTGAGTCTGTGGGCTCAACGCTCAGTAAAATCTCCATTTCTCAAGCTGACTCAGACTGAGCTGAGCAGAGATGTGACAGCAGCTTACAGCTCTGTGAAACGCTCAGTGCATCATGGAAATATCAGATAATGCATTCACACTGAGAAGTCTTTCTGTGAGAGCACAGACAAACTGTGGCTGTGCTCTGCAGCTGCTCTGGACTGGCGGCCATGTTGTGTGACTGCTGTGACCGGGCTCCTATAGTTAGCTGCTGAGCCGGAGGAAGCAGGATGTTTTGTTGGAAGCTCCTTCGCTGGCCACAGCCCAAAGGTTAATAACCCCCAATCAGGCCGAGGAGGGACGGCCGCAGAGACCTCGACAAACACGAAACACACACACACCCTAACAATACACACATGCGCAAGGCGGCTGGAGCGTGTTGTTTGATTTCCACTCTAAAAACCATCACACCCACTCAAACAGCTCAGGAAGCGTGTATCGATGCCGTCTGTGCGTGTAAACAGCGAGATCACGGCGGCGAGAAACACGGGCAGAGTTCCGCCTCCGTCACATGATCTCTCTGCATGGCGGGGACAAGAACTGGCCCCAGACCAGCTCATCAAAGCACTCAGAGAAGGAAGTCAGCCCAGCAAAAAACACCTGCCTGACGCTGAGCCCTCTGGATTCTAGCTGCTGATTGGTCGACCTCATTTCACTGACAGAGAAGCAGTGAAAGCGGCTGATTGGTGGATTTCAGAAATGTGTTTCTTTCTCTGTGTAAGCTCTTCCTCAGTCACAGATCCTTTGAGAACCTTCAGGTGTTTTTCAGCCTCAGAAACTGGAATATGGATCCATTAATGCACCTGTCGTGTTGATGTCTTAACGCACTGCTGGCGTTAAATGCTTTGCATTTCTCTTTGTGTTTTCTATTTTTCTGAAGGAAATCAGGATTTCACCTGTTGCTCTCTGGTGTAATTAGCAGCTGCTGTGTGTAACACCGTGACTGAGCCTCCGTCTGTGCTGTGGTCACAAAACCTCGAGTGCTCTGATGATGCTCACCTTACTTTCTAATCAGGTGCTTTGATTTTTAGCGTCTTTTCCTTCTTTCACCATCAGGACGGAGAGCTGCACCGAGGCCACACTACAGCTCACACATCTGGACCCGTCAAACGTGGTCAAACAGCTGGAAACTGCGTCTGCACTGAGATCAAATCCATCATGAACGAGGCTCAACGTGAGGTTCGTTAAAGAGCTGAACGACGCGTCAGCTGGAGATCACCGGCTGTTATCTCAGTGTTTGACAGACTGTACATCATGAATTGTCAAATAAAGGCTCCGTATCAAATAACGATAATGATTATAATATATTAAGGCTGTTCTGGATCTCCAGCTGCTGGAGCGTCATCATATTACAGATGTTTAAATTTCCATTTTTCTGAGCAGGTTATGATTGTTTTTTTTGCATGTAAGGCGTGACGGTGTGGTGGTACTGTCAGTATCAGTGCTGTGGAAAGGTGCTTTTCATTGAATTCATCATGACGGCGGGTTAAGAAATCAGATCGCAGCCGTACACACACTCACACACACTCTACAGCACCGCATCCACAAGACTTACACATAAAGATTTACATAAATTACATTAACGAATTCATCCAGACGAGGAGCTGCTGAGAAATTCAGATTCTATATATTTTCATATCACCAACATTAACAAGCTCTCTACGAAGAAATCACTTCCTGTATTTGAGGAAAATACTATTTCCTGTTCCTGTTCATCTCACACCTTTTGTTGTTGCTGTGAGCTCAGCGTTTGGTGACGCTTCACAGCGTGTGATGTGTGTGACAATAAGAAACGTGACGACACACACGTGGTCACCTCACCGTTAATCTCACACTGACACTCAGCTGAAGATGACTCCACTGTTCAAACACACAGAAAAAGCCTGACTTCAGACAAAGCTGCCACAGATACACAGACACTTAACCGCTGATGAGCTTTGTGCAAATATCTCCCAGCTGAAGGCAGCACAAGCAGTATGAAACCTTGATTATGGGATGGTTGTTTGTGGCATGAGAGCTGCATGATGGACTAAGACTGCTGAAAAGCAGACGGGATGCAGGGATGGAAGACAGAAGGGGGAGAGAACCAGCGTGAGGTGGTGGAGGAAGAGGAGGGCAGGAGAAAGGGTGGAAAAAGACAACAGAAAGCAGGAGGACAGAGAACATGGAGTAAAGGTTCTCCTGTGGCATTCGGCTCAGTGTGAAGTCAGCACATCGCTCAGTGACGATGACTGGGGGAAGGAGAGGTGAGACAGGCAGAATGCAGCACTGAGCAGGCTCACCGTGATGGATGTCCTTCATTAAGGAAGCTGAAAACCAGGCTCTGAACAGACCAGGGCTTACTTCACAGCTGCATGACAACAGCTGCCTTTTAGAAGCTGCATCAAGGTTTGAAGGACACAACAGGGGCGACGAAGGTGGAGCTGAGCTCACACCTGAAACTTTCTACAGACTAGAAAAGCTCAGAGAACTCACACTCAGTCCTAAATATTCACAGTGTGTTAATGCTTTGTCCCTTTGTGTGCCTTTAATTCCTCCTGATGAGAGACCACCACCACATAATGAGAGGCTGCACAGTGATAACTGCCATTTATGAGCACTGACGTACAGCACCCTTCTCGCTTATAACTCTGCTTAATGAGAGCTTTATAATTAATGTCATTCACTCTCCTGCATCTGTGACTCCCCATTAGCGCCCCTCCAGCCACCCTAACGGCCCACAGCAGCTATCTGGGCTCTATCAATCAGCCCCTCGGCCCGTCCCCAGCGCTGGGACGGCGATCAGCTCGAGTCCCAGAGGTCGTTCTGGCTCGACGGCTCCTCAGCTGCACTCTGATCGCTCACGGCGGGTTAAAGGATGGAAACCACTCTCCCACATCACTGCCAGGGAGCGGAGCCGGGTTAATGGTTAACCTTAGAGATAGCTAATGAACAGAGCCGAGGCTACTGTCAGACAGGAGTAACACTGGGAGCAGACTCTGAGTCAGCGCGTCTGATTCCACTGCCAACATCTGATACTCAGCCCTGATTCAGAAACACAACTTTAATACTTAACTTTGAGAAAGACAACATTATGTTCATGCAACACAATGTAAAATGACCCAAATCATGATTTAAATGACTCTGATCAAAGAATGAGCCAACAAGATCACAAATCAGACGTCGGCGTTGAGTTTGAGGAACTTTTCGACACTCAGTGCTGCAGACAGCATCTTCCGCGGCTGATGTGGCTATTAGCACGTATCGTAGCCCCACGGCTGGAGCCATGCTGGTCTGTTTAATACTGAGGACAGTCAGATAAACTGTGTGAAGGCTCAGCCTCATCTGAAACCAGTTAAAGAACCAGAGCAGCAGGTTGGATGTGGAAACTGTTTGTTCACACAGATTTTGTGTCTCATATCCAGAGCTAACGTTAGCTTAGCACGAGCTCAGCTGGTTTTTCATTACAGGAAATCCTCCTCTGCTGGGTCGGCGTGTGTGTCTGTGGCTGCTTTATGTAAATGTACTTCATAGTACACTGACTGTTGTACTTATATAATATACTTTGGGTTTTCTGCCGAATAACTGCTGTTGACGTGTGTAATCCTAAAGCGTGTCTAACTCTAATCAATCACATTACATTCACTAATTAACCTCCATTATGAGGCAGGTCACTGCTTCCAAAACACATGTAGGCCTACACCTCACTTTCATTCCTATCAGGAGCCAAAAACACATGTGGTTTTAATCATTTTTCTTCCATAAGATCTACCTAAGATCTAGGATTACCTAAGATTCTTAAGAGATTATCCGTCACGTCGTTCATTGAGTGAAAAGAGGTCGATGCTGTGAGTGTCTGCACAGTTTTGAATATGCTGCAGGTATTTAAGCCCCCTTCTGTTGAGCATGTGACGTCTCATTGGTGTGCTTTGAATTTGTTAGTAAAAAAATCAAACATGTTGAAAAAACAGGAGACTTGATGAGGTGAAGAAGTTTCCTGTAACTCTGATGTTTGAATTATAACTAGAATCAGGTCATAATGTGCGTCACTGTCTGCAGAAAGCGTCTTCAAAAACCTGATTCTGTTCCATGTAGGGCTTAAACCAAAAAGCACAATCCCGTCCGTCCCATTTCACACGCAGCCTGCCGCTCCTGTCAATCACGACGTGACGGCGGCGATCAGATGGCAGGATGTGACCTGCGCACGGCTCCTTCCTGCTACTTAAAACCCTCTGAGCTCTGAATGCAGGAGGGAGCTGATCGCATAAACTGCGAAGCCGAATAAATGTGAGCCGATGCAGAAAACATGAAATGTTTGGATAACGCTGGTCGGACCGGTCGCCGGGCCGCCCGAGCCGTCTGACTCCAGATCAGCCGAGTCACGCTGGAGCTGTTCATTGTGTCCACCGGCTCAGGTTTCTCTGACAGAAGCGTCGCAGCAAGAAAGAGAGATTTCAGTTTGTGTCAGATCGTTTTTCATCCAGTCAGCTGTGTTCCTGCGTTTGTTTGTCACGCTGAGGCGACAGAACTGAAGATCAATGAGGAGCTCCTCATCACAGCGACCCCAGAAAGCTCAACTGTTTTCATGGTTTTAAAGTGAAACCAGATTGTAGCTCCAAACTTAAAACCAAAGGAGAAACAAAGGTTTTCTCGCCGGCAGCCTGTAGCTGAGCGTCAGGACCCTGTGAGTGTAAGCACAGCGGCCCCCCGCCCCCCGCCCCCCGCCCTCATTAACACTCTCCTGTTCAGCACATTGTTAATCCGCGGCAGGTTTCAGTCGACTTCCAGTCTGCTCTAATTAGCGTGATCCTGCTGGGGGGCTTCAACTGGAAACAACACCTCCCTCCTGAGTCTGCAGTGCAACAGATTATCTCTGCTCATCAGCAGCCTGAGCTGCAAGGAGGAACCTCTGGATGCTTTGTTTGGCACGTTTAGACGGTCTGCAGCTCGACGGGGTCTCCACCTTCACCAGCGACAGGCAAAGAGGGCCGCACCTGAGGGCGATGAGGGTTACAGGTTCGACTTCAGCCCTGAAGTCTGTGGTTCTTCTCTGAGTGCATCATCAGACATTAATCATGTGACGCCAACCTCCAAAAACTCAGTTCTGCTATTAAAAAAAAAAAAAAAAACACCAAATGTCTGCAAATTCCTTTCTGAGCATCGATGTAGATGAAGATTCTTCAGACACTTGATCATCAGACAGCTGGACTGAGGAGGACATCAGTGACACCTGAGATCCTCCCTCTGCACCATCTCCTTGACCCCCGCCCCCTCCTCCTCGTCATGGAGGACAGAGATGAAGCCTGACACACTGTCAGATTTTGCTGAATGAATTTGTGGAATATGAAACCTCTGACAGGTGAGCCTGGAAGTGAAAGCCTGAACCTGCTGCAGTCTGCAGGTGGATTAAATCAGGCCTGGACCTGTCCTCAGCCGCTCTGCACCAATGACACGGCCTGTCCTTGTTCACACAAACCGCTGAAGCTACACAACCCATGCACCCAATACAGCAACACAAAAGCCCCGAAACCAGGGAGGTTACATCAGCTCAGAGTCTGAAGACGAGGCCGAGAGCAGGAGGAGAGAAGCGAAGGGAAGAAGGAATGCACCACTGTCAGAATGACAGAGTGCTCTCACTCAGGCAGGGATGTGTGATTTGCAGCTGCTAATAACGAAGCACACATGGGAACATTAAACTGAGCACATCTCAAATACTCAAAGGTTCTCAAAGTGGAGACGGGTCTTAGATCAGAGGCCAAGTCCAGGAAGTTAATGTCCAAACTACAGAGTCCAACTATACCTCCACCTCCTGAGCACGAACAGCTTTATTCACCGTCTATAAAATATTGTATTAATAGAACAAAATCCTTATTTTAACCAGGCAGCACCTGATTTTAGAAAGCTTCAAGGACCAAGAACATGAGTACGATTAACAGTTTTATACTCGTGTCTGTTAAACATCCGACCCTGAAGACGAAGTGAAAAGAGAAAACGAGCATAGGAGGACCGAAGCCAAAAGCAGGACGATGCGCATGAATATCCAAGTAAGAGAAGCAAAAGCTGCATTTCAGAGCGATTCCAGTCAAATATTGGTCAAAGTTAAGAAGAGACTGAGCTGGATGTGTGATTTAATGCACTGACTGATGTGAAAACAGCTCAGACTCTCTCACAGCAGCAGTAAAAGCAGGAACATCGTCTGAAGGCGTTCACTGTGAGCACAGGGCCGCACTGCTTTTACTGCTCCCATTTAACCAGTCAGACCAGTAAACCAGGGACGGGTCAGGACCAGAGAGAAATACCGCACTGAAGACGGCCAATCAGCCTTCAGGACCCTGCGGCAGGCCCGACCAATGGAAGGTGAGACGTTTAACAAGCAGCTGCGACTTTGAGACGGAGAGGCCGTTTGTTTGTTTTACACAGTTACTCAACTTGTCCTCAGAATCAGAAAAATACTTCAGCATGAGAGCAACCTTCCACAAAAACACATAATTCAAAGGTGGAAAACAAGTCCGTAATTACCCCGGAGGTGTGAAAGCGAAGCCGGCACTGCGACCGAGGACGAGGACAAGAAAAGGACAGTTAGGAGGAACTTCAGTGCAAAAGGTTTTCACATAAATCTGTTCAGGCTGAAACACACGAAGATGAAATATATCGTTCCAGGTGTTTGTAACTGCGAGGAGACGTTAATGAAGAAGACAAAGACATGCAGCTCGTCTCATTTGTTGCTGTTCATGTTGATCATGCTGAAATGGATCATCTGTCCAAAACAATAACAAACAAAAGAAAAATGGGAGCTCTTGAATGTGTCTGTCACGAGGACGGATGGACAGTTTGTCCTTGAGGGGGTGTCACGTCCCTCCTTTATCAAACTCTGCAGATTATTTGGGACGCCATGAATCGCCTGACGTGCACCTGTCCTGATCTGATCATTTCAACCAGCGTAAAGAGTCTCTGGACGCAAACAGCTGACAGACTCTTTGACCGTAGAGGACGTTTGGGTGGGCGTCACGTCGGTACCGGCGGTCTGAAAGGAAGCCTGAACAGAGGACGGAGGAGGCGCTTTGACCACAGCTGCTGTTTGGATCTACGCACAAGCCATGGCGAGCGGCGTGCGTTACACGCGTTGACGAGTCAGACGTGACGCGTCCGCCTGCAGGTCAGGATATGGTGGAAATTTAACTGTAACTAAAGTCAGCAGGTGTTTACAGTCTCTGCTTAACACCTGGCCAGCAACGCCTGACACATGAGTCAATCTTTCTTCATCAATATCCTGTTAACAGTGCCAACAATTAGCCAACGGACATGACATGTATCAATAACTCATCTCCACTGGCTGTTCAATCAAAGACATAATCAATAGATCAACTGATAATGGAGGGAACTGTTGGCCGGAGCCTTCATCTTGTTGTTAGAGAAGAAGAGGAGAACTGGACAGATTTATGGTTAAATCCAGGCAGGCGGCCCCTGGAAGCACCGCAGACCCTGAAAGGTGATTCATTTCCCAGCATTCCACGGTGTAAGCGACCGGTCGATAAGCCACGCGGGACGGAAACAGCCTTCATTTCATCCTGTTCCACAGAAAAACAGCTGCAGCTCAAAACCACCTGTGTGACTCCCAAAGCTGCCGTGAAGCACGCCTCCTCACCGCCACCTCAGACCCGACAAAACACCTCATTCTGCTGGTCGTAACGGGAAGACTAGTCCCGGGCGCCGAGCTGTCTGTCTTCCTGTTGGACCGCTCAGGTAACGTCCTGTCCTGTTGGATTTGTGTTCAGCTGTTAGCTCCTTGACTCGCCAGTTCTTGATCATAAGTGATGTAATCATAATAAATGCACGTGAACCGCTGTGCACATTCAGGACAGCGGCGTGTCAGAGACCTGCAGTCTGAAACTGTAGGGGGCGCCAAATGGTGAAAAATATGAATTCTTACATAATGTTGCTTTAAGTTGGTCTTCGGACAAAACGCTGATATTAAAATAACTGGAAAAAGTTCAAAAACATGACAGCTGAAGGCTAATCTCATCAACAGGACGTCTGATCATGACTTCATGCCGAAACGTGAGTGACTTCACGTTTGGAAGCGGCTCTCGTGATTTAAAGGGCCGTGTGGACGATCGTGAAGGAAGACTGATGAAAGCTAAGTCTCTCCAAACAAACACAAACCGTTCGTACTGACTCAGAAATGATTGATTTAATCCTCTGCTGTAGTGTTTGAGATTCCTGAGCAGAGTTTCACATGAGCAGCTGCTGATTTTCCTCTCAGTCCAGAGACTCGAGTAAACTGAAAAATCTGGTCTGCATCAGCACAAAACGATGAGCAAACTTGGCCGAATGGAAACGCACACGCGCTGTCATGGACGAGCGAACTCAAGCAAGCTCCGAGTCTCTGCAAGCTGTTTACAGAGACGCCGTCCAGAAGACGGGACAGAGACAGTCCATAACTCCTGGACACGATGTCCGTGATGGTTACGTTCCAGAAGCTTTTCATGATAATTCACACATTCCTACGTTACACATAATTCCTCTCAGCAGTTATTTTAACTGGTTGAGTTAAAGCCAGTCAATGCATCTTCTGCAACGAGACAGTAACTCATGAGCCAACGCAGATCCACCCGGGATACATTAAACACACAGACAGGTGTGTGCGCACTGATGCCAGAGCTGTAACACCTGTGTGCTTAAAAAAAAATGCACAATTTAATTTTCTTCATCCTCAAAGGGGAAAGACTGACGCACCAGAGCAGCCTCCTCCCTCCACTGAGTGCTCCGTCACCACAACACATCACCTTCACTCACTGTCAGAGCAGGGATCGGCTGTCACGGTGCACTTCAGACCCCCCAGGGCCCCACTTCACATCCGCTTCCTTTAGCGAACCAACACACACACACACACACACACACACACACACACACACACACACACACGTTCATGCACCTGTCCGCAATGACTGAGCAAAAAGCACATCTTAATTCAGTCACTCCTGATCTCAGCTGGCCCTCTGAAAGGCAGACAGCGTCCAGCGCGAGGAGGATGATGTTGATGATGGCTGTTCTTCATCATCAACATCATCATCATCATCAACACTCAACAGCTGATGATGATCTGAATGGCTTTTTGACAATAACATGAAGACTGCAGGTTTTTTTTTAACCTTTAACTGTGCATTCAGTTTTGCACAAAAGGTGTTTCTAGTGTCTTCATGCAGGTGTGTTCGCACAACCAATCCTAATGTGATTTATTGTCAATTCTAAACCAGGACCCGCCGTACAGGAGGAGCCTTGGAAATGATCCACACTGCACTAAACACGACAGATATTTGTTATAAATGGACTAAAACGTGTAAAAACGCCGGTGTCCTCCTTAAAGTAGACAACAAGGCAAAGCTGAGCATGCTGAGGAGTCAAACTCAAATCAACATGAATTCACATTATTGTGAGTGCGGTTTCGTTTGAGGCTGAGCCGCTGTGCCCTGCGCGCGGGCTGACAGGCTCATCCAGGCTCAAGGACACCAGCTCGTCTACTTTCAGCTTTTTATCCGATAACACAGTGACACAGTGCCGGCGTGACTTCGCTAACTCACCGCATCTTTCTCCTCTCCGCCGCTCTGGTGCTCCATGTTGCAGAGCTTCCTCTTGTTTTTGTTTTCTGTCCTCTTCATCTCTGACTGTGGAGCGCTGCTGTTCGTGGGTCCGGCCCCGCTCACAGCACGTTTTGTTGTGGCTGAGCGCTCTCGGTGACTCCGGTTAGCGGGCTAGCACCGCGTCAGTTCGGCCGGTGTCGCCTTCAGTCCCGCCTCGCTGCCAACATGAAATTCAGAGCTTCTTGGTGCAGTTTCCGAGTTGAGCGTCCACTCGTGAGTTTGTTCCAGCCAGCCATTCCTGGTCCGCAGCCAGTTCCGCGGCGGTGGCTAGATCACCTGGAGCCTAGCACAACGCTTCGTGCGGACTCCACATCTGGAAAACGCGTTGTGACAAGCTGTCAATCAAGCTCGCGGCACCAGCAGCCACTAGTTCCTCCTTGAAGACAAAAAACAGGGCGGGTGCGTGGCTCAACAAGGCAGTTCAAAATGTTCAGGGTGGAAATGATCCATGCCGGGCTGCCTCCGCGGTGCTGTCTCTGGCAACAGTTCACCCAATCCGACTTGTTCCTGAGTTCGTAACGGCTGCTGCTAGCTGTGTAAGCTAGCTCCCTTCAGCGTGGCTAGCTGCGCGGCTAGCCGGGCTACCTGCTAACGTTTACCTGCCCAGGAACACCGTGATACCCATGACAGCGCTGCCTTCGCTCTGAACGGACGCTTCCAAATTATTCCCGCCAGGAATCTCAGCACGCCGTCATCCTCGGTGATTATCCGACATTTCGTATCCTCTTCACCGGCTCTCCCATCCTCAGATGAAGACTCAACTCCGTGAGAAGACACCGGGTCGAGCCCTGCGTTGAAGTGCTACCGCGGAACGGCACGGCTCAGGTTGTTTCCTGACTCTGACACGGTCACTGCGGTGTCAAGTTCGAGAGAACGACAATACGACATCCGGCTGAGCGTTACCACAATAAATGCATCATTTCCTCTGACAAACAATTTTGAACGTGATTATTACCGGATTTCTCTGATAAATCATATTTTGTGCTGAAAACACATCAATTCTGGGGGTGAGAAAGGGTTTCATACCACAAAAGATCTCCACAATATGTAATTTAAAGCTGTGTAGCTAGCCTATTGTGTCTGGTACAAGAACTCACGAAGAGCAAATTATGACAGAAGAGGGTTTTTTTAATATAAAAACGAAAGATGTCTCAGTGACACACAGTATTTTAATATAGTAGTACAACTCTGACTTGTAATGGTATAAAACTTATAGTAAAATAAAGTATTTTATCAGAAATATCGAATGCACACAGTATATTAAATAAATACATCCTGACATTCAGGTGTTTGTTGAACAAGGTGGTCACATTGTCTTCGTCTCCAGCCCTGAACGTTCCTTTCCAAGCGTCACACATTTTATTTTGAAAGGACGCTAATGCTCTTCCTTCCTCCGGTTCTAGCTTGACCTGGTGACACAGCTTGAATGATGATTTCTTTATGTTAAATTCCGCAGATTCATCACACGCGAGACGTTTGTAAGAGGCAGAATCATGTTTTAAGTGGTTTGGATCCATTTTGCTGTGTGTGTGTGTGTGTGTGTGTGTGTGTGTGTGTGTGTGTGTGTGTGTGTGTGTGTTAGTAGTTTTGTTGGAGTTTGCTGCCACCTGCTGAAGAACAGCCCAACATGCTTTGAATGTGTTTTTCTAATCTGTACATAATGTACACATACACAGTTGTTTTTTTCTGTTCAACACTCTGTGTGCTTTTTTTATCTTGACCTTTCTGTGCCACTGTTTTTTGTTTTGTTCTTTTTTTTCTTTTTGTAATACTTGCTGGCTGTGATGACTTAATTTCCTCAATGTGGGATTTTTTTATGCCTCAGCCGTCTCGGTGTACTAACTGTGCTACATAAACACATCTGTGTTGTCTTGTCTTCCTAATAACGACATTATTTTATATTTGTTTTATAGTAACAGCGTTATTCTGAAATAATTCAGCCTTCTTCGACACGCGTCACCTCTCGTGTTGCTGGTGCTGCTTCTGTCTTGTGGGACAAACAAAGGACATCGTGCAGTCGATCAAAGAAAGACAGTAAACAGGACAGATGTTGTTTTGTCCCCTTTTATTAAAAAGGTTCTTTTCTTTGACCCCAAAACATTTTTAATAAAGAGAACATGCATAAAAATACAGCTGGTCTTTTTCAAAGAGCGACAAACTTGCATTGATGTACACACTCCCTGTAATATGTACATACATGAGATGTGGCTCTTAACAGCACACAGACACTAAGAAAGACACTAAGTTTGACCTTTGACCTGTGGGGAATCACACAAATAACTTGATCATTTTACACCTGATTTAACAACATACACGTTGCTCACTTTGGTTGACCTTATTGCTTTATAAATATTTCATTACATCTCAGCTTAATGCTGCTACTTTGCCTTTTTTCCATATTGTGTACAAAACTCTGATTCATGTTAAGCCGAAAATGAGCGGGCCATTAAAATTGATTGTCAAAAAGCTGGACATGTTCATCCAAAAGTCATTTTTTTCAATGAATGCAGCCTCACAGCTAAAACAGATGACATGGCACTTTAACACCCAGGCCTAAAACATCCACAACAAGCAACCACAGAGGCTAGTATTGCACAGTAACCCAAAAGTTGCATATTTCAGTAAAAGTATTAGAGGGCAGTGAAGCCACAGTTCATGCACAGAAAAAGGTAACTAAGAAAAAGTAAAACAGAATCAAAGTGTGGAGAAGTCAGTGTAAAATACCCGATTTGAGAAAAGTTGAGTTGCACAGTGAGCGTCACGAATCCTGCCGGAGAAAACATCATCACACACAGATGTTCACGGCTTGATGCTGATTCTTTTTAAATGATTGTCATCTTCAGGGAAACTCAAACTCATAAAGGACATATTTAAAAAAAAGAAAAGATAAAGGTGTGGTCCATTTCTCTGGTTCCAGAAACGAAATGTCACCCCTCTTGGACCGTGCTCGACAAACTCTTTGCTTCTCGTGTGAAGCAGATAATCTGGTGACTGAAGGCAAACCGCTGAGCAGCTCGATGGCGCCGTCTGTAACGCGCTCGCTTCTACCATGATGTACTACGAAGCTGCAGCTTCATCTGAAGGCTTTCCAACACTGCAGGTTCGTGTTCCAACAGGAAAAACTGGGTTGGACCCATATTCTTATAAACAAGACTCCATATTCAACAGTTCAATCTGGAGCCTGAGGACTACGAGACAGAAAATCCTAAATTTGTGTTTTACCTGTGATTAAAAGCACAAGAACATCATCTACCAGCTATTTCACCAAACTGTCTATTGATAGTTCTAGTATTTCTGCGTGTTCTCAGTAGTTGGCCGTTTTAATAACAATTTTTGTACAATTAGGACAAAACAAAATCATATCTGCTGTAGCGTCAGACAGCATGGCTTTGTTTCCACGAGTTCCTCAAACCACATGCAACTATTCTACACACTAACTACAAACAGGAGCCTCCGCAGAGGCCGACAGGAAGCACTTTGCAGTTTGGTTTTGGCTTTTTCAAAGCCCCTTTCCTGCTGGCATTGAGTGAATTTTAGTTTCTTGAATCCCTGCCGAAGCATGAGGCTCAAGTGGC
Organism: Chaetodon trifasciatus; assembly: GCA_037975065.1. Classification (NCBI taxonomy): domain Eukaryota; kingdom Metazoa; phylum Chordata; class Actinopteri; order Chaetodontiformes; family Chaetodontidae; genus Chaetodon; species Chaetodon trifasciatus. The sequence goes on from JBBMOE010000039.1 coordinate 5,537,762, forward strand.
TTCTGATCAGGAGCGTACGACGTTAACGCTGAGGGAGAATATTTGTAATGAGCCAAATGTGACGTTCGGATTCAGGAAAAACAAGATGAGAGCAGTTTCACTGTGTGCATCTGCCTGCATTAAACCTGCCATCAGACCAGGACTAAACTGACTCTGAGAGCCCAGCGACTGTTTTAATTATCAATTCATTCGTGATAATGGAAAAAAGACCTCATCACAAGCTGTGAGTCATGAGCTCAGAGAGAAAACACTTCAGCTGAAGCGCTCCTCACACCTGCACACATTAAACCAGCACAAATCACATTCACACGTTCATCAGCCCGCAGACATCTAACACACGTTCATCAACACTCACGCCGACTGAAAAGTTTCTCCAGCCAATCAGAAAGACAGAAGCTCCAGCATTTTCTGTTTGAACAGCAGGTGACGACTTGAGGCCGGTGCACTACAGGAAGGCTGACTGCAGGGGGCGCTGCTGGCGAGCCGGTCCCACCACAGCAGAGGAGGAGGAGGAGGAGATGAAGGACGTCCGGGGCCTCACGACACCCCGACCAGGAGAGAAGGCGAGCTCACAGAAGCCTCCTGAGTTTTCACCTGAAACACATCCAGAGACTCTGAATCAGCTGCAGAACGCGTCGACTGTCCGTCGATGATTAAAGCTTCACGAAGAAGCTGAACAGGAGGAAGAAAAGCTCCTGAATGAAGAGACGATGAAGACTTTGATGCACAAAGCAGTCAGAGCAAACTATTTAACTTGTGGATTGATGTACAATGGTTACACTGAGGGAGTTAATGTTTACTGAGCACACAGATTAGTCGTTTTAAGTAACCCGAGGACACAAAAACCAGACTGTGGATTATGGCTTCAGGGAACAGAACAAAAGCAACAGACGTGATTAAAACGGTGAGAAAAACAACAAACTGCACGCACTCATTTGTGTTAAACAGCACCGATGTTGCCGGACTAAAAAACAAAATGGTACTGTAGAGGTTTCTGTCCACATCCAGCCTGTCTCACGGTCTTCCTCTGTGTCTTATCTCACCTGCCTGACTTCTGTCCATTCATATCATCACCTGTGTGTTCTTGTGTGAGTGCAGCAGCAGATACAAACAAACAGGGGCCCACATGTCAAAACATGGCTCCAGAGCACCACCAGTGGTGTCTTTATAGTGCTGATATGAGAAAAGTCATCAACCAGCAGACAAACGCCACAGCGAGGACTGGTTTTATTGTTAAAAATGAAGAAATGAAGTCCTCAGAGAAGCATCAGAAAAGCTCCTTCGGCCTCTGAGTGCAGCTGCTGCAGCTCTGGTTTCATGTTGGGCTGCTTGGTTTGCTGACAACATGCTAAAAACAACACATCACCAAACAGCAAGCAGCTTCATCGTGTTATCAGGGCACTGAACCCAGCACAGCAAAGCCAGGGGACCGTACCTTTACAAGGCCAGGGGAGTGAGGAAGAGGAGGAGGAGGAGAGAGAGGAGGAGAGAGAGGAGCAGGGAGGAGGTATGGAGAAAGAGGCACAGCGAAGGGAGGAAATCCTGAGCTCGTTCTCCTGAGGAGGCTCAGCGGGAGAGAAGGAAACGAGGAGTTTTACTTGAACTGAGTGTTTTTCGCTCATCATCATCTCATCCTGACTCATTCTCTGCGCTCGTGATGCTCAGCGACGTGAAATCCAGAGTCGGATTAGAACTCACCTGCAGGTTCGTCTTGGCTTTCTTCAAGACGTCCCGTGTCCTCGACACTGAAAACAAACACAAACATCCGTGAGCCTTCGTCTGCTCGCTCAGCAGGCGGACTGCAGGTGACAGGTGAGAGTGTCAGGACTGGGTACGAAAGGGGCGTCCTGGAAAGGCTCAGCCGTTCACAGAGGATGGAGCGAGGTTCACCGCTTTGTGAACACATGATTGGATGAAGGAGATGAACACATGGAAACTGCTGTCAGTGAACACAGTTTGATTATTGATGATTGATTCTGTTTTATGTCTGTTTTAAACAGCGTCAGACGGGTTGTGAGATTAAGGGAAGAAATGATCACTGATCTGTGGCTGCTGGCAGATTTCTCGAGTTATTTCGTGCTTTATATAATAAACAGACTCACGCTGGCTGACGATAAAGTGCTCCATGCTATCTTTGGTGCGGTTGGAGCTCTTCACTCTCTCCATGGCGTCCTGTAGAGCCTGCTCTTGATCTGAGAGCCTCAGTCGGAGAGAAACGACCTCCTCCCTCAGAGACTGATCCTACAAACACACACAGACACGGCGCATGGGTTGTGTTTGTCCACACATGCAGACGCACACACAGATCGATGACCAGTGTGAACACAAAGCTTTACTCATGCAACCAATCACAGCACAGGAACGAAGCCACAAACGTTGGTTCAGACCTCGTTGGCTCTGACCTGTTTGGTCTCCTCCACGTTGGGCAGAGCCGCTCTCCAGAACATCCGGAGCAGAGAGTCGGCCTCCTCCAGGATCTGCCGCAGGGTTTTAGTGTCAGGCAGCAGCTTCCTGACCGAGTCTGAAGGCTGAGACACAAAACACAACATGCTCATTAAAAGTCCTTATGTGAGGGACTTGAAACCACCTGATCTGTGGTACTATGTGTTCCTGGATCTCTCACCTGATGAAGGCTGAACTCCTGCGGGGCGCTCAGGGAAAACACGGCAGCCTCCATCTTGCGGAGGAGAGCGCCGCCCTCCAGGATCTGCTGCTGCAGAGCCTTGAAGTCATCAATGTGGCCCACTGCATGGCGGCCATGACGGTTAGCGAACGAACCGTCTGGGGCTTGACCCTGCAGGGTGGAGGCTGCTGGGAGAAACAAGGAATAAGGAGACACGTGAGTTCTATGTGCATGTGATGTGTGGAGAACCAGAAAATCTGATGAGCTGAAGAAAAGGTTAAAGAGCTGCAGGTGAACGTTGCTCTCACAGGTAAAAATGGCTGTTTAAGGTAAAACTGTTCATTCTCTGTGAGTCGCCTGACCGTGAGGTTCTCACCTCGATCCGCTGCTGCAGCCTCTTCTGCATGTTTCCGTGCAGGATGAAGAGGAGACGAAGGACTGACGAGTCCAGTGTCTCTCACAGGTGGAGAGGGAACGTTGTCTGTGGAGGAGGATTCACATCAGAACTGAACCGAAAAGTCTTTCTCTGCGACTGACTCAAAGAAATCTGCAGTCTTTTCTTCTGATTTATTCCCTCCGTGTGGGACATACTGACCGTTGAAGAGCTGTCTCCTGGATCGAGGCTGTGCGTCAGCCTGTCCACTCAGCTGCTGCTCCAGCTGAAGGTGCAGCTCTCTGGGGTCAAAGGTCGCAGTGCTGTGGTCGAGGTGGACGCCGTCACTGGCCTGAGCTGCTTGGAAACACACAAACACACATGAATCCTAAAATAATCGGCCAGTAACTTTAACATTATCACGTCCCTGAATGTCCCAGGGACGGTGAACTCGAGCACATTTCAGGGAGTTCACGCAGCGTCTGTTACCTGTGTGTGTGTTTGTGCTGACTCCGCACACTCTGTGGTACACCTGCAGCTCACACTGAAGAGAGGTGACCAGACTGCGGCTCTCACACAGCTGCTGCTGGAGGACGCTCACCTCGTGCTGGAGTCTACGAAAACACACACATGAAATCACATCTTATTCAGCCTGTGTCTGTTTTACACACACACACGCACACACACACACACACACACACACACACACACACCTGTTGATGGCCTCCTGGTTCCTCTGTCTGTCCTGTTTCAGTTGTGAAATCTCTTGGCTGCGAGCTTCGGCCTCACTTTGCAGTTTCCTGCTTTGCTCCGCCCACCTCTCAGCCTCTAGCTCCGCCTCCTTCAACCTGGCCCGCTCCAGCAGCGCCGCCTCCCTCAGCTGCTCCGCCTCCTTACTGCCCTCTGCAGGGGACACGTGACAGTACAGAGCTGACCCCAAGCCAGTCAAAACCGTTAAGACTTTCAGTCTGATCGCAGGCTGGAAAGCTCTAAATACAAAGACACCAGCGGACGAGGTTACAGACGTCACTGTGGACGTCACACTGTACCTCTGCTCGCCTCCTTCAGCCGGTTCTGCAGGCTGACGTTCTCCTCCTTCAGAAGTCTGATCTCGCTGGAGAGCTGGCCGACCGAGTCCAGACCCTGGATGTAGATGTTGGTGGGAGCGCCTGCGGAGGACGGGGAGATGTTAACCACACACACCATGATCCATACTGTATGTTAGAAGCTCTGTGACTGACACTTTGGTGTGTGTGCGTGTGTGTGTGTGTGTGTGTTACCTTTCTCAGTGGTGGTGCGAGCCAGTCTCTCCTCCAGTTGCTGTCGGAGGCGATCGTTGGTCTGGATGGAGTCCTCCAGTCTCTGTCTCAGGCTCCTGATCTCTCTCAGGTGCTCCTTCATCAGATCTGAACCTGCAACCAGAACACAGGTGATGATCTGCAGGTAGAGACCTCAGATTGTTCCACTGTTCATAATATATCACATACATAATATTTCCTGGTGGGCTTTTACTGTTAACACGCAGGAAGTGTTGAGAATCAGTGACAGCAGCAGTAGAAGCAACCGTCTGATGTGACTTCACTGAACTGATGGAATTAGTGTTGTGGAAAAAGCACATTACGCTAAAGGATGCTACAACCAATCCCACCCCCACCAAATGTTTTTATCCGGCCCTCATGAGCGACCAGGCTTATACATGTTTATGCTAACGACGGTCAGAGAGACTCGGCCACTATTTGAATACAGGCTTTTATTCAAGGATTAACAATTAGGGATAATGAAACAAAACAGCAGCTCAAAAATGTGGATTTTTGCTCTGAAATCCTCTTTGTCATTAACCAAAGCTAACACACTTCATGTCTACCTGTGTGACTGGTGCCTGACTGGTACCCCGAGGATCCTGAAGACAGATCAGCTCCAAGTCTTACGGGTCGGGTACCGTAGGTCATATCCCACAATGCACTGCTCTCCAGCAGACTGACCCCAGCTTTCATGGCTGAGCTGGCGTCCAGATTGCTGCTGGTAGCGCTGCTGAAAGGAGACGGCTGGTATCCGTTGTAGGAGAGAGGCAGGAAGGCCGAGGCGTCGGGCTGCTGGTGGGCAAAGGGGAAACCCTGAAGAGGTTTGGCCTGGGGGGTGGAAAACCCTGAAGAGGAGAAAGTAACAAGAAGGACGGAAGTAAATAAAAGCAAACATCAAAGAAGATGGAGAGTGTTAGTGAGTCACAAGGGAAGAGGAGAGGAAAGACTGAAGGAGAGATGAAGGGGTTTCTTCTGACGTAGGAACGACTGAACCGGCCAAATGAAATCGGTCTGGTTTGGGTTTCTCAAGTCTCCAGCTCTCATTAGTGTTTAAAGATCACAGCAAATCCTTCTCAAGCTGGCTGCTGCGGGTTCATTAAGCATCACACGAAGAACTGTTATTCAATGACAGAGAAAGCGCAGTGAGCTAAAGATGAAGGCAAAGGGAAGAGGAGGAGAAAGCACAGAGGAGGTGGCAGTCTGGGGTCAACTCTCACTTCACCCCCTCCTCTGTCGACCCGCAGCAGCACCAGCATCAGTGATGCTCGTTGTGATGCTGAGGCAGCTTTATGACGCCAGCGTCCTTCACAAACCACAGCGTGGCTCTCCTCCTAATGTCAGCGACGGCTTGACTTCGTGTCTTTGAAACTCTCAGCCTGGTTAGCTGCTGACTTCAAACACTCGGTTAGTTTAAGATTTAACACAAACTCGTGCGCATGCAGTCAGACCGACGCACTCTCATTGTCTCCCAGCTGCCTCTGTAACATCTGCAGCTCCTGATGCACCTCAGCCAGGGAGAAACCCACGCCCCCGCCGCCTTGATAACGGGCTCGCAGAGCTGTGGGGTGGGGGTGGAGGGGCAAAGGTACCCTCTGGGTGGAGGAGGGGGGAGGATGGGAGGGGGTTGAGGTGAAGCCTGAGGCTGGAGCTGGGAGGAGAAGAAGAATCCAAAGCACAAGGATGAAAGAGAGACAGAGGCAGAAACAGAGAGACCAGACTGCAGGAAAACAAGCTTTCACAGCCCGAGTCACACACCTGAACCCACGCCTACCTGTCTGACTCTGCATGTCTGCGGGTTTGTGTGGCGAGCCGGGGCATTGCATGCTGGGACAGCTGAGCCAGGACTGGGCTCTGTGGGATGAGGTGATGGATGGAGGGACAGACGAGTGATGGGACATGGAGCCACTGCGAGAGCGGCAGTCTGGAAATGAAAAGAGTCGGCTGTCACCAAAGGACGCGATGGACGGGACGGACAGCCTAACAGGTGCGTGTGTGGATTAATCCGCCGCAGAAAATAGTCCCCAGATGCACTAGCATTTGATAAAAAGTACAGTTTCAGGAAACTAATGAGCCTTTTTTAAAATGAAACTATAAAACTGTGAAGTCTGTTTTGAGATTAAATCTTCAGGAGGAACCAATGAGCTATGACTAACACATAGTTGGTTTTGGATTTTCATGGAATTTGTTGACAGTGTTCAATATTTAGCTGTATAACAACAGTATTGATTACTTAAAGCGCTCAGGTGGTGGATGTTTTATTCAGCGGAGTCCAGGTGAAGCTGGACGACGGCTGTCCTCTCCTCACCTGTGCTGAGTCTGGTAGAACTCCTTGTTTCCTTCTGGCCGAGCTCGCTGGCAGCGTCCACGTCAGAACAAAGCTCCAGGTCATCGTTCGTGGACCCGTGGTCATCGGACACGTAGGAGATGCGATCCGATTGGTCGGTGGTGTCGGAGAGGGCGTGGCTGCTGCAGGGCGTGTCAGAGCGATGAGGGTGATGATGGTGGTGATGCTGGTTTAGTTTGGCGCGCAGAGACTCGATGACCTTGTCCTTCTGCTGCAGCTCCTTACTGAGCCTATACACACACACACACACACACACACACACACACACATTCATTCAATCAGTTTTCTTGATTCCAGACCACAAGTCCAGATCAAAGTGCCTCAACACCACAACGTTTGTTCTGGCTGCTTCCAGGAGTGAATGAGTGTAACTGTACGAGTTTGATCAGACCGACGATTCAGTGGGTCTCAAATCAAAGATTAGGGTCTCAACGTTATGTGTCTTTAATGTATGACATGTCCTGTACGGACAGCTGGCGTGGACAACCTGGGCACAGATGTCAGGACGGTCAGGGCAGATGAGTTCCCTCCAACTTCTAAAAAACATGATGTTTTCACCACCAATCAATCATTAAAACGTGCCTTAACTTGCTCCTACAGCCGCCTGTCAGATCAGGTTTTGTTACATACATGTGAACACGCGTGGAAACATCAGTCCAGGTGTAAATCACTTAAAAATGATGGAACTGTTTCAGAAAATACAGGCATTCCTTCATGAAAACTGAATAAACCTTCACCGCACCCGGAGCGTCTGAGAGCAGCTGCATAAGTTGCTTTGTGACTTAAAGGATAACGAGCATTAATGAGTAACGATGTACCAGGTGTGTGAGTCACCTGCCTGCTGATCTGGACTGTCTCACAGAGGCTTTGCCGACTGCATCACGGCGCTTTAGGGAAGCCTCTTAGCGACACTGCATCACATCACACAGGTGAAACTGCAGACTCACACTTTGTCAGGAATAACATTTCTACACTGAAACGAATGAAACGAAACGTCTGAAAGTGAAACCTGGACGGGCAGACGGACAGAGGAAGACGGAGGGACGACGGGACAGACAACACGCTCACAAGGCATGACACGAGCTGTGTATTCAGTGTGTCCCCTGCAGAGGATTTAATTAACAGTGACGTGTTTGTACACAGATGCTGAGGTGAAGGTCATTCATTCATATTAATGACAGACTCACACACACACACACACACACACACACACACGCACACAGCATGAATGTCAGCATACAAAAATACATTCAGTCTTCAGTCATCTGTCTCAATGACAGGCGGCATGGTTAGCCTAGCTTAGCATAAAGACTGGAAACAGAGGGAAACCGCTAGCAGCACCGCTAAAGCTCACTGATCAACATGAAACAGTCTCAGGGACCAAACCAACACCTGTGCTCACTGACTGAACCTGGCGACCTGTGCTGTAGCTGGAGACACTGGGCGGACGGATACACTGCGGTTTGTCGAGAAACAGTCCCTCCACCACTACCAGGTGATGGTGGGTTCATCTGTTCACTTTGGACAGAGCCAGACTTTTCCTTGTTTCCAGTCCTGATGCTAAGCTAGGCTAACCATAGCTTGAGTTCAGCTCTGTCCTGGACACACAGACAGGAGACTTGCACTTTTCATGTCTCTGCACTGTAAATAAGTAACCTGCAGTGTTTTAAAGGAGGCGACATGTTTCCCTGGTTTGTTTTTCTCCTTCTTACTTGTCGAGTTGTGCGATCAGAGCTCTCCTCTCCCTGTCGGTGATCTTCTTCAGCAGCAGCAGCTCCCTCTCCTGAGCCTTCCACTCCCACAGAGAGAAGGAGAACAGAGAGTCTCTGTACAGCGGGCTGCTTTTCGACAGCATGGCCTTCCACAGAGGAGCCATCAGCCGCCTTCAGCCCGCTCCTCTTACCCAGCCGACGGCTCTCTGCTCGGGCTACTGACTCACCATCTGTCCCCTGATCTCTGTCCTCTCTCGGACCCCGGGGTCGCCTCAAACTTTCTCTGTTTCAGTTTTTCCTCCCGGCCGTGTCTTCAGAGGTAAACGAGCCCAGCTCATTGGCTTAGCAGCCGAGGTCCTGACCCCGGAGCATGTGTGACAGCAGGTACGGTGGACGGGCAGAGCGTGAGCAGGGGATAAAGAGATGTAGGGATGACTGAGCGTGTGGGCGACCAGGTGAAAAGCAAATCCTCCGATTAGATTCGGGCTTCCCGGGGAGATGGATTTTGTGTGGTTCCCTTCACACACACACACACACACACCTACACACAAATCCTGCGAGTGTATCTGTTAGGACCACAGGTGGTAACCCAAATAGATCCCAATTCAAACGGCAAGCACACAAAGACGAGCGCGTGGTAGGTACAGACTGAAGCCAGAAAACCAGAAAAAAGTCCTCTCACACAGCAGATTTAGAGGCTTTGTGCATTTGCTGCAACAACAGGATGACGTCCAAGTGTTTCAGATCCAACTGCAGCAGATCAGTCAGATGGTTTGATGACAGAACAGAGCAGCTGCCAGCATGGATCAAGATAAATGTGGCCAAAGAGCTGCTCCAATAAAAGCACAGCTCTGAGATTTCACCCCACCAGCATGTGATGAGGTGAAGCATGAAATGAATTTAAAAGCCCAAATACAAAAATTATTATTCTAATTAGCTCTGTGGTGAACCAGAAATGACTCAACTGCCTGAGGTCACCTGCAGCTGCACTCCGGGTCTCCTTGTCTCCTCTTTGAGTCTGCAGCTCTGCTAAATGTCCCTTTTACTCTTCACGTGTCTCGTCCCTAAATGAGTCTTTTTTGCTCTGAAGTCTTGACTAGTGGCCTCAAAGGAAAGCTTCTTATAACAACTCTGGACACGACCTACCCCACCAGCTCACACAGCAGCAGCAGCAGCAGCAGCAGCCCTGAGGGGAGATGCGGTGACGACAGAGCAACAAGAAGAGGGAGGCGAGGGAAAGAGGAAGGAGCGAATAAACGGACGTCCGGATCCCGAGGGCTCGTGCGTTCACGCTGCACTGCCCATCAGAGAAAGAATCAGAGGCTGGATGAACGACCGTCCACAACGCAGCACTTCCTCCTCCTGCTCGTTTGTTTGTTTCCACAGCGCATCTGTCCACCCGCAGAGCGTGCCAGCGTCCCCTCTGATGCAGCTCAGCGATAACTTCTTATTTTCAGGATTTACTGAGCAGTTAAAACGAGGCCGGTGTTGAAAGAAGATTCTTCAGGATGATTCTCAGGAGGAAACCTGATATCCAGCTTCAGCTTGAAGAAAATCCAAGGAAGTCAAGTAAGGAGGTGGAAGTGAAGACAAGTTTCAGTCAGAGCTGCAGTGTCCTCTGTCCTCAGACAGAAATCCAGGTTTTTGATGAGTAAAGCTTACATAATAGAGACAGAGCAGCGCTGGATGTTTAGCATCATGTGCAGCTCTGACACACTGAAGCAAACTGATGCTCTCTCTGCTGATCCACATCCCTCACGTTTCCCCTCCCTCTCTCTCTCTCTCTCCTCCCTCCCTCCCTCTCTCTCTCTCTCCTCCCTCCTTCCCTCTCTCTGTCTCTCTCTCTCTCCTCCCTCCCTCCCTCTCTCTCTCTGTGCGTTTAGCTGCTCCTGACCTATTTCCCTTCTCTTTGGAGGTCTTAATAACTTAACCTGATTAGAGGCCATGTCAACATGCCCGGAGCCCTACGCAGGCAGCAAAAGCCTCAGCAGCATTACGCCATCAGTGATCATCACACTCACACTGCGCACATGTGACGTACAGAACAAACAGTTATCCACACAGTGTATGAAGTGTACTGCGTATACTGTCCTGAGTTGTACCACAGTCAAGGGACATGTGTGTTTTTCCTGACTGGCAGGCGCCTCTGGAGCCCTGAACAGACACTTTTAGGGAGTTTTATTCCCCTCATGTAGCTCTAAAGTTGGAGAAATCTTCTTTTATTCCACCGTCTTGATGGTTTCACACTGTGTATCAGCTCGTTCCAGCTCTTCACTGAAGCTTTATGATGTTTTTTACAGACAAAGTGCACTTTGCCAAAGTTCAACCTGGCAGATTTAGTGTCTTTAAACTTTATGAATCCCCCGCTGGAGATAATAGGGCGTCACAGAAAGGAAGAAACAGTAGCGTAAATAAAAAAATAAACTATATATGTATATCGACAATACATAAAAGTACTCATAATACGACTGAATAGATATGTGAATTAAATAACGTAATGGCTGCCTGGATTCTGTTGGCTGATCATGTTTTTTTAATGCAGGGGGTGTCAGGGTGCACGGTGGGTTATCAAAGAGTACAACAGGGTTCAAATCCCACATCCTGAGCTGGTTTTGCTGCTAAAACACTGATTAATGCTTGGAAATATTGAGAAATGAACACGTCCAGTCTCACGTGGACCTCCATCTTTCTCTTACCTTCACCACATGCCTAGAAATAATAAAAAATAAGAACCAGATTTCTTCTAAAGTAAATATAAATGATATAAAAAGATCGTTTTTACAAGCCAGGGTTTTTATTTTTCTATATGAGGACATCTTTCCATGCCACGTGATAGTCAGTGCATCTGCATGTTTACACACAGTATGTGATTCAGTCTTAGTGCGACTTAAGTTAATGCAAAGGTTAATGCACCCCCCCCACCCACCCACCCCCACCTACACCCACACACACACACACACTGTGTGTACGCTCAGATTGAGAGGGACGGGCTAAATGAGAGCTGTCGCTGAAAACACACTCCATAATTCCCCTTCACATCTGGTCGGCCATCTGTGCTGCAACAACACGATGTTAGATTACTGCAGGCCTCTCTCTCTCTCTGTCTGTCTCTATGTCTCTCTACCTCTCTGAGGGCCTCTAATTACTCACACAGCATTGTTTGTTTATCGGGGTTTGACCCAGCCGCAGCGGTCGAGCTCCAACCGAAACAGTACCTGCTGATTAGCTTTCAGCTAAGTGCTAATAAGTTAGTAAATGGTGATGTTTTTTTCCAGCTTTCAGGCAGCGGTTTGACTCTTTTCTTCTCACTCAGGTATGAAAATCAAAGAGCCGTGTTACGAAACACAATTAGGTGTTGTGTTACAAGTGACTGAACATTCAGGACATTCGTCGCTCATCCAGAAGAGGTGGCCACATGCTGCCGCGAAGAGACAGAGCTGCAGCTGCAATACCCAGAAAACAGGCTTGAATCAGGAGGATAAACAGGCTGTTTGACAAAGTGTTCACACTGAACAACCTCAGTGTTCATGCTGAGGACTGTGGATTATTTAGAGGAAGTGTTTGTGGAGGAATCTGTACAACGTACTGCGTTTTAAAGTCATGTGACCAAATCCTAAACTCATTCAGCGATACATTTCTTTCTGTCTTTTATGTGGTAATAAATGGTTGATGTGATTTTGATGATTAACTCTCTGCCAGATATATGATAAAAATATGATCCCCGCAGGCCTGATTGACACACACTCATCTTAAAATGAGAAAATATTGTCCATTATAGTCCAGCAGCCACAGAAGGAGCGCAGTGTTCTCTCTCTTTTAGCTCTGTTTTTGGTCTCCACCAGCTCCTGAACTATATATCTGGCTCTTTAGCTGCTAAATCCTCCGTCAGTTTGTCTCTAACTGTCTGTGTCAGCAGGAAGTGAAGAGAAAATACTGAGACTGACAGGAAACGTCCCACAGAACCAAAACTGGGAGCTAAAAGAGGCTGAAAATGCACGGCTGCTGGGAATTTGGTGGTTGTTTCATCACAATGAACAACATCTTTCACATCATACAAACTCTGATTTATTAATAGTATGAAATATTGATTAGTGGAGCTTTAATAGAGCTACTCGTTTCTGGTAAAGCAGCACAGTAACGGCACGTCTGTGAATCTTCAGCACAACTTATTTTAGTCCCTCTTGTGTAACCGTGTCTGTCCTCGTCTCACTTGTGCTGCCCTTTTGTTCTTCTTTTGTCCCTTCATCATCTCCCTCTTTCTCTCTCTCCGTCTGCCTAATTAGCCGACCAATCGACCAGACAGTTAAGGTCCTCGCTCGGACATCAGCTGCGCCCTGCCGGTCATGGCAAAAATTAATGAGTTGTGCTGCTTGGCTGAACGGGTGGTGGTGGAGGGTGGGGGGTGGAGGGTGGAGGGTGGAGGGTTGTCCGATCGTGGCTGTGCCCTGCAGGGTTGTGACATCAGAGGACTTTGGGGTTTCGTAATGCGGTGATGTCAGAGCAGCTTCACTAATTTAACGAGTTGCTGAAGGGCCCAACGAGACGTCCGGCGAGCTGCAGCCAGCGGCCGGAAATAAGAGCTGACATGGTGTGTTAGAAAGAAGGCGAGTAAAGAAAGCAAGTAAGGAACGCAGCGCAGCACAGTTCACATAAAAGACCAGTGTTTCCTCACCAGGAAACACTGGAACACGTGGCGTGAAAGAGCTTTTCTACTGAGCATCCAGCGTTTAGTCGACGCGGGTTCAAACAGTGTTTTAACGTTGTGATTCTCCTCTCTTCCAGTTTGCTGCCATGTAAGCAGATGCTGTGCTTCAGGAATCGCAGCGACCAGCCCACCGCCACTTTTCCTGCCTCGTTAATTAACCAATTAGCTCCGTCGTTAATTTTCCAGTGAGATCATCAGTCATCATCGAGTGATTATCTGCCCTGAGGAACAAACACCAGCCTGAGCTTCACACACCAATACTTTCCAGCATCGACCACCATCGAGCCTGCTGTTAGGCAGAAGACACACACACACACACACACACACACACACACACACACACACACACACACACACACACACACACACACACACACACACAGCAGCCAATGAGCACTGACCGGATGGCGAGCAGCTCTGTCTTCTCATCTGGGTCTTCAGGCTGATCTCCTGTTGGAGAACAAACACTGACGTCGTCACCTTCCAGAGGTTATTATTTGTTTGTTCAATGAATCAGCCTGTTAATGAAGTTTGTCACTTCTGAGACTCCGTATCTTGGCTCTATATTAGGGTGTGTAATGAACGCAGACGACTCACGTCCGCTGATCTTGGCGCTGACTCGCTGTGCCAGAGCGCTGCTCTGAGCCAGCTGCTCCCTGAAGCTCTGGCCCATGTAGTAGTCGATGTCGTTGGCCCTCAGCAGCTCCTCGAAGGCCTTGGTGGTGTCCCCCAGGTGCTGGGTGAGGATGTTGCACACGCCGCGACCCTCCCTGAGCCGCTGGCGGAGGTGGGACAGCTCTCTGGCCTGAGTCTGGATCAGAGTGTCGAATTTACTGCAGAGAGAGAAAATCAGACACGAGGGTTATGTTTAGGAAAATCTGGAAATAATTCCCGAAAACGAAACAGAGGCCTACAAATGAACAGCTGATGTTGATGTTTATGTTTATTTATGCGGAACCTTGTTACAACACTGATTCCTAAAAAGCTTTGAAACATGGACGACTCCCTGCAGGCTCACTTTTAAGAGGAGATTCCTCAGACTTGTGTATTGACGGCCTTTTCTAGAATCAGCCTCTAAATGATGCTAAAGCTTCACTGAAGCAGCTGATTGGTCACATGCGGCAAACAGGACGGCGTGTTCTCAGCCTGGTCTTCGTTAATCCCCTCTGATTGTCAGATGTCAAACATCTGTGGCTGCACTTGATTAACATGCGCTGATGCTGACGGAGACTGACGGATGCTTCATGCCTGCAGTGATTAATGGATCACTGTGCGGTGAGAGGCTGATCCTGAAAAGTCCCTCTTTCCTTGTTCTAGATTCAGGATTTGATAAGATCTCAGTCAAAGGATCATACCGGTATTTTTGCATGTTTTAGCCTTTTCATGACAAATCATTAATACTGTAAAATCTGTACGTTTTCAGAAGCTTTATTTAGCTGAAATGCAAACAGAAACAGGCCTTTATTTGAAAGCTTTGACACATCAGTCCTTATCTCCCCACTTTTTAAAGTTTTATCAAACTGTTGATCTGCTAGTTGTTTGAATTCAATGTAAATTCAACAGATAAATTCAGTATTTCTAAATAAAAAGATGGAACTTACTTCCTGCTGTTTCATGAATATATGAAACAGCTTTTCATAGAAAAAATCTGGTTTGGTGTCACTCACCCCGGCCAGGTGGCAGACTTTCCGTCCTCGCTGATGGACTTCTTGCCTCCTTTCCTCAGTTGGTCCTCCAGCGCGTCCACGCGGGACACCAGCTCCTGCAGGCCCTTGTCTGAGCGCGGGTGGCGAGGTGACGCCAGAGGACCGCCGTCGGACGACTGCCAGCCCTCATCATCCTCCGCCCCGCTCTGGGAGGGAGACGCCACGAAGGACCAGTTGACCTTGCGGGGCGTGGAGGGTCCGCACTCGCTGGAGGCGGAGAGGGAGCGAAGGCGGCTCTGGAGGCCGCGGATCACCGCCTGAGAGCGGGACAGCTGCGAGCGGAGATCCTCGACCAGGCGCTGCAGAGATGACTCGTCTCCATAGCCGGAGCTCTGGGTGGTGGTTTTCATGAAGGTGGAGCTGCTGCTGCTGCTGGCAGGCCACCATTGGGAACCACAGTCCAGAGAAGTGCACATCTCCAGGTCATCAAACTCTGAGGGAAGAGCACACGTTCATCAGACTCAGCCGGGTGAAAGCTAGTTTCCTACAAACATTACAAACGGATGATTAAACCAGCTCAGTCTAATGTGATAAACCCTGACTGCGCTGCTACAAACTGCCCTTAACATAATAACAGAAGTTTAAAACATGAATAATATTCATATATATATAATAATCATCTGAAACAATAAGAAGAAAAAACAAGAATGAACATCTTATTGCTGGTATTGAGTAATTAAAAACTTGTGTTTCTGCCTTCATGTAGAAGGAAAATATAAATATGAAATACATAAACATGCTGATATGCCGCCCTGTCCTTTGCTGCCCTCTGCTGTTTTTACGATACTACTACAACTACAAATTTACAGGAAATGTCTTGAAATTGTTTGCGTTAAATACCACAAATAACAAACAGTTTCAGGTAAATTTAAACCCGAGTCCTCAGAGACGCCCAGCCGTCCTCAGACCCTGCTGTGGACAGTCTGGACAGACAGTCAGACAGACGTACCCGGGCTGCTCGTGTCTTCCCTCTCGGCCTCGTTCTCACTGCGGCCGCAGGTCTCGTAGCCCAGGTCCTGCAGGTCCACCTGGATCTGCTTGCTGTCCTGCTGAACGGCTGTTTCTGCTGCAGACACACAGAAGAAGAAGAAACTTTTGTTTGTAGTTGACATCACTGGAGTCCATCATTTGTCCTCATGAGCACCATCTGTCTCCTGTGTTTCGTGTAACACAGACACAGACGCATTCACACATTCCTGGCACAGCACAGAGGCCTTCAGATGAGACTCACCGAGCAGCTCCCTGTAGTCTTTGAGCTGCTCGGCCTGAGCCTGAACTGTGGCCTCAGACACCATCAGCCTCTCCCGCAGCTCTTTGCTCTTCTGCTGCAGGTGAACCGTCTTCTCGCTCATCACGGAGGACACGGCGTCCTGCTGCTGACCGGCTGACAGGCCGACCTGGATGACACACAGGAGGAGAAGTAAAGGCTTTGAGGGTGGCTTTAGTTTCAGACAGTTTTTGAGCTTGCAGAGTCAGAACTCGTCTCTACCTGTGAGGAGCTGCTGAGCAGGTGCAGAGACTCGGGTCTGTCCCCTCTCTTCTTCCTCTGCTCATCACTGATCTGGACGCTGGTCTGAGACAGAGACAACTCGCCATCCCAGGTGTCCCACAGCTCAGAGATCTCCTCTTCATCTTCCTCCACCCCTTCTATGGTCACATCCAGCTCCTCCTCCTCCTCCTCCTCTTCGCCATCCAACACCTGCTGCTCGTCGCTCTGTTTGCCGTCGGGCTGCAGCCCTTCAGCCAGCTGATGCTTCAAGTCTCCGTTCTCTGCTTGCAGGCTGAACAGAGCTTTCCTTTAAGACAGACACAGATGGTCTTACAGATAGCATGGTGCCCTCTAGTGGCCAAAAAATGCTTCATGCATCTTTGAGTTTAAGTCTGACGTTGTTCTATTTTGTTCTTATTCTCAGCAAATCCCATAATGAGCAACATGTTCAGCATCTCTCAGTTCTGTCTGATTTCCTGTTTGTGGCTTTCAGCTGTGAGCTCATTGGTTCCCTCTGAAGACTTTAACAGAAAAATGGAAATAGTGCATTTGTTGGGGACTATTTTCAGCAGCGGATTAACACACACAGTTATTGTTAGCAGTTAGCGGTTAGCATTCAGCGCTGGTTTGACTCTGCAGATGAGATTTGTTCACAAGAAGAAAAAATGAATTTAACCAGTGAATTTTCCTTCAAGTCATTGTCGTACCTCATCTGTGACAGAGAGGAGAAGCCGGCCTTCTCCAGCTGAGCCTTCAGCTCTCCCAGTTCTCTCTCCACCGCCCTCTTCTGCTCCACCAGCTGCTTGACCTCCATCAGTCCCTGACCTTCAAATAACAGATCCTGGGACGGAGCCTTTCCTGGACCTCCAGGACCCTGTTTGGACAGAATGAAGCGCCTGAAGTGTAGCTTTGAACACAGTCCAGTTCTTGCCATCATTTGGTTGTTGTGTTGCATCAAAGTTTAGGTGTGGATTTTAAGACTGAGATATGATTCATATGAAGCTTATGAAGTAAATTTAAACTCCAGAAAAGCTGAATCTCTCTCATTTATCCAATGAGAAGCAGACACATAAAGGTACAGTCTGCAGAAAGTGCAGCTCCAAATACAGAACCTTCAGAATAAAAGCATCGAACAAAATACTGCATGTTGTAAAGACTCTGCACAGCAGCGAGCTGGAGGCTTCACAGTGATCACATCAAGCAGTCAGACCTTGACGTTGGCCCTCAGTTTGGACTCCTCTTCATCAACGCTCTCAGTGTACTCGCTGTTCAAGTCATCATCAGCCTCGTCTTCATCCTCTGAGCTCAGTTCTGCAAGATGTAAAAAAAAATAAACCATCACCATCAGAAGAGCTTCTTTTCTCAGCTTCAGCTTCCTGTTTACTTTGTGCAATTCAGCAACGATTCACCGAGTGTCTCACTGTCCGCACGGAGGAAACATCTGCTTATCTCTCAAACAGCTGCTCATCCAGCTCACCTTCATCATGACGGTGTTACACAACGTCTGCTTCACCTGAGCTTTAAACCATGTCTGAGTTTGACTGTACAGACAAACAGCTTTTAGCTCGCTGACACGGCGATCGCTCTGTTATTGAGGTTAAACTTCAACACAACGATCGCACATCAGGAGCCAAAGTTTGGGTCTGTGCAGAGTCAGAGACACTCCTGGACCAATAGGAGGGGTGCATTTACTGTGTGTAAAATGATTAAACAGAGCAGGATTGTGGGTAATCTGGGCCATGTGGCTGTAGCAGCATGAACACCAGCCTGGACTTGAACGTTCTGCTGGTGAAGTGCATTAAAGGCTAAAGCAGGTCTGGATCTCATTAGCACCTTTTCTAGAACTACCTAATCTTCTGTGTTACATCATCACCTGGATTTGGTCTCAGGTGAACACAAATTTGACGAGCACTGGCCCTGAAGTCGTGGCCTCACTGCTGTTTCTATGAGTGCGAGGGATTTTATCAACCTAACGATGATGCTCAGATATTCAGAGTATTTGTTGATTTAATGTTTCTGACAGTGTGGAGGAATCTTTCCACTCGGCCTGTAGGGCCAAAGATGATAATACTAAAATAACGTGAGATTCAGGGAGACGAGTGGAACATTTCTTTGGGAATTTGGGTTCACTATTTAGGAAACTGGCCCTGAAAACCAGGACTGAGCTGATATTTTGTACGCTCAGACTGCTGTGAGCTGTGTTCTGCATATAATTGAGTGGTTTTGTGCAGAGAAGAGGTGACGCTGTTCCGCTGACACTTAAATGAGTGTGTTGAGTGTTTTTGGTGACTCAGTGTGTAAATGTATGCGTTTATGATGTCACTTCAGAGGCGGGGAGTTAATAAAATAACCAGGGAGCAAACATAGAAGTAAACAGTTATTTCAACTGTCCAGACACGAAAATGCCCTAAAATCACAAAAACATGATGAAAGTGCTGCAGGTTTATTTGCTGAATGACTCGATTACATGTTCAGGGTGTAAAATGTATAAATAAAATATCTGAGACTCAGTGAATGATCAATAAGAAGAGAAACCTTCATACTTACGGTGCTCCAGTGTGACACTCATCATCATCATTTCATGATAATATTCATTAACATTGAACCACAGAGATGGAAGTGACGTTGTTGAATTGCACAGAGTCTCAGAAAATCACAAAAGCAGCTTTTACATTTAGAGAGTCAAACAGCTGTTGTACACAGATCATAATTCATCACATGAATGTGAGTGAATGTCCTGGTTTTCAGTTTACAGCATTCAGAAAAGGCTCGTTCAAGCTGCTGAACATGCAAAGACAAACATCCACCCACACCTCAGGTTATTATTTCATCACACGAGGCGGCAAAATGTTGAACATTTCCACCGTTTAACAGAGTAAATGATGCTTCGTATCATACAAAATAGAAGATGTGCTGAAGAGACAGCAGCTGAGTGGACTGCTCAGAATCATATTTAACTGCACTGACACATTTACAAAACAATTAAACAAAAAACATTTTCTGAAGTGGCTTCACTCAGAACAACAACCAGAGGAGTTAAAGTGAGCATCATCATCACATGATCAGAAAACATCTTTACTTTAATTCATTACTTATGTTTAAAGACTGGATCTGCATCATGATGACAATCAGGAAAATCACCATCAGTATTTATTATTTCATGTATTTTTCATCTGATTTTGTGTTGTTGTATTTTGGAAGAGGACCTCCATCATCATGCTGGACCCTCATGTTTGTGCAGGAGCCTGAAAACGACCCAGAATAAAACACTAATGTTCTCTAAAGGAGGATTTAGTGGCATCT
>JBBMOE010000039.1:5559817-5721142 GCA_037975065.1 Chaetodon trifasciatus
TCTCTGTGGCCAGTGTTTGCTTCTTACAGAGTTTATCAGTTTGTGGAGGACTACCTGCGTCATAGACTGAAAGGGTGTGGCTGAGATGTGGTGAAACATCTGGGTCCATCTCACAAACAAACCTCACAGCTGAGTGTGATAGGCTGTTCCAGCTGCCAATCAAGTGAACACATCTCCAAACTCTTCTATCTTTTTCATAGAACAACGATACAAAAACTGAGCTCATTAGAGGAAGTGAAACCATCTGCCGAGTCTCTGAACTCCTCTGAAACAAATCTGGAACGACTGAGTCACTTCAGTTCAGTGAGCGTCCTTCGAACACCTAGTGGT
The DNA here is from genome assembly GCA_037975065.1 of Chaetodon trifasciatus. Lineage (NCBI taxonomy): Eukaryota > Metazoa > Chordata > Actinopteri > Chaetodontiformes > Chaetodontidae > Chaetodon > Chaetodon trifasciatus. The sequence continues at coordinate 5,560,148 of JBBMOE010000039.1, forward strand.
CAGCGGAGGAACTGCAGCCTGCCACGCTTCAGCGCTCAGCCGTGGAGGTTTCTGCCTGGTATGTGCGGCATGCAGAGTATCAGCAGTGTGCATTCCTGTGATATGACCTCTGTGTGCAGCCTGAGTGTTTGTGTTCATCTTAAAGCGCGAGAGCAGATGTCTCCTGGAGACGGTCTCAGCGTCTCACCTCTATCAGCTGCTCTTTGGTCAGCAGGGACGTCCTCAGCTCTCTGACGGTCCTCTCCGTCTCCTCGTCCCGCCTCCGTCTCTCCTGCTTGCCCTCTCTCAGCTGCTCCTCTCTGTCCTGCAGGGCTGATCGAGCCTTCTCCAGAGCCAGCTGCAGATCCTGAACAATACGAGACCATCTTAGAAAAAAGATGCTGACAAAGTAATTCTAGCATTTAAACTCTGTCCACTCACTCCTCCTCTCCTCACCTGGTTGTGTCTCTCGGTCTCCCGCCTGTGCTGCAGCGCCCCCTGCAGGTCTTTCTCCAGCCTCTGCAGGGCTCGGTTCTGGTCCTCCTGCGTCCTGGCCGCCTGCCGCTGCGCCCGCTGACCCGCCTGCAGCTCCAGCTGAGCCTGGAAGAGAGACGCCTGCAGAGCCAGAACCTCACCCTGACCTCGAATGCTCTCAGCGCCAGACGTCTGCAGCGAGGGGCGAGGACGACCGCAGGGGGACAAAAAGGACGGGTGTGAGGAGAGAGACACAGAGAGGAGCTGCTGTGATTTACAATGGCGGTTGAACATTTGACTGAAACTGTGTGTCAGGTGTCCTGATAGAAGCCAATCAGAAGTCATTTCAGTGTAAATCTGTCAGTCTCTGAAGTGAGGACGCTCCAAACCTGCAGCTGCTGCAGCTGGTTACGGTTGGCGAGTTCTTTGAGGGAACACAGCATCTTATTCTGCTCCTCAATCACCCGACAGAGCTCTGCAGCCTGCGCGCGCGCACACACACACACACACACACACACACACACACACACACACACACACACACACACACACACAGAAGAACACTGTTTCAATAGGAAACTGTGGACTCTTTCACTTTTGACACTTTGCTGTGTTCAGTCTTTTTCTAAATGTATTCCTTCCTGTCCCTTTCCACTTCCTGCCTGCCCTCAGTCCCGTCCCCCTGTACGTCCCACTGTACATCCCTCTATCTGTCCCTCTGTACGTCCCTCTGTACATCCCTCTATCCATCCCTCTATCTGTCCCTCTATCCGTCCCTCTGTACGTCCCTCTCTACCTGCGCCTCCTTGGAGTTGACGGTATCGGTGATGTTCTGGATGTTTCTCTCCTGTCTCTGGGCTTCCTCCTGAGCCGAACGCAGCTCCAACTCCATCTCACTGAGTCGCCCCTGCAGCTTCTACACACACACACACACACACACACACACACACTTGGCTGAGTACAGACGACAGGTCTTTGCTCCAGATTCAGATGGGTGAAGTGTGGGTCTGCAGGTGGGGGGGGGGGGCGTGCTGTACCTGGTTCCTGGTCTCGCTCTCTCTGATCTTGGCCTGGAGCGAGTGGACCTGGTCCTGGGCCTTCTGCAGCTCGCCCACACACTGACCTGCGGCGCTCTCGTACTGACTGAGCTGGCCCTGCTGCTCGTCAATCAGTCGCTGACAGACACGGGACACAAACGCAGGCCAGCAATGAGAACATGCAGTGATGTCCAGCATGCAGCAACAACACTGATGATAAACAGATCAATCGATTCAAAACTGATCAATAAGGGGGGACATTAAACTTTAGACTTTAATATTTTGTCAGCTGTTTGTTGTTCATGTCTCTTAACACTCAGACCGTCGATCAGAATGACCACTGATGGATCGATCGGCTGGAAGCGACCAGTGAAATGTTCCTGCAGCTGCAGTCAATGAGCGAAAGTGGAAAGTGATGTCAGCTCGCTGCTGGATGACTTCCTGGGGAAACAGCTGTCGCCATGGCAGCAGCTGTTGACTTCCTTGTTTTTGTTATTGTGATCTGTGTAACGATGTGATGTCACTCGGCCCTCCGAGACACGATTAGCTGCATGTGCATCCATTTCAACAGAGGAGGGAACATCCAGAGCTGAGTGGAGTAGAAGTACTATAGTGAAGTACTATAACTAGTACCAAATGTAGTTAGATACTAAACATTTCTAGATAATTAGGAAACTGTGACTGATTACACTAATAAAGTTTATTGTTTTCTAAAAAACAAAAACCGAGAAGACAAGCAAAGACGAGACAGAGGACGTGTAGAGGTCCACGCCACTGCAGCGTAAAATGAGAGTGAGAGCTGACGGGTTGTTTGTTTAGCTGCTAAACACAAAGTCAAACTCTGTAATCAGGCTGCAAACTGTGAGTTCTGGCTGTCAATCGTGAGAAAAACACGGTGAAATCATCGATCAATCGATCCAAACACGTGACGGTGAGAAACATACGACCAAGTTCTCACAACGTGCCTGCAGCTACGACCCACACCTGCACATGAATCAACGAAGCGCGAGAGGACGCGTCTGAGACAGGCCGACGTGAACTGATGAGGAGACGGACGACGTGTCTCCGCCGACAACTTTTCTATTACGATTCATCAGACGTTCACCATCGAGGGTGTGAAGGTTTCTTTAAGGACTGTCTTCAGCTGTCAAATCATAAAACAGACCTCTGGTAGAAGGTCAGCAGTCGTCCTAAACAGAGTCTTTATGTCACCAGAGTCCAGTTTAGAGTCCCTCTCAGGGTGGGACAGAGTGTCCTCACAGCTCAGCCTGGTAAACAGAGCTGTGCTGTCTCTGCCGGCACACTGAACCACTTTCACGCTGATCATTAACATAACAACAGACGTTATGAAACCGGATCAGACCAGCAAAGCCTTCACGCGCTTGGAGACTGTCTCCATGGCAACAGAGGCGTTGCCAGGATACCGACGAGGAAGAGAATTTACGATCCCCGCGAGGGTCATCAAGGCAGCGAGCGAGCTCTGCTTCGTCAGCAGCGAAGGAGACGAACGAGGCGGAAACTCCGGAGAGATCCGACCTCGTTCAGGAGCACAAACACGGAACCAGGCCGGCGGCCCCGGTGGGTCCTGGACTCCATCAGATCCCTTTCTCAGCACTTTGTGTCCTGGGTATTTTTAAAAGGATCAAATCTAGGTTTTAAACCAGAGGCTTCCTGTTTCAGCTGATAGTTAGACTGAAATGCCTTTTTCTCTGCTGGTGGTGATTCAGAGGTCTGGACTCAAAGGGTCAGAGGCCTTTTATCAGAAACTACAGAACGTTTGGACAGCCAACGATATTTTCTACAGTTCAAGTTTTACTCTAATTTCTGCCATATTGATTTAGCTTTGCTCTTCCATGAAGCTGGGGACCTGAAAGAGACAGATTTGAAAAAAAAGACACTGTAGAGGCCAAGAACTTCCTGACTTTTGGTCCTTTCTATGGGTCAGTCTCCAAAAAAACCTGGATCCTACATTTCTTGTCTTACGCCCTGCTTGGCTGGGAAACAGTAAAGGGAAAAGTAATGAACATAACAAAGGTTTAAATGTCCTGTTTGAATGAAAGCTACAAAATCAAAGCTGGCTCAGCTACAGGTCAGAGGTCGTCCAGTGACCAGGTACTGTGGCTCCTGATCTACCTGCTGAAAGCGAAACGGCCCACACTGAATGTAATCATCCAGCCACTGCTCCTCCATCTCTGCCAGCTCCACCTGCAGCTCCTGCTGGGGACACGGGGTCACGACCTCCGGCACAGGCCGGTGGGGGTACAGCTCGCAGTCTGCTGGCCCTCCGCAGGGCGACCTGAGTCGGATGGGCTGGGGCAGCGACAGGCCTTGCTCCAGTTTGGCTTTGACTAGAACTGGGAGCTTGCTGCCCCTGTGAGGCTTCACTGGCCGGTACTCCCAGCCCCTCAGGAGGCTCAGCATCGTCTCAAGTCCAGAGAGGGAGCTCTCACTTGGGGGTTTGTCCCATGGAGTGTCCCTTCTCGCTGGAGCCTCTTCTGGATCTTTCACTGGTTCCGTATCTTCTCTTTCTTTGTGGTTGGCAGGAGCACAGCTCATGTCCACGGCAGTGTCGAGAGATTCTACAGACGATGCCAGGCTGGGACTCGTCCTGTCGCACGTGGTCTTATCAGTGTCCAACCCAGCTGAACTGGACTCAAAGGTGACAGCTGTAGCCTCAGACACTCCAGAGGCTTTGGTGGTGTCTTCAGCCCCCGAAACGGCTGCTGAGTAGCGGGTAGACGGGCCGCAGGATGTGCTCCTGCGCCCAACCCGGCGAGGCACCTTACACACTGCCTCGTAGTCAGAATCAGCAACACGGAGAGCTGCACACCCCCTGCAGCGCCTCGGCTTCTGGCCAGAGAGCGAGTCTGCTGCTGGGCAGTGGAGGAGGTGGTGGTGATGGGTGTGGTGGTCCAGGGTGGCGTCCTCCTTATCAGCCCAGGATTCATACACGGAGTACGTCAGATCATCCTGGATCATATCTGAGTATCTGACATCCTGCAAGGCAGACAGATCCAACACAGGAGAGTCCTCAGACCCCATCCCAGCGACCTCCACGGCGGACCCGGGAGGAGCCACGCTCTCATCCTCTGCGTTGTTCTTCCGGTACAGGCCTCCGATACACTGCCTCAGCCGGTCTTTCTCCAGCAGCAGCTTGTGGAGGCGCTCCAGAGAAAGCGCCTCCACGCGGGCGATGACCGTGTCGAAGCGGTACATGCGGTCCAGCATGAAGGTGCACTTGGAGCAGGCGAACTCGCCGCGGCCGTCCCGGGTCAGCTCGTGGCCCAGCGCGTGGGACAGCAGCACCTGCAAGTTGACCTTGGCCGCCGGGTGGAAAATCCATCGGCGCTGGTTGCCGCAGAGCTCGCGGGCGCAGATCCTGCAAACCTCCTTCATCTTCACCACGTCCAGCATCGCAGCAGCAGCACGCGGAAGTGGACGCACCACCAGTGAGACAGCAGAGCTTCTTCTGCGTCAACTCAGTGTCTTCAGTCACATGAAAAGCTTCTTCAGACTCTGAGATGAAATCACAGAAAGAGCAGAATGTATGTCTGGACTTCTGCGCAGGTGTGCTCCAACAGTTTTCACAGGTGTGAAAAAGAAAAAAAGTTGGGACATATTAAAATAAAAAAGTTAATTTTCAATACGAGTCTTGAACAGAGACGCTTTTCAGGGTTCAGTCCCTCTTAAGCCTCCAACGTTGAAGTTTATTGTAAAGTAATTTTAGCAGCTGGGACGTTTATTAGCTTTGGTCTAACTGGAAACTGGACTGGGTCATGAAGGCTGATCGGACTCTTGATGATGGAGGTCGGATGAGGAAGCAGCATCAGCATCAGTCTCTGATCCAGAGACGCAGATGTCTTCGGATCACGCTGACATGAACACGTGAAGAGGATTTCCAGGCAGGGCGGATGTGAGTGAATCTGTCCCCGCTCACACTTTCACTTCCTCGGTGTGAACAGCACACATGAGCCGTCAGGTTTCGTCCCGTCGGTTCGTCCTCGGTGGCTCCGCTCAGAGACACGGTCCTCCGCCGGCGCCGCTGCTGTTTGTTGGCTTTTTAAATCAATGACGTCTCCTCATGACAGCATCTCCCCGCCGCAGCAGCAGCTGCCTCCGGTACGATCCGACACGAACACGGAAAGAAAACCCCGCGATCTTTCGTCGTCGTCGGGTTGGATGTTCGCAGATTCACCGGAGAGGAGACCGTCCGCGGCCCGGCCAGGCTTGTCCTCACCGGCAGCGGAGGATGGAGGGAGACGCTGTCAGAGCCGGAGCCGCTTTCATAACGAGACAACGGGGCAACGTTGACAGAGAGCAGAGATCGTCGATGTCTGACAGGATGTCTCACTCTCACAATTTTGATTTCCGTTATGTTCCGCCTCGTCATTCCATTTATGTAGCATGTCATATTTCTGTGTTTTTTATATATTTTTTTTATATTTTGTATTTTGACAGGCCTGTTTTGTATGATATTATTCCTCTAGTTGAGAATGGTTTCTGTTTGTTGTTTGTTTTGCTAATAAAGATGTAAAAGTGGGTGTTACAAACAAACGCGGTTTAAAACAGAGACGTGATCCTGTGAAACTGCATTAAAAAGCTCAGCTTTGCTGTTTTTTTCAGTGTTTCGGTGCCTGACATCAGTGTAGGAGTGAGACCTCCTGTTGCTCTCTGGACTGAACCATTTTACTGGAAATGGGGGCGTCTGAGCTCTGCCTTTAATGCACATTTGGTTCCTTCTGTGTTGTGTTAAACTTGATTAATTGTTTCCTTTAAGTCAAGACTAAATCAGGCACATGTTCAACAGCATTCATTTAATTTTGTCTGACTGTTCATCATGTTGTTTTATTGGTTGTGGTTCAGTCATACTCTTTTCATTTTCCTCCATTGTTTTCTAAATATGAACACGTGATTGCTTTGGGTTGAGCCATGTATTTCATGTTTGATGTTTTGTTTCTGATGAAGCATCAGTACATAAAATATTATATTTATCATCACTGTGCTGGTTGTCCCTCCTCACTGGAGGCTGAGGTCAGAAGGACTTTATGGATGAACTTCAACAACTTTTCTCCTCCAGATCTTTGATATAAAACACCCTGTGATGACTTGTGTAATTGTAAATACTGCACAACGCTTTGCCATGCCAGTGTGTGTGTGTGTGTGTGTGTGTGTGTGTGTGTGTGTGTGTGAACTGAAAACAGGCCTGAGTGTTTTCCATCAGGTTCATTAAATTCTCTAAATTGTCAGTGTGGAATGAGTTCATGCCTTTCCCAGGGGCAGCTGGTCCTGCTCCGGCCTTCACATGCATGTCCCACAATGAGAGAGAGGGGGGAGAGGGGGGCGGGCTCTCATTTGACTGGAACTCGTGTCAGTGAATCACATGAAGCGTTAATGGAGCAGCAGGACTGCGCTCTGAAAACACTGATGTCACTTTCAGAGACATTTTCCGGACGTTTTTCCCACAGACTCACAGAAACATCTCGATGCTGCTGATACAACTGCTCTCACATGGTATCTGTTTTCCTCTGTGTGTGTGTGTGTGTGTGCGTGTGTGTGTGTGTGTGTGGACCACCGCAGGACTCCCTGACTCTCCTCTGACCCTCATCGTGTCCACATTTGTCACCCTACAAGCCTCTAGAGACACAACACCAAAACACCGATGGGCTGGAATGAGGCACGCAATCAAAAATCAATTAATCCTAATCAGAGATAAGTTCCACACGCTGCTGACAGCCTTCAGCCGCTGTTTGTTTTTCTCAGAGTGGCAGAAATACCAAAGTGTGACGGCAGTGAATTAACGTGGACGCGGACAGAGGAGGTGTCTCCGCTGGTTTTCTTCCCTCAAACGTCTCGCTTGTTGGTTTTCTGAGTAAACAGCTGAATCCTTGTGTGCTCATGAAACGAGTCTGTGTGTCAGGCGGCCATCGGACGGCGAGCTGAGTCTAATTAAGAGTGGCGTCAGTGAGGAAACGGAGGCTAAATGAGCGGGACTGTGCTGTAGGTGTGAGCTGACTGCAGTGACCCCGATTCTCTGACGGCGGCTGATGAGAGAGAGACACTGAGTGGACTAATATTAGAAAGAGCATCACAAGCAGGGGAGACGTGAGGGCAGGAAACCCGCTTCAGATGGCACCGAGGCTGGATCACCAACCGGGCAGAGCAAGGAAGCTGGAGGGCCACAGAACTCCAGGGACGCCCAAACACCTACTGTGTGTCCACTGGTTTATGATCACTGAACTGATGCACCCTGTTATCACCTGATTCTGAAGCTTTGTCTGAAAGAAGGTCTCCTGACGAGACCTTTGTTTGGTCAGTTTTAAATGTACTAAATTAAATGTGTTTAAATGATCACACAGCAAATCTGTGACCAGGTGACAGGTGAGACAAGAAGTGAGTGTTTCTGCTCGGCTGAAATTAAAAAAACTAAATTGTGGGAAAAAAATGTAGAGTAACAAAAACACTATCTGCATCTGAAATGTGGAGGAAAAGTCCTGCGAAGGCCTCAGTGATACATGCAGAGTCTGTCAGGCACCACTAGGTGGAGCTACCTCTCTATGACCCGACAGGAGGACGTGAGTCATGAAGCGTCGTCTTACACACAAGTTTGTCTTCAAAGGTCAATTCGCCCCCAGCAAACCAGCTGAACTGGTCAGTGTGAGCTGATGTTTTCTTACCTGCATGTGGACTCGGACTCGCCGCTCGCCGTCGCTCTGTGAGGAAAGAATGAACTCATGTTACACAGAAAGCAGATCTCTCATCTCTTACACCTGAAAGGACTGAAGCTGCACATAACAGATCACATGAATCTGATATCTGCGCCGAAGAGGCAGCGGGCGCCCTCCACCTCTGCTCACATCAAACCCGTCCTGGCCTCTGACTCACTGATGTGTTACACGTCGTGTGGCCGGACCACAAAACCATCAGCAGCTGTATCAGGTAACAAGCGCAGCATTATAAGAACCAAAAATAAATGATCTCCAGTGGAGGTGAGAGGCGCAGTGACAGTAAGTCTCAGCGTGGTCGTTACATTGGCTCTAACAAAAGAAGACCCGTGCACGGACCGTCCTCGTCAGCCATAACGTGCACGTGTCTTCGTCCTCGTGGTCGTGTGTGTGGCTCGCCTGCTCTGCCAAGGTTCCACTGACCCACATGTGGGTATAAAAACAGTTTGATACCTCAGTCAGTCAGCCTGTCTGGGGTTTGAGCCAAAGCACAAAGATAGAAGAGGAGCGATGAAGGTAGTCTGAAGAGGAATTCAGCCTGCAGCTGGCCCACCTGACTGGGTCACATTCACAGATTTAAGGTCTTAAGCGTTTACAGAGAACTTTCAGAGCTGATTCTTCAGCGCAGAGCTCAGACTGTCAATAAGCTCAGTTGTCTTCAGGACGTAATCTGATCAGTGTACATGTGTGGATTTTATGGTTGACGAAGAGGAGTGAGCGGGCCACAAATACCTCAGCCTCTCCTTCTTTCTTCTTGAGAGAAGAGGAAAGACTGTGAACTTTGACCTCTAGCTCCTCGACCCGCTGACCCAGTGAATGTTTCTGCTGTGTCAACTCCTCGATCGCCCTGAGAGAGGGAGAGAGAGAGAGAGAGAGAGAGAGAGAGAGAGAGAGAGAGGACAGGTTGAGCATATGGAAGCTGCAGTGAAGTTCATAGAACCCAGAGTCACCGCTGGGCTCAGGTACCGTCTGTAGGTCAGAGGTGAACAGTGGCAGCAGACACCACCCAGCAACTCATCAAACACATCAGTTCATCTGCTGTTTGTCGATGAATCCATAAACTGTGCAGAGACAACAGTACAGACCTGTCTTTGTCTGCCAGGGCCTGCTGGGTGAACGCTCCGCCCGAGCCTCCGCTCTCCTCCATCCTCTCCACCATCTCTCTCTCCAGAGCCAGGCAGCGCTGGGCCTCAGAGTCCGCCAGCGAGGCCATTCGCTCGGCCTCGTCTCGTGCCAGCGAGGCCTCCTGAACACCCACAGACAGGAGGACAAGCTGGTGAGTGTGTGTGAAGACCTGCTGAGGGTCTGTCCTGTGTGTCCCTGATGGTTTTTACAGATAACTCCAGCTGAGTCTTACTTCTGTAGTTTCAGGTTTCTATCAGTTATCAGTACCTCTATCGGTACTTCTTGTGTGTATTTGTGTGTCTGCACCTCCTGCAGCAGCTGAACTTTGGTTTCGAGGATCTCCTGCATGTGGCTGATCTCCTCCTGCCGCTCCGCCAGGCGACGCTGCAGCTCAGCTTCACTCTGATTGGACAGGCTCTCTGCTGTTGACCTATGAGGATGGAGTTTCAGACAAAAGTGACTTTATATGAAGTTCACATTGAATCCAATGAAGACGTCCACTCAGCTGCAGAGACCTGAATAAAACATGAACACAATAAAAGCCTCTGACTTCAGGGGCAGATGGTTTATTTCTTTGGCTTCTTCTTCCTCAGAGACAACGAACACTCATCATTTATTCATGTGTGGTCACTTCCATCATGGCGCCATTAAGGACTCACAGACGTGTCTCACAGTCATGATGCACCGCACTTCATCTGAATGTCTGAATGTTCAGCATGTTTTCTAGCTCACTAATCACTTCCTGGTTTGAGTTTTATAGGATGTTATTCTTGAATTGGCATCAGTTTTATCACTGAGTCTCTGTCACAGTAGGACACAGAACACCTGCTTTAATACTTTAAAATGGCGAACACAGTGATGGAAACTGTTTGCAAACAGGAAGTGATGATTCCTGCAGAATATGACTTTAAATTGCAGAGAAATGGAATGAAATGTAGAAAAAGAAGAGTCTTTCCAGGCTTATCCGAGCATGTAATGAAACTAATTGATGCTATCTGTCAAGTTAAAATGTTAGAAAGTCTGTGAAGGACAAAACGACGTGCTGGCAGATTTATTCTGATCCTGAGAATGATCCAGTTTTAACGAGCGAAATAACGATTCAGCGTTGCCCTCTGATCAAACTCGATCAGCTGATGACAGACTCAACAACAACGACGCTCAGTAAACATGTGCCATGTGGTGTTTTTCATTATGTAAGCTGAGCTGGTTCACCTCCACTATAAAACGCTGTGGGACCCCCCGGTTTTCTGGTTTTTACAGGCCGCCTGGTGTGGCTGTTAGCTCTGAACGTTTCCTGACACTTTATCGAACTTTGCACCAAACTGAACTGAAATCTGTTCTTGGATTTGGAGACGCACACAGGGGCAATAACACGAGACTCAAGCAGAGTGAACTTTGCCTCTGGGAGAAATGTCTCTGAACCCTCTGAGGGACGAGGACGAGGGGGGGGTTTATGGTGAAGCCAGTCTGTCAATGCTCCACCACTCAGCAAGTCCAAGAGCCAGAAGGTCACACTCAGCCTTTCCTCGTCACATCTATCAGCCGCGCTCTGTTAATAGCTTTAATGATAAACTGTGGCCAGAGAGTTTATTTATGAAGCAGCGGAGCAGAGAGAAAAGACCCCGGCACTGACCCCAAACCCCACCCTGACACGAACACGTTCACTCTCCTCAGACGCTGGAGTTTCTGCTCCTTTTTGGCTAAAGTGACGGAGCTTATCACCAACACTGCGTGATAACACTGTGCAGCTGAGCTAATGCTGCTAACTACTGAACATCACACAATCACAAATCAACGAAACAAACTCTTTTAAGTTTTCAAAATGCCCTTCAGAAAAACACGTCATGGAGTCAGCTGCTCTTCTTTTCCGTAATTAATAATAATAATAATAATCCTGTCTGTGTGCACTCACACAGTGGACCCATTGGCACAGATGAAATCTAGGCTACAGAGGAACACTTGAGCAGCTGCTGATAAAATGCCAGTGAGAGCAAACATGTTTTGTGTTGATGTGTCGATGTGTTGATGGACAGTGTCCGTGGACATCTGTTCATATCAGACCATTCTGCAGCGCTGATGTGACACCAGCACCGTGCGTCGACGATCCCTGTTCCAAACCAAGCAGTTTGTCTCCTCGACCAAACCTCACCTTAAAGATCACTTCAGCACATTTACACAATACAGATTCTGTCTCTTCCCTTCAATAAAACTACTCGGTTAGCTTTGGGAAAAGATCGTGATTTGGCTTAAAATCCGTACGTTACTGTGACGTACATGGTGTGAGTTAAAATGGGTGAACATTATGGGATGTGGACAGCGGTCTCCTGGGTGAAAGTCATGCGTTTGTTTGATCCATCCACCCCATCTCTCTCCATGTGTGGACTTTCTTGCTCTTTATACTGCATCACCGACTTCCTCCTTTGCTCCCGTCATAATTACTACGACCACTAGAGGTCGCTGCAGAATAATAAATGTAAATACGGGTCATCAGCGGCTCTGTAAGGATCAGGTCCCTTGAAGTAAACTCTTGTTCACTGCTCAAACACTGCTGGAGTAACAGCTCAGGAAACAGGTTGGCGGTGAAGCTTTGTTCCTGATCACATTCTGCCGTCTGCAGCCTCGATATCGTCGTCCTGTCCGTGAGGACTGAGACACTGAGGGACTGGCTCAGGGACGGACAGCTGCCTCACAGACAGGTGCTGCAGCTCGAATAGTTCCCGACTCAGCAATATAACAAACCACAAGACCTCTCTGCCCTTTACTCTCCCTGCTCCAAAACCCGCTACGCCCTCCCCCTTCAAAACAAACCCACCGTCACCCACTCTTCACCTCCTCACCCTCATCCGCTCCTCGTCCTCCGTCCCAGAACACAGAGCCACTTCATCCTCTGCAAAAGCATTTCAGCGCCGAGTCCATACATGGCATTCCTCAGAGCTTAGCCCGTGTTGTGATAGCTAGGTGAGTCCACAGGCCGGCGGGCTCGCGTGTGATGAGAGGCCGCCGGGTCCCGAGGCCGCCCGGGCCCGAAACACCCATGGACTCATGGGAAATAATCAAACTAGTGATGAAAAGACTGTTTTTGTAGTTCTCTGTCTGAATTCCCCAAAAGCATTCCAGCAAATCTGAGCAGCAGAAGCAGCTGAATATTAGAAACCACCTTTGAATACATTTTTGACTGTTCGGGGGAGGTGAGAGACTTCAGGTGAGCGACCTGTGGGACACATTTACTCACAGAGCTTTGTCCAGAAGCTGCTGTTTCTCCTCCAGGTCATTCTTCAGACTCTCCACTTCAACCTTCAGCTCGATGTTCTGCAGAAGAGATCCATCAGAGAAAACAGTGAGAACGTGCAGATAAGACGAGCAAATCACCGGTTATTGATCGTCTCAGTGGATTTAGCCTTCAGTCCAGTCCAGCATCTCGACATGGCCTTACTCTATCATCAGTGACACAGCATGAGAAATTATGATATAAGCAATTAATTATAATACCAATCTTAGGTCATGTTGTCAAGCTTTCAGTTACTCTGGTTACTAACACACTTTAAGAATGGATGATGACTTGAAGGCAGCCTGGTATCAGCTTAATAATGCACTCCAACATGTTCCAATACAGCAAATATATGGAACAGAACAAGCAAACCGCTGTCATCTGCAAAGCCAGCATGTCTCCAGTGTTGACTAACTCATCCTGAGGCAGAAATTCATTGTTTTTCATGTGGAGTTCTGCTCATATCGCAGTGAGACACAAAATGAGGCTCCTAAGCTGCACGTGCTGACCTGGACTTCAGGGAGCTCTGCAGCACTATAAATAGCTGGTTGGGATATGAGCACCTGCTGTATCTCTCCTCTGAAATCCCTCCAGTGTAATGTCTACCACCTCCCCCGTCCTCCTCGCCCGTCCTCCCTGCACCCAGCAACACCTCCACTTTTAACTTCTGGCTCTGAAAGCAGCAACAAACTGGACTGAGCTGGCCGTCACTCGCTCACGTGCAGATATGTGCCTGCAGGATTTATTTTCCTGTACATCAATCTGTAATTACAGTCAGTGTTCAGCAGCAGGTCCCATTGCTGACACACTGACACACAACACAGGTGCTGCTGCTGCTGCTGCCCTCAGTGCAAGGACACTCACATGGTACATGTATACATGCATATATGGAGTAAAACTAGCAGAGTGCGTGCACAGTGTGCACGGATGCATGCATGCACACAGCAGGCCTGAGGGCTCTCAGGCTAACATAATGTGGGTCATTGGGTCTATAGTCGGCAGCACAAAACAGGTCAGACAGCTGCTGCAGACGTGGTCTCTTTAGATACACGCACGCCTGTTTGTGCCCTTCATCTGTCCTGGCAGACAAAACAATGTATTTAAAGCTCATTGTTTTAGCACTTTTTCCAATTTCACACTGATCTCTTCAATGGCAGATGAGCTTCAGCTGTTTCTCATCCAGGTTTTACATTCTCATACATTGCAGAGATGCTTCCCCCTGCCAGAAAACAGTGTTACACAACATTTACAGTAAAATCTGAGTGAGCTGTGTGTGCATACAGGACAGCTGTCACATGTCTGAAAAACATGAAAACCACATTCAGATTTTAATGCTAAAGATGCAGCTAGCTCTAAAATGAGAAGAAGTTCTAATAAGCAGGTGGTTAAATCAGGTGCTGCACTGGTTTAACTGTCTGTATGATTAAAGATTCCAGCATCTGCAGGTTTGCTGCTTTGTTCTCAATGCATTTTCTGATTGCAAATTGGATTTATCTCAGCTGGCTGACGGAGGCCTCTGACAGAGCTTATGGCCTCTATGCGGTTCATCTACCTGCTATAACAGAGACAGCTGATATCAGAGCTCACATCCCAAAGACGAAGTCAAACTGCTCTCCTTCGTCTTGTTCTTTGGAGGTGCAAAAGAGCCACAGAGCTCACACATTGTCACATTTGTATGATGGTAGATTTAGATTTAATGTGTTATCTGCTAGCATTTTTGCACTGTTTATTTCTGGCGTGCTCACTTTAACACTTCATTCTCACAAACCGTCTGAGCTCCATGCAGGAAACCAAAGAGAGCTGACAGAGGCCGAGAGGCCGAGAGGCCTTCAGCAGCTGCTCTGAAAGCACTGAGACAAACTGCAGCTCACAGCCGCTCTGAGTTCCAGTCATCCTCACAGGCAGAAAGTTATGACTGACAGTTTGTATGAACTGTTGCAGAGCAGCCTGAGACCTGCTGTCAGTCTGAATAACCATCAAACATAACTCTGCCGCTCTGAAAACAACAAGGCTGAGTGCAGCGCGGAGCCCTTCACTGCAGGAGTGCGTCAGCTGAACGCAGACGCGGCGCATCTTGAACAACTTTCATGCATTTCTCACAGTTCGGCCTCTCACAGAAACATTTCTTCACTCACCCTCTTGTGGACGTCATCGCTGCTCTCCTCAAACTTCTGCTGGATCTTCTCCTCCAGGAAGTAGATCCTGAGCTTCAGGCTGAAGTTCTCCTTCTTCAGGTCGTTCAGGTGCTGTGAGATAGTGCGGCAACCACGGAAACCAGTGTTAGACATGCTGACAGGTGGTTCTTTCGTAGGGGGCACTGCAGCCCCCCATTTAGGAAGGCATAATATGTGAAAAGGCAGGGCTGCGGAGAAACTGTCCGAATCCGACTACGAACACTGATCAGGTCTCTGCTCTCGCCTGCGGTCACACATCAACTGACAGCAACAAGAACGAGTCGTGGTCAAAACGTAAAGCGGACACGAGCTCGTCTCCGTCTGGATGTGTTTCAGGAGGCTCTGGGATGGCACACAGGCAGGCGGGGGGGGGCTACGGGAGGCGGGAGGGGGGCGAGAGGCAGGGGGATGTTTCCTTTTTTACCATGAGGAAGTCATGCCAAGAATCTGAGACTGAGTGTGTGCGTGCGTGTGTGTGTGTGCGTGTGTGTGTTGACACAGTACAGGCACAAGTGTTGGGCTGCTGGAGAAGCCTCGCTCACACGTCTGTGTGTGTTTGTGTGGGAAAACAGATCAGAGTGTTTTCCTTCACTCAGACCTTTGTTTCATCAGGATTGTTGACTTGAGATGAACAAAAAGAGGAAACTGGAACTCACCAGAACAAAATGCTGCCAACGTTTGTAGGTTTCTTCAAAGTTTCTCACATCAGTGTTTCTACAATCATTAACAGAGTTCAGATGACCTCGACGCGTGTGAGACGACGGCCAGGCAGCGGACGACTGTTCCACCATGTTTGTGGCGACTTCAGACCAGAACATGATTCTTCCTACGCTAAATGAGTATTTTTTTCTGCCTAAACTAAACTAAAATTGAAAATTAAAATGTAAAGATTCGACACGGTTTGCAGAAACGCCAACGTTTCATGACTGGGTTGTACAAAAAATGACGTCTGTCTCCCAAAGCAGAAGAGGAAGTGCTGTGTCTCCTGAACCTCGTAGAGAGCGAATGTTCAGCCTCTGCATGCAGCTGTTTGCGTCTCCCACCAACAGCTGGTGCTGGAGTCTTTTAACCACGACCATAAGTCTTCTCTGACCTTAACCAAGTCGTTTCAGTTGCCTAAACATCACCAAACCTTAAACACTGAGGTGACAGAGAACCAGCGCTACCAGTACAAGCGGAGCTTTGTTAAGGAGCTTCTAACCCAGCGATGGGCGTGTGCATCACAGCCAGTGGAAAACCTGCCGGCTCCATCATGGTGAAGAGAAACCACAGAGGGGACCAGTATATGATCTAAGGATACAGTAAGATGGAGGCACACAGAGGACAGCTGTGGGGAGGATTCCTTTACTGGCTTTACTGGTGTGGAAACACCATGAATACAGTTAGAAGTCAACCAGTAAACTAAGAGACTCTGGGGGGGGGGGGGTCGAGTCATCTCGACGTCTCTTTCCTGGCGACGTCTTGTCGCCAGCAAAGAGCCAAAACTAAATTTACAAATAAATGAGCTAAAGAAGCAGAGAAGAAGGCGGAGGGCTGCTCTGGACTCCAGGTACTGCATGATCCTCAGGAGACAAATCCATCTCTGCCCACAGGGAGGCGCTAACGCTCCACCTGAGCTCAGAGGATCCAAACATCCCTGCAGATCTGAGGAGAGCAGCAGCTTCCACGGGCTATTTAAAGCAGCGGCTGCCCTGCGGCTGTCACTGAGGAATGCTGATCACACATGCAGGCCGTCCATGCGCTGGCACACGGTCTGAGACTGACTGGCTGCAGATTACAGCTACACACCAGCATGTGGCTGAACGCAGGAACACATGTTCTATTCATATTCTGCACATACATGCACACGAGAGCCATGTCACACACAGGAGAAAATACACCCAGAGAGCCTGAATGTGACGCAGTCTGCATCCTTCACACAATCACAAACACTTCACAAACCAGCACACTGACCAGAGTCCTGACTGGTCCCAAAGAGCCTCAGCACAGTGTGTTACAGCTAAGTGTGTTTTCCCTGTTCATCATATTTAAGTGCAGCACTGATGTTTATCAGTGTGCAACACTGACTACAACATTACGACTGCAGATCTGTGTAAAATAACTGCACATGTGTTTCTCATTGGGCTCACAGCCGTCAATAAAGCAGCGATGGCTGCCACTTCCCCTTCTTTTAATTTTGTGTAAATTCAGAGAGAATTTTATTTAGAACCAAATCCTAACAGAAGTTATCTCAACGCCGCGCTCATTATCCACACAGAGCGAGCACGACGACGGCGAGGAGGAACCCTTCAACACACAGACAGCTCGAGCAGAACAATGTTAGCATTTCCAAAATCTGAACAGATAAATTCTGTCTCATTTGATGTGGAAACAGCAAAAGAAGTGAAAAGCGTGGATTTGGATGTGATGATAACAGCCCCACTGAAGCCTGAAGGCTGGATTTAAAATCCTTTCTTCAACCCAAAGAAACACTGCTGGAACAAAAACTACAGACTCGAAACAAGATCAGCTGAAAGGATTAGAACATAGAATTCTTCAGCTTAAATATTTGGAGTTGGTTTTGATTTGCTCTCTAATAATTTATCACATATTTTGTTTGACATGAAAGATTTGGCAGGTGTGTCGACCAATGAGAAGAGACTGGACTAGAAACGTCAGTACCAATAAAACTTAAGTTGTTGCTCCATTTAGTTAATGCAAATAATTCTGATTTTTATTAGAGAAAAATATTTCAAATATTGTTTCTTTACTGATTAATTTTTCATTGTATAAAATTTCAGAAAATGGTGAAAAATGTCCATCAGATTTCCCAGAAACCCACGAAGCCTTCAAAAGCCATTTTACAAAGATATAAAACAGAGGAAACCAGCAAAACTTCACAGCTGAGGAGCTGGAACCAAAGAAAACTGACATTTTAGTTTCAGAGATGATTTTAACAAATAATCAATCCTTAAAACAGATGACAGCTTACGTCCATCGACTGGTCGATCATTCGATGTATCAGGATTTTTTTTGTAAATTTGGAAACTGCCAGAAGTTCTTCAGTACCTGGAACCTTTTTCAACACAGTGTGTCCAAAACTATGTGGTCAACTTTGTGACCTAAACCCCAAACCCCATCCAGCACCTTTGGGATGAAGTTAAACACAGCTGCAGCGTTTGGTGTCTGTCCACATACTTTTGGCCACAGGTCCACGTCTAACCTCCAGAAACGCTCACAGAGTCTTCAGGGACTCCGTGATGGAGCAACACTGGCTGACTACTGAACACATTAGCCAGGGCTATTTGTCAATAACCAGTAATCAAGTGAAGAGAAAGAACCAAAAGTTTATTGCTGATGACAACATTTTATAACAATCGCAGTTTGACAGAATTTGAAAACACGAAACCACAATAATTCTTCCAGAAACTGAACCAGATGAGAATCCTGTGCTGTCATCTGCTGTGGGACACATGCTGTAAGAGGTGATCAATGACTGAATCTCACACACACACACACACACACACACACACACACACACAGCTGATAGCTTTTTGGACAAATCGATCGAGGGAGTTAGTCACAAGTGCATCACGTCGCCTGAAAGCTGAAAACCAATCTGGAGTGGATGAGAGCTGGAGAGCCGGCGCTGACCGCAGCGGCTCATCCAGAGGTCGCGCAGAGAGACTGAGGCTGAATTTATTACAACACGACGTGCCCGTGAAATGAAATCATCCTGATTCTGCAGGACTTTTCCAGCATCAGCGCATAATCCAATACTAGAGGAGGAAAAAAGGAGCATTAGAACATTTTTCCAGGCTCACGACGGTCAGACTTCCACCCCACTGTGTCCTGTTAGTGGGAACAAACCTGGACCCCGTTATTAGCATCAGAGGGGATTAAGACCTGTAATATCTGGGTACGAGGACGGCTCCACATCAGAGGTTCTCCCGGCCCGCTCCCCATCCTGCTGCTGTGCCAATGACAGCTGTTTTGTTGCTCCGCCTACCGCTACATCTTCATGTTGAGAAAGTTTTAAAAACCGCCTCTGCAGGAACGGCGTGTGTGTGTGTGTGTGTGTGTGTGTGTGTGTGTGTGTGTGTGTGTGTGTGTGTGTGTGTGCGCGCGCTCTGGATTGGCAGAGCTCTGGGAGTTTTCCCCCTTTACCGGTAACAGGAGCTGCTTGATGCCAGCTAGCTCGACATTTTCCAGCCCTGCTCTCCGCCGGTGCCAAACCCATAATGCAATTCTGCAGGGGGAACGTCTGATTGTGTTTATTGTGCTGCCACGGTCCACGGTAGACACGGCGGTTAAAAATTATCATTTGTAAACCTAATTACATCGTCAAGAGAGCCACTAAAAATATCCCCAGGAGCTAATTACAATCACGGACAGATAGAGGAGACACAGAGGAGCAGATAAAAGCTGCAGCAGAGTTTTTATGTTCTGCCTCACGTCAGCTCACAGAGCTGAGCGGTGCAGCATTATGGGAGATACCTGCACGCTTGTTTTCTTCTTTAGAGAGAATGACATGAAGAGACCAGTCTCATGTCTGTGTTCAGTATGGAGCTGGAGTCAGGATGTGATTAGCCTAGCTTAGCATGAAGACTGCAAGAAGGGGGAAACAGCTAGCCTGGCCGTGTCCAAACCTCCGCAGCTCACTCACTGACGCGTTAATCCATGCATGAACGGAAATATAAAAATCAGGATTTTGAGGGGCGTTACGTGCCGGTACCATCAAGCCCCGCAGAGACCAAAGCCAAATCCTGCGCTCACTGACCGAGACCTGCAACCCGCCCTGAGAAGAAACAGAATAATCCTGCACACTTTCAGTCACTGCCTCACCTTGACAGCAGCGTTTCAGTCCAGGACCATCAGACGGTGAGACCAGACAGAGTTAAGGCTTGAGGTAAATGCATTCAAGTCAATGCAAAGAGCTGTTCACCAGCAAGTCTCTAACTGTGTCTGTCTGCTGACTGCTGTTGAACAGGTGAGTTTTTAGAGCTTTTTCTCCGAGCACAGCTTCCTGCTGCAGCCAGAAACGTCGTTCAGCGAGCGGCGAGAGTGAACCGAGCGATAGCTCCAGTTTAATGGAAACGTTTGGAGAGAGACACAATCCAACCAAAGTGATGATTCTGTCAGACACTTTGAACATTCAGGGACTGCAAACACAGCACAGATCACTTTCTGCTGTATTTAATATGATGATGAGTGAAATTCAAAATGAAACAGCATTAAATCTGTAACGCAGCAGCCACTGCAGACCTCAGAGGTCACTGCTGTTGTTAGTGAGCATGGCACAGAGGCAGTGAGCCTCATTCATCCTGCCCACACACCCTGACTGTACAACCGAGGTTCACTGCAAATGTTCATCATAAAATTACACTCAATCCCTGCAACAGATTACGTTACACTTCACCCTTAAAATAGATTAACGAGGGAGGGAAGGCCACGTGCTGCTGTTCCCACACTGTTAACAAAAACACTTTTAACAAGTGCGTAAAATAACCCAATTTATTTTTCTGATGGAACTGTATTTACTTTCATTTTATTTTCCAGTGAATAATCATTTTTTCTCACACCACACGGCTCATAATGTTGGGCCGACGTTCAGAGAAAGCACGGCTCACAGCCTGAGGATGATTTATTTATTAGGAAAATTTATCAAGCAGAAAATTTAAAGACTGGCCGTCTTCAAAGGAGCCGCCCGACGGGCGAGAGGACCCGACGAGGCCGAGCAAAACACAAAGTGATGTGACGAACGTCTGCTAAGATCAGGCTGGACTGTCAGAACCGAGCGGACAGAAGGTCAAAGACACTTCAGGCAAAACTATGACTGGATGCACAGATCACGCAGAATAGAAATAAGAATATATACAAGAACAAAGTGCAGCTCGAGATAAACAACGAACAGATTCAGTCAAACTGAATCAGTGAAGATGCTGCAACAAGTGACTTCTCACTGGTGTCAGAAAAGCTGCACTGAAGGAAAGATTTGCAACAGAATCTGTTTTAAATATCAAACATTTTGGACCTGAAACTCGACCCTAAAGCACAGTCAGCTGTTTAAATCTGCCGTTTGGGACCAACATAAACAAGCACAGATGCAAACGATGAACAGCTGAACACTGTGGTGGCAAACGCTCACTGTGTGTGGAGGCAGAATTCAGTGAAATACTAATGTTCAGAACGTCACGGATGCACGGAGGAGAGGTGAAAACACAGCAGCAGCAGTCAGAGAAGTCTTTCAGGAAGTTTGCTCTTTAGGGTCAAAAAAGCTAACGATAGCTAATAAAATAGCATGTCTGTATGTGGTTTTATTCATTTTATTCTGAGTGAAAAGAAACAAGATAAAAATCTGATTTAAAAATCTCAAAACATGAATTTCTCAAATGAAAAAAAGGAAAAAAATCCCATCTGTAGATCACATATTTCACGCCCATTGCATCTTTATGATACAACCGTCATCAAAGTGTCTGATAAAGCACTCAGTCAAGAAACAGTCAAAGCTGCGAGACCAACGATGTCCAAGTCGTCCCCCGCAGGACGCTCAGCTCAAACCGCAGAATAAATCAGAGCTAATCGGCAGTTTTCATGAGTAAATAAGTCTAATGGGAACGACATGAATTTGAAAAAGAAGAGATCTCCATGTGTCACAGCAGTGAGAGACAGAGACGTCACGGGGGGTCGGGGATCTGAATGTTCTTCATCTGCCTCCTCTCACTTTCCCTCGCTCTTTGGTTTTGATCAAATCGCTCCCAGATGTGGTGGCAGCGGCTGCGTGTGAGTGAGCGATGGTGCGGTGTGAAGGAGGTGGCAGCGGAGGGTGGACTGGTGGGGAGTCTTCAGCTCGGTGCCAGCCTCCCATCAGGGCTGGAACTGTACGGTGGAGTGGGGGGAGGCCGTTCGATGGCTTTTCCAGCGCGTGTGCCAACTTTAATGAAAAAAGTCGACAAAACAAACAAACAAAAAAAGAGGCGAGCGTGGGCCGTTAGCTTCAACAAATCAACACTTTAAGTTCAATACATGCACACACTAAAGCTTTTTTTCCATCCCTCTGACATGACTGTGATGCTGTGCGAAAGTGTCCATCCCATAATGCGCAGAGCGAGGACAAAACTAAGTGCTGCACATAAAGACGAGGTCAAGCCGAGTGCGTTGCATGCAGCCTGCGGCGGCGGTTTGAGTGCAGAACAGCGGGTCACACGGCTGAAAAAACCCTGGCCGGCCTCCGTGTTTAGCTGCGGCCTCTCTGCGTTTCCATGGCTATTTACTCTGAGCGCCATTGTTTTGCTTTAATGATGCCAAGAGAACAAGAGGCATGAAGCAAAACAGGATCTGAATGTCTTTAACAGCACACAGAAACACACTGACTCCAGACGCTCACACACAGACCGCGGCTGCAGAGCGAGGCCCGAGCTGGAAGCGGATTATTCAGCTCGTCTCCACAGCGGGGACGAGCGAGGCCGGAGCCAAGTCCACTTTATAACACAGGATCAAAAGCACCGTTCATTTGTATGAAACCGAAGCCTGCCGGCAAATCACCCCGGCTGACGTGGAGTTCTGAATGAAATCACATTAAAGGCTGTTTGGGAGGAAGCGGCGGACATAAATAACAAGCAAACCCTGTTTGAGCTGCACACAGCTCTGAAATCACACACAGGTTTCAGGTCAGCGTTCAGAGCAGCCGAGCGCCTCGTTCTGCTCTCACCTGACCTGAGGACACCAGCGACTGAGGGTCAGAGCATCACCTGTCAGAGCGAGCTGTACCTGCTCCGCCCTTCAGCTCCTGCCTCTCTCCTCCAGCCCTCCCTCTTCTTTCCTTTCCGTGTCTTTCCTCCATCAACACACTGCTGTTCGAACCCAGTCGTCCTCTTTCCCACATGAATCATCAGGATTGAGTAATTGTTTGAGATGTTTGGTGCTTTTTTGTTCCAGATGTCAATATTAAAATAAGACTTCTTAAAAGCCTCACTTTGATCAATACAAACACATTTTCTATGGCTGATAATCCATCGTTTCAACTGAAGCGTCCGTCATTCCAGTCGACACAGATGTGGCGTCACAGTCAACATTTTTCAGGACAATCAAAGGAACGTTCTGATGGAGGAGTTTTACGGTCAGCTGATGACAGCCCCTGCAGCTGCATCACTCTCATCTACACTATTTGTCATTTTTGGATCCACTCTTATGTTCCTGTTTTTCTGGCTCGGGAACAGGAGGACACTCCTCTTCATCCTGCCTGCAAACCTTCGGCTTGGTTTTTCTCTTCGGCCTCCAAACTGCCGAGACAATCAGTGCCACCTTTGTGCACTTACAGTTTTCAAACCTCTGTGCTCGGTACGCAGCGGTCGCTGAAATCAAGCCTCTCAGAAACATGACGAGGCCTTGGTTTGGCCAGTTTTCTATTCTTGACCGAAGAGTCACGGGCTGAAAGGTTTCAGCTACCATACATTATGTGTGGAGCTAAAAGTCTATTTCAGTTTAAACCACAACTGATGTCATGTATTTTGTAGGGAGCACGGAGTCATAAATACAGTGTCTGATTCAGGGCAGGCTGGGTCTTTTATCCCTGCTGCCTGACTGAAAGGCCTACTGGGGCTAATCAACAAGAGGGCCCATCTATTGCTACAAAGACTGTATTTTACACAGAGCACCTTAACTAGATACACAAGGATCACTCTCTGCCAGGTGGAACCCAAGCTGGACAGGTCCAATTTTACTGGGCGGGCGGCTTTAAGGGCTGGAACTGACTCCAGGTCTGCAGGAGCGCCTTCATTGGATCAGAATCAGATGTTCCTGCACCACTTCCCCTCCTGACCCAGGCTGTCTGAGATACCTGACCCCCAGAAGTGAGTGCAGGCTGTGACGGATGGCCCGCAGCCTGGAGCTCAGGCTGATGATGCAGCGTGATACTCCCAGAGAGGGAGGGAGGAGAGCGGGGAGCAGGCCGGGACTCGGGCAGCTCCTGGGGCTAAAACACAGCTGCTGCTGCAGCCCCTGCCTGCAAGCCCGTCAAAGGGGAAACCCTGTCAGCTCAGGCCTCTCGCCAGAATAAAGTGTTGGCATTGTACGTTTCTGCAAAGCACAGATATGTTAAATGTGTAGCTCGACGAGCCAAACAGCAGACGACTGTTCCAGCCATGTTTGTTGTGACAGACCTGAGTTTTGAAGCCAAAGCGTGATCTTTTCCTGACCCTCACCGAGTGGTTTCAGTGCCCAAACCTGGCCTTAACCACAGCGATGTCACAACACAAAACATAAAGAAATGGAAAGTTTGAACCTGAAGGAGCAGAAAGTTTCAACACATCTGCGGTTTGCAGAAACGTACGATGCCAACATTTATCCTGGTGACTGGGGTGCAATTCCACAGTGAGTCGATGTCAAGGTCAGAGACTTCTGGTTGACTTCCAGGGATATTGTGTGTCTACATATGCATATATCTGTATGTGTGTGTAAGGGGGGGGGTGACCGTTCCTGTGCCTGCAGACATGCTGACATCTCACCCCTGCACGCACTGTAGAGATATATATATGTATATGTGAGGATTAATTTCACTTTGTTTTGCCAGGACGAAGGTGAGAGGCAGAAATCTGAAATCTGAGCCAACAAACAGCTTTTTCTGGATGCAGATCTGACAGCCAACACTTTTACAGCACGGCCTCCATCTCTCCTTCATCCCTCCATCCTTCCTTATTCAGAGGTGTGAGCGCTGCGAGCCAGCCAGACAGGAAATGACCTCACCCAGGACTGAGGGGATGGAGGATCAACACAAAGATGAAAGCAGAGTGAGGAGGGGGCTGCCGCTGGGGGGCCAATGTGTGCATATCTGTGTGCGAACCCAAATGTTGCTGCAACTTATAGCTGATTAAATCAAATGAGAAAATTAAGCAACAACAGTTTTGATAATGATTTAAGTCATTAATCTTTCTCCAGTCTGACGATTTACTGCTTTTCCTGCTGTCAGCAGAATATCTTCAGCTGTTCCTTCAGACAAAAGAGGCAATTTCAATAACGGCTTTGGCTCGAGTGAGCACTTTCTTATTTGATTTTATGGGCAGAATTTATACAGTCGATCATTTAAATAACCAGCCCTCACAAAATTTATGTGAATCTCAACAAAGCTGTCAAGACAGAGTGAGTGTTTGGACCCTGACAGAGGTCACAAAGAAGAAGAATACTGATGTGAAAATCAGAGATTTGGACAAAGCTGCCACGCAGACTGCAAAAGGCAGCAGGAGGATTACTGAACTGACCTAATGCTTGTTTTGAAATGTATAAACTGTGTGAGCAGATTATCTGTACGCCCACATTTACCCCCATAAAGTTAGTCACCTGCAGAGTAGCATGTTGATCAGTCATGCACCTGAAAACAGCTCATTTTCTGCAGTTTTTACATGCAGATATTGTTACGTCTGCAAAGGACACTATTGACACAGCATCAGTAAATCATGACTCTCATTGCTGCTTCCCAAATTCTATGGCATCAATAAACTGATGAACGAGGTCATCTGCTGTGACTGAGCAGCATGTAGATGGTGGATGACAGCGATAAATAAAGCTGCGTCGACGCTGCAGAAGATTGAAGGGAATATAATCTAATGTTTGTACGTGTATGATGTGTACGAGCACAATGAAACCAGTCTGATGCGAAAGAAGCGAACGAGCTGTCTGTAGAGGATTTCACAGTCTGACTCTCGGACCAATCAGAATACTCCTTGCAGAACAAAGAGGATGACATCATGTAGTATTCTGTCTCTCAGACTTCCTGACGACCACGTCGTCAATCACAGTGATCTGATTGAGTTTTCTCATCCTCAGTCCATCCTGCCCCCCCCCCGCCCCCCGCCCCCCTCCCCGTGTGATTCATGCAGTCAGTCAGCTGTCAGACGGGAGGAGTCCAGAGGGAATTTAGTAAGAGGTTTACAGAGAGTGAGAGAAATAAAGCGAGACAGAATTCACTATGTGGCCAAAAGTGTGTGGACAGTCTCGCTGGTTCCTCGCTTCATTGGCACAACGGCTCAACATTTACTCATGAACTGAAAACTCAGCGTGTAACACGACTACATGTGAGTAATTCATATCACCTTTGCTTCATTTTCATCTTTAATCCAAAGCGACAGTTCAACATGAACGCCCTGATATAAGAACAAGTTTTGGCTCATATGTGTCGGCGCTCCTCCACTTCGCCCTGGAAACCTCTGCCTTCTCACAGACACACACTACAAGACAGATGATTCAAACACGAAGCACCCACTCGTCTCCCTGTCACGGAGGCGAACATGTACACTGCGGTTTCATCCTCTTCACCCCTCCAGCAGGACCAGTGTCCTCCTACCTGAGGCACTGCTCAGTTCTGGTCTACAGGTGAAGCCGGGACACCCATCAAAGATCACCATCAGTGATCTGACGTGTCTGATCAACAGATCAGCTGTGAGGACACCTGAAAGGTGTCTGCACCTGCACACTGCAGGCCTATGCTTCGGCTGTTAAACCCAACTTTGCTTCTCAGTCATCAGTCATTAGTTTTGATGGACGGCTCTAAAAACTTCAATACCCATGAGCCTCTGCTGGCAGTTAAAAGCATGAATCAGGACTGTGGAAAATTCAGTCACCATAGTTTTGTAATTCAACACAAACTGATCCAGAGTCAGAAAGGGAGCTGATATAAAGTGTCATACAGTGCGGCCTGTAAAAGTGTTTTCTTCTCTGTGATTGGATGTTTCTTACTAAGTGCATCCTGGGAGTTGTAGTTGCCTTCTGTCCTGATGTTTTTACACCCACAGGCTTCATCAAAGGACCAGATTCATCTTTCATGATGATATTCATCTGCATCCTCCCGTCAGTCACCTCACACTGTGCAGAAAATGACTTTACACTCTGGAATGATTGTGATGGAGCTAGCATCTTAGGACACCTCTGCGCCGTCTTCAGCTTCAGCCTGAGAGTTTGGCTGCTTGACAGCAACAAATTGTTTGTTCCACAGAACTGGCAGAGAAGTTGTGTCCACAATATCAAACATCTCTCAGGCGCTGCATGTGTTGGCTGACTGCTGGCCCTCGAGCTGGAAAGACTTGATTTCTGCAGATCTGACAGGAAACCATCCCGCTAAGCTAATCTTCCACAAACCTCTCGCTGTGCGGCGGTGCCAGAGCTAATCAGGAGACGTCAACACACACATACACACTCGGTAATGAGCGCACGCAGAAACGTTGCATGAAGAAACACACGTTCTCAGCAGTTGAAAACGATGATTATGACAATTCGTTGATTTCAGATCAACGCGCACGCTCGACCTCAGAGACACCGCGAGAACCTGAGAGAGTCTAAACACGGAGTCATTACAAACCATCTCCTGAGCAGAAACTAATACCTGTTCCCAGGCCTGAGCCCCGTACACATGCAGGCAGGCCGGGCAAGGCCACGCAAATGCTTTCCATCAGTTTGTGTAAGCAACGATAAACACGTTACATCTAATCATAAAAGCGTGGATTTCATGTTACGGTCGGGGCACAGCCACTGCAGCCAACATGCCCAGTTTTCCCATGGCAGATCTCAGAGGGAGAGTAGGTCTGTGTCTCATTTCTCTGTGTTTATGGCAGATCTAAATTATGGTATCAGGTTCGCCTGAAACCGAACCGACTGCCAACTGTCATGGCCGACCCTCCCGTATAGGCCACTTTTGTCTCTGGGAAGTAGTGTAACACAATCTATCCCCAAATTTCTGGCTCTCCGCTTGGATTCATTTTCGCCGTACGGGGAGAGAGAGAGCAGACAGGTCTGAAAAAACAAACACAGACTTCAGAACAAAGTCAGTGCCTCTTTTTTTTACTTCTTCCCCAAATAGAAAGCAGAGGAAATGCTGCCGGCACGGCCCCGTTTTGTGAATGAAGCCCAGCTGACAATCAGAGCAGGACCTCATGATGTGTGTGTGCAGCCTTCTGAAGCCAACACACACATGCACATATGCACAGACAGACACACGCTGTCATGGAGTCGCATGTCCGTGATGTTCCTCCATGCTTCTAGAATCTACGCTGCCCTGTGTATTTGCAATACACAAGTATTCCAAGAGATGGCGACGTTACAGAGGAAAGTCAGGTGATGAAGAGCTTTGAGAGCCTTCACTCTGCATGTAGGTCAGGACACAACGCTGATCACTGGGAAATGAAAATGATCCCAGAATTACTGCGAGGAAGCTGCTGAATCCTCTAAAGTGAAGGAGGCTGAAGAAAAGCAGGCAGGAAGCCGACGGCGACGGGAACACGTTCGTTCTGTAGACGAAGGTCAAGATGTGGCGCTTCCTGCAGAGCAGTCATGACTCTGCTATCTTAGCTGAATAACTCTGAAATAATCCTTCATCAATCTGACTGTGGTCGTGTCTCCACGGCGACGCTGATGATGACTGACGGTCACTTTGACCATCAACACACACACGTGAATATCACTCATACTCTGATTCTAAACTGAATTATCGACTCCTTCCAATCACATCGCGCGCTGGCGACATCACTCGACGACGCCTGGAGGATCTGAACAGACAACTGGCCGACCTCAAACCAAACAGACTTGTTTTTAACAAAGCACATGACATCAGAACCAACATTTGAACTTCAGAAAGGGAACAAATTCCTGCTTTTCAGAAGCGTGACGCCGGCAGTTTATTCCACAAAAAACTAAACAAAAAAGGCTCACAGTAGAAAGTTGGTGACGCATTTTGGTTTCGACTGTGGCAACAAATGACGGTCAACCGCTGGTCACCAATGCCATCGGATTATTTTCAGGCTGTTTTGTCTCATTCAGAGTCGTGCTGTGTGTGACAGCAGTCAGAGAAAAGGCAACACACACTTTCCTCTGCAGAAAAGTGGGAGTTGTGGTTGCTTGTGATTGGTTCAAGCATTTCAGGTGTTTTCTTGTATTGTATGAACTATAATGTCTTTAAACTATGGAAGGCCATGCATCCAGGCAGCTCTGATACGAGCACATCACAATCCAGGCTGCACATGTTCGTTATGTGCTGAGTATGAATCCACTGTTGGCCTGTAATTACAAAAACACATGGCTGGTAATTAGCTGCTGGACTGTTTTCCCCTTATTCCTGAAGAATTTAAGTTTCTGAGGTTTGAGGCTTTCATCCAAAAGAACCTCTGTGCGCACACACACACACACACACACATGCACGCGCGCACACACACACCAGCCCAGTCAAATGTACATTATAGATCTGGTAGAGGATGGCGTGTCAGCGTGACCGTTTGCCTCATCTATGCATGAAAGTACAAGTGTGTGTGAAGGTGTAGTACCAGCAGGGGGCGATATGCGACTTCCACACACCAGATCAGGGTTTGACTCCAGTGAGGAACCAATGCTTTGTTTTAAGGAAGTCATTATTTCAAGCAAAACCATGGTCTTTGTCCTAAGCCTCACCGAGTGCTTTTGGTGAGGACAGCTGACCAAACTGCAGCCGTCTCGTGAAATCTCAATTATTTTGAAAGCATAAACTGGAAGTTGCATATTTATTATTGCTAACTTGACCGTGGAGTGAGAAGGTGTTACACACACGCTGGACCAGCGTCTGCATGGCTGAGCATGGCCTGTGCAGATGTGAGCAGAGATGGACTGGTGTACTCCACAGGCTGTGTGCTGGCCTGCAGTACGTATATGAAGTACAGTATGTGTACGGTCGCACACGCACGCACTGGTATGTATGTCTGCATGTACTGTATATACTGGACGCGTGCCCTCCTCTTTGTTGTCTGTGGATGGAAATCAAAGGGACAGAGAGCGGAGCCCGAGGGCCCGGCTGCACTGAACCATCAGTTGGCAGGATGAGAAGCGACTGCGTTGAATAATGAGACAAAGAGGCAGCGTGGGGGGAGGGGGGGCTGTGGGGAAATTGGGGTAAAAGGAGGAATGAATGATGTAATGGAGGGAGGAGGAAGAAAAGGATGGAGGAATGAATTGGGGCAGAGGTCACGTCATCCTCGTTTCAGAACGCGAGCCAATTAAAACCAACGCAGCCTCCTCGGGGTTACAGTCAAACGAGGCTCTGGTGGTCTGAGCGTGGAGCTCGAAGTGACGGACAGACATTAGCCTTCGACGTGTCCCGACTGGGCGTCCTGTCTCCAACCAACCAACAGTCCACGCTGACAACCACGGCCTGTACCTGACATTTAAAGACTCTCGACAAATGAGCTTCCTTCACCTGTGAGGCTGTAAATGCCTTAATGTGACCACTCATAACCAAACGTGATGAAGTTAACTTCACCACTACAAGGGAGACCTTCACATTACGTACACAATATTAATCAGCTGTATTATTATATTACTAATTACTGAAGTTTAAAGTGAACACTGGCAGCACTGTATGTATAACATGAACATGTGACGTTTGATTGAAATTATCAATACTCATAAATATATTCTATTACGTAAAAGTATAAAATTATTATCAGAAAAATGTACAAAAACTGCAAAGTTTCAAAAGTACAACAGTTATATACAGTACACATATCGTGGTAGTGGAATATTATCACTGATGCATGAAGCAGAATTTTAATGTTCCTACTGATGGAGGCTGAAAAACATCTGAACCTTCTCTGTATTGTTTCATCTGCAGCACTGCATCATATGTGATAAACTGATGGTGTGTTTTGTTTGTAAAATCTTTATCTGCAGAGAAACTGTCAGATAAACGCAGTAAAAAGTACAAGATGTCCCCCTGATTATGAAGTAGTGTCTTCTTGACAGACTTGGTGTTGTTACATATGTCGCTGCTTTTATTTCCCACCTTACATGAGCAGTGACAGCTGAGAGCTGGGAGTATCTGTGAAGACGTGTGCGTGTGTGTGTGTGTGTGTGTGTGTGTGTGTGTGTGTGTGTGTGTGTACAAAGCCCAGTCTGACGGCTCCACGGTGTCAGTCAGAGTGTGTGTGAAGCAGTCAAACATGTAATTGCTGTGAGGACTGAGGGGACTTCAGGACATCAGCTCGACACTCGGTGGCTTCGGCTCATGAACACTTTAAATGTTTCACATTTTTCAGGATTTAAACTGATGGAATTTGGTCCGACGGACGCATCGACTGCTCATCTCCAAGAAATCATCGTCTACATGAAGTGCATCCTTATGTCAGTAAATAAAACGGACTTTTTTCCCCTTTGACTTGAAATGTCTCTGCAGTATTAAATGAGTAGAAAACCACAAACATGGGAAACATTGTGGCACTGCCAGGTGAATTATGCATTCCCTCAGCGCCTGGCTCCTCGGCCCAGCGCAGCGGCTGCACTTCATTAGCTATCTCCACTCTACCTTTCTCTGACAAATTCAATAAATGTTCATCTGGTTCCAATTAGGCCCTTGTTAGCAATAATTGCCCTGGTATTTACTAACAGCATTACTCAACACGGGCTGGCGCGGGCCGGGCCGGTCTGATCCGAGCCAGTCTTCTGGTTTGTGAGTTACCTGCCAATCGTCTCTGCCCTGCAGAAACCTGCTATCTGCTAAAGGTCAACTTTCCACAGCTTGAAAACCCCCTGGATGATTTCCCTCATTTTCCTCACTGCCTCTTTTTTAAACTTTCCCTTATGGATTTTTTACGTTCAACAACAGTTTTATTTGGTCCCAGGGCTCAGAGACCGCTTCAATTTTGTCCAAACCTATCAGCAGACAAGAATGCTGACATTGGGCAATTCTGCTAAACCCCATGGCTTTATTCTGATGCCATTTTTTCTACAAGCATCTATGTGTAAGAGCTCCAGAATGGGCAGGGCTGGGAAACTAAAACACTTGGTTAAGGTTTGGGAAGGATTGTGGTTACCATTAATAAAAAGGCAAAGCTAATTGCAGGTTTCCTGCGTGAAAGTCGGATGTGCTTCGTGCCGATCCACCACCGTGACCTCCACACATTCACTTACCCTTTAAAATACAAGTAGAGAACACAGTTCATCCACAGATATAAAACATGTCAGGAGGAGACCTGGAAAGAAGGTATGAAATGATGTGATGAGGAATCTAGAAAAATTTAGAGCTGATACTGGAACAAAGCTGAAGTCTACGCACGTGTGAAACATAAACTCTGAAGTGTAGTTCCCCAAAAAAAGCTTTGGTAGTGAGTCAGTGGTTATGGATGCAGAGAGAGTCATCAGAGGAGCAGAAGCCAAAGCTGGAGGCGCTGACGTCATTAGATCTACTCTATGGGGACCTCATGGTTCCCAGTAAGTTAAACTGGACAAAGAGAGGGAACACAAACGATCCAACATGCTAATCATCTGTCAATCATCACCAGGATGCGTCTAATTCAAGGTCCCGCTGTGATGGTCTACACACACTCTCTGATGTTTGTCACGTATAAATGACCTGAACCGCAGGAATCCAGGATTTATCCAGTACCCCAAAGGTTGAACTATTACCCCTCAAACCGAGGAGCAGACTAAACCCTGGACTTCACGTACCATCACGCCTCAGGAATAAAAGCTTGTAACCCGGCATAAATGTTTTTGTTTTATCAAAAACAAGATGGAAATAAGTAGAAAATGTTTCTGTGAAGTTGCTTACAGAGATATTTAGTGGGAGCGTCAGAGCTGTAAAGGTGAGCATATGTTGGACAGAGGTTATGGTGGAGATGTGAGGTTTTTGCAGGACAGCAGCGCTGCCGTGAGTCCAGCTCCACGCGGCCTCGCCCAGCGGGGGCGAAGGCGGAGGCGGCGGGCCTCAGTGCAGAGCGTGATGGTCCATTTCTAACGTTTCACTGAAAATATTTTCACAGGGTAGAGAAGGCGCGTCGGCCTGAGAGCTTCTGCCTTCTCTCAGGCTCACAGACGAGGACTTGAAAACTGTCTTCACCACGTCGCTTTGACTTTGCTGTAAAATATCATAAGGACACATAACAAGTTACGAAGACAGCGGTGGTCTGAGGACGTGGTGTTCTACGTTTGGAGACGTGTTCTGCGACCTACCCGGGGAACGCAGTAGACTGTCGTACTGTTACACATTTCATGCTTTTATTTTCATGAAAATCACACTTTGTTAGCTTGAGCATTAGCCGGGCTTCGTCAAGTACAGCAGAAGGCAACGACAGCGTGTATATACTTTCTGACTTCCTGTCTGTGGCTCTGAGCTCCAAGATGAAAACCTCACAAATAAAAAGTTTGATTTTAAAGAGCTTCAGTAATTTCCTCAGACAAACAGAAGGTACTAGAACATTTGTTGGGACTATTTTCAGCGGCGGATGAATCCACGTGGTGCTGTAGAGGAGTGAAGGAACAACAGTGAGGCTCACTGATGAGTTTTAATAGTTTCTGCACAACAGTGGAGCTGGAGGACACAGAGGAAGAGGACGGATCAGGCTGGGACAGACAGAACGCGTTGGTAGGACCTGAGACAAGCTGGACGGGAACACGAGGCTGTTTGAAATCTAATCAGGCCTGAAAACATGTTGAAGGGCTCTGCAGAATGATGGCATCAGACGAGAAGCTGCTGAGAAGTGGCTGAACCAACAAACTGAAGGGCGATAAAGAGAAACAGCCGACAGACAGAAGAGGAACAGACTGGAAGAGACAAGAAGGAAGATCTCAAATAGAAACGCGAGCGGCTGATGAAAATCAGGAGTTTCTCTCGTCGCTCCTGGTCTTCCTTTTCCCTCTCTGCTAGCAATTACTCCATTTAAAGGCTCCCTCAATCACCAATAAGTCAAAGGGTTTTACCAAAAAGCACCTGTCCCCAAAGCTCAGCAGAAAAACTCTCAGTTTCAACACCCCATGCTAATGCGCTGATTCCAGGAACCCTACACTGGAAATAAATGATGACACATGGGTTCGTACAGAGCCGCTCCAACTTCAGATTTCTTTCCTTTTTTTCAAACAAAAATTTTTCCTCCCTTTTCTCTGGCAAGTGGGTGAGTTTTCTCTGGTATGTGAGGAGGGGAGGGGGGGAGGTGGGGAGGTCTGTCTGTTCTGAGGTCTGCTCTGCACATGTCGCTCTTTCACAACCTTTTATAAGTTATTCCAACAGAGAAAAAGAGAAAGAGATTTAAAGGGGGGAAGAAGAAGAAGAGGAAAGACAGAGAATCTGCAGAATATCTGTGAGAGAAAAGAGAAAAGAGAGAGGAGGGTGGGGAGGAGGACATGGCTTTGATTACACACTGATCTGGCCATTACCAGCCCGCAGAGAGACTCTATAAAACAATAACAAATGGAGACCATCAGTCAGTCCATCAGTAATAAGCTACAACAAGCAGGCGGCTGATGGGAAACACACCTACAATCAGAGCAGCGAGACCGAGAAGACACAAAAGGAACCTTGTAAAAATCTAGATTCAATTTCCGCTCTAATGAAAGGTGTTTTTGATAGAAGCGCGTCACGTTCGCCAGCTCTTTGTCAGCTCAGAGGACAGCGGTCCAATCGGTCCAGCTGGATCTGAAGCAGGCGCAAGTGCTGTATCAACACTGGATTTTTATATCCTCTGTGTTTCTTGGCCTTTGAAGCGTTTTGTGCTTTGAGCGTTTGGCCCACATGCTTGATTTTGATTAGATGGAGATCCTGAGCAAGCGCGGTGTGGCTGCGACGCGGCGGACGCTTCGACGAATCACGTCAAACCTTTTAGCTTTAATTCATTCACACACACACTCTGTGTGAAGGCGGAGTGTCGAACATCAGCAGATTTCATGAGACTGACCAAAGCGTGTCAGTGAGTATCAAAAAGTTAAATGAGGATTATGTAAAAACGATGTGAACCTTAATTTCCCAGACATTGGTCAGACTATATTTGATCACATGAGTCAGATGTGCTCCTGTTTTAATTCACTGCTGATACAAGCTCAGCTCCTCCTCCATGTTGTCCTCCTGTTGTCTCTCTAAATTCAGTACAATGACACTGAATTTTAATTCTGAATTTTTCAACACATACAGGAAGAGTAACAGGAAGTGCTCGAATAATTTCAACTGACACCTTTTTTCTTTCTAAGTCTGAGCGTCGGTAGCAGATGAAACGAGCCGAACTAAAACCCATCAAGTCATCCTAAAAGCGCACTGAAGGTGGCAGAGAGCCTGACGTCACAGTCTCACCTGATTAACGTCGCTTCCCGGCTGACTGACAAAGTGAAACCCAGGTAACCTGAACAGGTGCAGTTTTCTGAGGCTAGCTTTAGCGTTAGCATGTGAGGCTGGAACACTCCCATGCTTTGCACACTCAATCCTGTTCACTGATAAACGTGCAGCATCAATCACTTCTTCATCAGTGACCTGCTGAACGGCACCAATGCAGCAGCTGTGTGCACAGTTCAGCAGTTCTACAAGATGCTCAATGATCAATTTTTTGGGCGCATTCACTGACAGTCTGTCGCATGTCTGGCCTTCA
This sequence comes from Chaetodon trifasciatus, assembly GCA_037975065.1. Taxonomy (NCBI): domain Eukaryota; kingdom Metazoa; phylum Chordata; class Actinopteri; order Chaetodontiformes; family Chaetodontidae; genus Chaetodon; species Chaetodon trifasciatus. The sequence goes on from JBBMOE010000039.1 coordinate 5,595,260, forward strand.
GACCACGCACAGATTAAAGTGTTTTCACAGCTAACGGAGCCTAAATCATGACCGTCGCATTGTTCACGCTCTCTAACAGGTGACGTGTTTCGCTGTCTTTTTGTGAACAGGCTGGCATGAATCGTGGTTTTCATCTTGTGAAGTCATACTAACGTCACTGTAATGTTCACTGTCCTCTAAATGGGACGCTCTGCTCAGCGGGTGATTGGTCAGATGTACAGACTGTATACAGACTGTGGTCTCTCTGCGTCTCTGACCCTGGCATTAAAGAAGGCCTGTCCTGTCACAGTAATTGCAGGATCCAGTCTGCCACTAAGTAGAAGACTGATTCATAAAAATACTTTTTTCTTTTGCCGTTTTGTTTGTAACTGTTTCCACATGATCTGTGGGTTCAGAGGAGGGGAGAGGTTGAAATATAATACATAAATATCTTCTGAATAACAGAAAAAAACACAGAAATGGAGCTTTGGAACGTACTGTGAACCATACAGGGAAAACATACGTGAATATGTAGATTCATACACACACGTTCACACACACACACACACACACACACACGTTCCATCAGACGACACACACACTTTCTGTCAGAGACAGGAAATCATGCTGAGGTGCTGCAGATGACATGTGACGTCTCCTACACACCAACAGTCGTGATGTTCCTCGAGACTTTCGAGGAACAAAATAAGACACGAGCTTGTCAGAAATAAAAGGCAGACGCGGCCTGTCAGGTGTTCCAGCCAGAGCCTGACGGTAATCGGCTGTGTTACCGCTGGGAGTGCGCTGGGAGCAGATTACTGTACACTTTAACTGAACAATTATCATCCATGACCGACGCCGTGATCAAGTCAATATGTCTTCTCTGACCCGCTGGAGAGGAGCACGAATTTATTGCACTCGGCTGGGATCAATTAACAAACTAGCTCTCAGTCAGTCACTCCCCCGTCGCTCCAGGTGGTGGCGCTAGTGCAGCACAGAGCAGCCGGTCTGCACTCAGCACCAGTCACACCCCCTGAGAACCACTGAGGGTCCACACATGCTACGAGACGCTGATGACATCTTTATGTGGTTTCTGCTTGTAAGTAAAGATGATTGTGGTGAAAATGCACCATTACAGTCGACCATAATTACTCTGTGAACACTGGATTCAAAAATGTTTAATTTGTGACTCTTTTCTTTAAATGGCAGTACGAACTCTGACTGAGCAGGACTTCGCTGCTCGGGTCCGGCTGACCATTACTGTCCTCTCTGTCTCCTCTGAGCTCCCATGAAGTCCAGACTGAACATCGCAGCTTCATTATGAGCCCAGACAGCCAGAAACCAACCAGCACTCCTATCCTGGAGTAACACTACCTGTCCAATACAACCAGGTAGTAATGCAGAACCCATCTCAGTGGACGCTGTGTCGTACTTAAAGCAGGATGCATCAGTTTGTTAAATCCTGTGGCTTCAGTCCACCTTCACACTGTGAAGGACAGACATCGGGTCTGCAGATTAAACCTCATCATCAGGGACAAAAACAGCTCTCACAACCGTTTCAACCACATGACTTTATGTCAGAATACATTTGCATGTTTCTCTAAGTGCTTCAGAGGACACGGACACAAAGCTGAGAGAAAGTAAATCACTGGTGATGAGGACGCGATTGGCAGGCAGTCTGAGGCACTCGTGGTTTATTTCACTGAGCTGGAGCAGTCAAATAAGATCAGATCACTGCTTTTGATCTGAAGACACACAAACTGCTGCTGCTGGATAAAAACCTTGTGTCTCCACTTTTGATGACTTTCACACGAAGAGAAACCTCCTGAACTCCTGCAGCAAAAAAAGAAAGACGAAGCCATTTTTCTGTCCACATTTTGCAGGTTTAGCGGTGAACTTCATGTGAGCTGAAGGGACGCTGGACATTGAGGACACTGAGCGTGTCTTTGTGTGCGTCTGCGCTCATCCACATACCAAAGATTTTACAGCGAATGTGATGAACAAAAGCAATTGTCATCACCTTGAAGCAACTGGCCACAACATTTCTGCATGTTTGCGTGTGTGTGCGCGTGTGTGTGTCGGTGTAGGACGGCTAATTTGAGTCAGAGCGGATCTGCCGGTTGGCTGATCTGAAAGCTGAGCTGCTGTGTATTGATCTGCAGCCTGTTTGAGTGCTGCTGTGGTGAAAACTGACTCCTGAGCTGTCAGCACATCCATTAACGCCCATCAGCTCGTCCAGAGGATGCACTGCAAAAAACACACCAGCCGGTCCTCAACAGGGGAGCGGACGCACAGAAACGACTGTGCAAAGAGGCAATCATGACCGATATTCATGTTTACGTTAGGCGGCGCCCTCTAGTGGTTGTAGTAATCAAAGGAGGAAGTCAGCTGATGTAGTATAAAGCGCAAGAAGGTGAACGGCTCAAACAAACACGTGACGAGGAAGTTCTGCTACGATGAAGGTTCAGTTCGACCAAACCAAAGCAAACGGCATCACCTCACGTCACTGTGACAGCGAAGCAGCGCTCACGGTCACTCTGACGGTCATACATGCAGTTCTGGAGCCATTAATGATCGACTTACTCAGTCACTTCGGTGTGAAGACGTGTTGAAAAATACAAAGAACATAAAGCCACAATCACCACGGAAATCTGCCGCCCACCTGTTTCACAGATGAGAGGTGTCTGTCACGCCTCGTCTCACCCTGCTGTGCTGTGATTGGCTGGAACGTGTCGCCTTGACGGCACAGTAGTGCAGTGATTGGCCGCACAGTGCTCATAACTGCTAAACATTGACTTCCTTCACAGTCACTGCGTCTCGTTCCTCAAACAACTTCTGCGATCTGATGCGAGTCCTGAACGCAAATCACCCAGAATAATGTCCTTTAAGGAAAGAAGCAGCAGGAGGGCAAACTACAAAAAAAGGTTTGATTAAAAAGGTCATTTTTATGCTTCAGTGTTGCTAATATGTAAAAACGGCACAGGTTTTAAAAGCACGACATGCGGAGAGAAAAGACGAGCGTCAGATTTAACGGGACGTTTTCAGCAGTGCAGGTGAGCGAGGGCGCAGACAGACAGCCCGCCATCAATGTCTATTCTTGGTGGGAGATTTGAGAGAACCCAGGGGAGGAAATTTGTATCATACTTCAATATCGCTGAACCAGTGTGGATGTGGACGGTGTTTCCTGAAATAAAGAGGACAGTCTGAAAATATTTGTTCCCGTAAAGCTGCACAGCTCCTGTTTCCTGCTCTGTTCTGCTTTGCTGCAACACGTCCGAGGCCTTCGCTGCTCAGAGAGGTACAGCTCCCGAAATTCATTCAGTGTCTTACTCCACTCTGTCCCTGAGCTGTTGTCTCTTGACTCGATTATAAACTGTATGACGCCTCATCAACGCTGCCCCGTTAAAGTCTGCGGCTTCACAAAACTCTGTTTGACCCCAGACTCATGTGTCCGTCCACCACATCTGTCTCACTGCCAGACACTGTCCTCTGCCTTCATCGGCACTGCCTGATGATATTTACATACATGGTTTTATATCTTCAGAGTGGATTAAAAAGATTTCCCATTTCCCAAAATATTCTCCTGCAGCTTCCAACAACGAGGAAGTCTGTCCAGCTTCTAAATTTGTCTTCAAAAACACGAGTTCTGTCAGAGACGTCCATGAGCGTTTCATTCACAGCAAATCAGCCTTTTCTCAGGTTTCACTGTTTTTTCTCTCTTGGCTGAAAATAAAGTCACTAAGATGTGATGGAAACATGCTTTTGGTGATTTTCTTTGTTTTTGTTGGTCGAACATTTTAAGACGTGCATGAATTTGTATTTTCTAAAAGCTTCTCAAAGGCCTGAATGAATCCCTGCTGGACTCTGTTTAAACTCAGCGATGATGTGATCACTGTGTGCTCTTGCTGTACACTTTTGCTTTCATACATATTCATACTGGAAAACTCATTTTGCAGTGTTTCGCCGACACATGCACAAAGAAATCTGCCTGAAACGGTTTCACAGCCACAACAGAGCAGCTGTGCAGACAGGCGTGGAAACACCCACAGCAACCAGAGAAAAACCTTTCCAACCACCAACAAACACCTTGAAATCTTTAGTTTTACCAACCACCTAAGCCTAAAAACTGCCCCAAACCCATAGAAAGCACCGCTAAACGCACAAGCCAGTACTGCTAACAACCAACCAGCTATGGCTGCAACCCCTTAGCAACTATTTAGCAGCCTGACACCAGTCACCTGACGGACGGGTCAACAAGACGTCCTCTTTTTCAGAGCACAGCCACGAGCCCTCCTGAACTTTATTAACTGTGTAACCATGAAGTGTTTTTGAGCCTAACACCAAAGACAACCACAGAGCTGTCACGTCAGTAAACAGACACAGATGTTCTGCTGATGTTCTGCTGATGGGGCGTCAGATCAGAACACGAGGGACGCTCAAAACGCTGAAGATGTCTTCAGAAAGTGCCATCGAACCTGCTGAATTCACACAAACCTCCAGCTGACTATGACTTCTCAACATTGTGCTAACTGACAGAGCTAATGTTCACCGTCATCTGCGAGGTGGCCGGATGTTTCCGCCTCCTCCTGCTTTCCAACATCAGCGCAGCGTTTCAGGCGTTCAGAGCTGGAGATACCAGCTCCATGAAGCGGTGAATCACAGCCAGCAGCTGGAGGGCTGAACGCACACACACACACACGCACACACACACAGTATTCTGACCTATTTTCAAATGCCACAACAAAAACTAGGAGGGCTCCAGAAGTGAGGAGGAGATAAAAGACTGCTGAGATAAAGGGAATTAAAGGAAACGTGCCATTTTAATCACATGCTGCCCTCAGCGCCGCTGTCAGCCGCAGGATCGGGTGTTCTGTCTGTGTTTTGGTCTCCGTGCAGCTCAGAGTACGATCCATTACTGCCACTCCGGTAATGGTAATCCAACTCTGACAGACCTTTCATAGCGAATGTGGCTTTTTAGAAGTGAACACTGAGACCGAGGGCAAAATAACAGATTAACTACCCTAATTTGTCCTGAGGTTTTAATGGCCAAAATTATACGCAATCCTCCCCCTTCTTCTATCAATCTAAGTGTCTCTGCGGTCGGTTTGAATTCACATTTATAGGCAGCCATGTGCTTTCAATTTCTCCTGTGGACTAATAAAGGCCATTTGAGAAAGGGCCATTTTGATTGGGTGATTTTTCTTTTTTCTTTTATGAAAACCTCAGGACTGCAGAGCGTGGATGTTTGACAGTTACAAACGCTGCTCTGGCAGGTTCATGTTTCTTCCAACCAGCCGGCGGGAGGATTGATTCTTTAAACTGACGCAAATGTGGAGACACACGCACACACACACACACACACACACACACACAAACACACACACAGCCATAACCTGGATTCAATAATCCAGACTGCTCTATTAAGATGAGAGGACCAACATACGCTACCACTGTCAGAAAAACTTAATGTAAAACTACAGTGGCAAAGAAAGGTCAACAAACTTTAATCTGCTCCATCAGAACGTGGAAACTTTTCAGACAAGACTCTGACTGTTATGTCTCAGCTCTTTATTGAAAATCAGTTGTTTCCGTTTGTTATAGTTTGAGAGTCTGACCTGTAAATATTCCAGCCGCTGATGGAAATCAGATAAATCACACTCTGAACTCCGGCCTGAAAAGCCCACAGTGTAAACTTCCTATTTTCTGAATTTTAAGCACAGAAGTGAAGATTAATCGCAGTGACATCATGTTTTCAAAAGCCTTGTTTTGCAATGGATCCGTCGTACCTGAAGGCCTCGTGTGAGGCGTTCAGGTGCAACATCTGTGTTTCATGACGCGTGTTCTCACAGGAAAAAGGTTTAAATGTGATTAAGACATCCTCTTCACAGTCAACCACAACAAATCAAAGCTAGCAGCATCACAAACGCTGTTGCTATCAACACTCAAATGAACAGTTTCCACTGCAGCCTCCGTAATACTGCAGGAGGAGGTTCCCAGGAGTCCCTGCAAAGTGGGAACTTATGGGAGACGCCATCAGCCGCTCTGATCTATTCACAAAGAAAAGCAGCGTGTCTCCCTGACAGGACACGAACACACACTGAGAGCATGGACACCAGAACAGCTGACAGCCACAGAAGAAGAAGAGGCTGCATTTTTAAAGGCTGCAGACACCAAAACTGAGCTCGTCCAGCAATAAATAATGTATTTACACTGAGAAAGTGACAACTGCTAACCTACTCAGTGAGCTACTGAGCTAGCATGCTAATGAGCAGTTTTCAGTTAGGCCTTACTCTGCACTGCTCACAAGCTAGTTAGCTCATGTGTAAGCTAGTTAGCGGTTTGGATGGATGGACGGATGGATGGACGGACGGATGGACGGACGGATGGATGGATGGACGGATGGATGGTTGGAGAGATGGAGTACTTTACTGATCCCCAAAGGAAAGCTGCAGTGGTGCAGCAGTAAGTCAAATATGACAAAACACACATAACCTAAAACATGTGTGTGCATAAAAACTATTGTACTATATTAAAAATGAATAAACAGAATGCACACAGATAAAGAATGAAGTGTGTGTCATGGCGCAGACCCTCATGAATCTGCTTTCAGTGGTGTTCAACAGGAAAGCAGGCATCAAACAAAGCTCAGAGCTTCTGTTATGAACGAGGCTTCAAGCTGCAGTGACGAGTCGCCGTGTCTGTATCAAAGGTGGGAAACACAACCAAACATCTAACAAGCCTGCAAAATGTTCTCTGGGAAAACGAGCAGCGATAATTTAAAGTGTGATTTCTGGTAAGTGGTGTGAAACATGTAAAAACACTGCAGTGGCGCTTTGAAGGATCCTCGCAGGTCTGCAACACATCGGCCGTAATTCAAACTCACAACAGCAGCAGTCTCAGCCCGCTTCTCCTCAGCCCTCCATACAAAGCCGGTGTTTAGGTTGCCTCCCAGTCTGCTGTCTGTACTGTATGTCTGCTTATGGCATGACTCATCCCTTCATCCCTCAGTGGGATAGTCGGAGGAAAGCTTCAAAGGAAAGCTGCCCGCACACTATAATGTAGCCTCCGAGCAGTCAGCCAAGAGTTCAGCTTTCTGCCTCTGCTCCAGCAGCTTCAGGGGGAACTTCTTGAAAGCTTTGATACTAGTTTAAGACGCATTCACCCACTCAAAGCTGCAATCACCTAACACTGAAGGGGTCTCCTCTCCAAGAGATTCTCCACAATTCAATAATTATTGCAGCGTCACACCTGTTGTGGCTGAAAAAGTCAGTTCAAGCATAAAAATGTAGGCCATCATGGTTGTATATGGCACACTGTGCTGGCTGATAAACGGCACTTTTCCACAGCGTTCTGCCATCTTTACTGTAGCTCCTAAATGATTCCTGTTGCATCTCAAAGCTGCAGAAGGAAACACGGAAACTGAATCATACGCAGCGCACACACACATCCAACCTCAGGCATAAAGAGCAACGAAAATGTGAGTCCTAATTTATGTGTTCGACCTATTTCTGACGACCATGTCAGAACATTATGATTCAAAGGTCAGATCATACCACGGCTACAAGTCAAGGCTTTAATTATCTCCCATATTTACTCCCTGTGGGCCGCAGACACTCGGCTGTAACACAATGGTGTCCAAACTTTTTGTTGTGTGTGGACCTGCAAACCTCCACTGCAGGTTGAGATGTAGTGGTGAGTGCACACATCCTATATGCCGTCTGCCCACCTCTGGGGAGGGGGATTTACTGGATACCGAGATAAATATAACCAGAGATACAGATCAGCGCCCGTCTTGCAAACTGGATGTTGAAACCAGCCAAACTTGGGATCCTGGATCAGGTCTTGAAGAGTAAAAACCGACGCACACAGTTTATAGGCTGTGCCAAAGTTTGCAAAGAAAGAGTTTAAGTGATTTAAAATGAGGTGTGATGCAAAACCCTTAAAATATTTGCTCTTGCTTCTATAAATCACCACATGCTTAAAGAGTCCAAATGCTGAAGGGAGACAGTTTATCTGCGTCTCAGAATCAGTGGGACGTTTCTCTCAGCAGGAAGTGGATTTGATCTCATCCTGCTCTCGTTTCGTATTTCACATCGTTTGACCTTTTCCTCAACACAACCCAAACTCTCCACATTAATTCACGTTACTGCAACCAGCACCTCCCCCCGTCTGCCCTTCACTAAAAGGGGAACAGGGTAATTGCAGCGAGCACCTCCAGAGTTATATCAGACCCATAATGCACCTGGCAGAACTCCCAGAATCCATTACTCTGGCAGGGAACCAGAAGCAGAGGAAAACTACGCCTCCCGTCCTTTCTGCTCAAAACCAAGCTGACATTTCACCGAGAACGCTTGATTCCATATTCTCAGAATGCGTCTGCATACGTGAGTGTCATTGATCTGTTCATAAACGTCCTTTTTACGCTGGATTCTGTCTTTGTGTGAGGGATTTCTCACGATCATGGACACTTGATCACAGACAGCAATATGGAAACTTCTGAAAGAGCTGTTTGGTTGTCAAAAGGAAAATTATGTTATACATGCGTTTCGCAATTTCACATTAGCTCTATTCAAGTTCATGTCCACACTGAGACAACAAAAGTGCAAAAAAATGCTTCAATCTCTTCCTTTTCTAGTCTTTTAAAGTTAAAGTCTGTCAGGAAACAACTTAATGGTCCAATTATAGCCATAATGTGGAGCAGTGAGATGAAGAGCAGAGTAGATCTTTGCAATAACACAGCACAGATGTCACTGACATCTCTTTCTGTTCCTGACATCAGGCCGCTGAAATGTGATCGTGGCTCATAAATGACATCAGGTAACGAAAGGAAGCCGTAATCCTGGGCCTCCAAAAGAGTCGCAGTCTCTTAGTGCAGGTGTCGGATAACAGAAACATAAAAATATCTCAGTGACAACACCTTGAACGTGGACGTCAGCCATGTTTCTGAAAGGTCGACACATACAGCAGAACAGGCTGTCAGACGTGTGTTATGTGAATTATATCAATATAATTTGGATCAGCTCCATTTTCAGTCTTTTCAGTGGTGGAAAAACAACATGTGTTGAACTCAGAAAGTGTTTCGCATTATCCAATTAGAACTATGTTTGAGTGAGAGGACCAAAAACAGCTACAGGAAGGCTGATCTTCCTCCTATTCTTTGTTTATCGTGACCCATTGCATTCTGGGTCCTCCAGCTGTCAAAAACACTGAACTGAATTATTAGCAACCAACAACGCCAGCAGCACAAACACATAAAATGCAATCAGCACTTTCTGTTGATTTATATCAGCTGACAACAAGGACTGTAATTTGACCAGGAACATTTCTCAGGCACCGCCCTCTAAACTACTGCAGGAAAACTGCATCTCAACAGTCACCACGATGAAGAGCGGCCGCCCGGATCCTTCAACAGGTCCACACTGACACTCCAGATACTGTATGAATATTATAGGACGTCACTGAAATCCCTACAGGAAGCGTTAAACGATGCTGTGATGCAGATTGCTTTTCACAGAGCTCGTCAGCTGTAAAACACATCGCTCTGTTCAAACACAGACCTCTAAATGTGCCCTGTGCAGCTGCGTGATGTGGAAATATGGACATTAGAGAGGATAATGGCAGATACTTGATTTACAATGATCTGGATCAGGACCAGAAAAAAAACCTGGAGTTGCAGCATCCTTATTATCCCTGTGTGCACATAATGAGAGAAACAGTCCCGCAGCATGTGGACAGTCAGCAGGAGACGAGGACACTCTCTGACTCATGCAGCGCTTCAGTTGCCACATCATCTTTCCAAACACGCCTAGTCATTAGCACAGAGCGGAGACAAGCCCGGACAGCGCGACACACAGCGCTACGCTAACATTACTGGAGCCTCCTCATAGCGTCGTGTCTCAAGGTGTTCTTACCTGTTCAAACTCTCTGAGGCTGTGCATCTGTACCGGGGGGCCTTTGCCGGTCTCGTCACTGGAGAAATCTGCACACACAGAAAAAGAAAGACGTGAACACATCAAACCAAACAAACCTTCAGCAGCAAACGGGTGGAGCAATGAAGAAAGACCAAGTGGGCAGTGAGGCCGTCTTTCTCAACAGCCTCCTGTGTTGTTTAAGACGTCTGTGAGGTTTTGTTATTGGGCTCTTCTTTTTCTTCTTTATTTGGTTTCCAGCATTTTCCAGACTGGGACGTTTCAGAAATGTCATTAAAAAGGCACCAGCAGAACTGTCTGTCATTTTTACTCATGCTTGGAATGAGGGTGAAGTAAGACACTGTGGAAAATGGAAAAATACTCTTATTTGACTTCTTCTAAGTTTTGATGAGCATGAGATAAAAGTTTTTACACTAAGAGAAAATCCAGGTCCTCCTGGAGCCAGCAGAGACCGTGTGAGACCTCACTGTGATCCTCCATTTCCTTAATCGTTCTTAATCTTCCTTCATATATCCACATATTTCATATATACTTTCTTTAAATGCCGTCTCCATCTGATTGATTTCCTGTCCACAGACGCTAAAAAGAGCCTGGACATCATCGTCTGTCCAACAAGTGTTCTGGATTGTTCTTTTTCTTTAATTACTCTTTCTCCTCATTGATAGAGACGTGCATGTGGAGCGTAATAAACTCAGGTGTTCTTCAACCAATAAATGAACAGGAAACCTGCATTTATATCAATCTAGCAAATAACACATCAGGATGAAGATGGTCGTAGTGTCTGCAGGTCTTCCTGTCAGGAAACCTACAACAAACTCAACCAGTCAGAGTTATGAGAGCAGCCTGAGAGGCAGGATGGCAGCAGTGATCATGTCGTAGAAACCGACTCCAGAGGAAGACACCAGTACGGTAAAAAACAGAGCTTACTGTTGTGTTTGTTGTGGCCGTACCTGTTGTGATGTGACAACACAATCACAGTCTGAGGGCATGTGGAACTTAGACAGTGGCGATGTTTTCAGGGGTGCTGAGACTGTCCCCGACCTCTGACCTTTGACTATTGAAAAGCCTGATGTAAGAGACTCAGTACACGTCAGTGGACTCAGAAACACACTGCGTTGTTAATCCTTGACCTAAAAAGCGGACAAACTAACCTCCACTCAGCTTTTGACCGCCTCGCACTGTCTTCGCAGCAGGTGACAGCTCTCCATCAGTCTCAGCATGTCAGGACTTCAGGCTAATGGACAGACTTTGACGGCTCATTCTGAACTTCCTTGTTGATGAAGACAGCGTGATGTGGTTGAAAGCTCTCAAACAACCGAGTAAGAGAACCTTGAGTGGAGATTGCTCTGTCAACATTTTTATTTAATGGAGGATCAGCAGCGTTTTCAGAAAACCACACGCAAAGGCGCCGCCTTTGTCCAGTAGGCTGTTTTTAATGCAAATAAATGCATCTCATCTGTTTAAAAATCCTCATAAATTTTGACTACCTGCATTAAAATTGTTCCACTGTTGGTGAGAATCATGAGTCTAACGGAGCAGAGCTGAAACCTAAACGCCTCGGGGCTTTCTGAGCAGCATCTCTGAGACACCCCGATCAACCCTCGCCTCATTATAACCCTATTAAACCTGGATATATGGGCCGTGTCCACACACACACACACACACACACACACACACACACACACAGAACCAACATGGTATATTCCTGTCCAGCTGAAACACTTCCAGAGGTCTCAAGACGTCTCAAAGCCAAACTTATCCTCTCTAAAAGGCCGGGAGCGTTCCCAGAAAACTCCACACAGGAGGGATTTGTACAATAGTTCGTGTTTTATTCCTCTTAAAGCGGGGCCAAGTGAGTTTGAGGCAGAGTGGGGGTGGGGGTGGTGGAGTGCCAGATCCCGGGGGGTGTAATCAAGACGGCTTTGGCAGAGCCCCGATTTCTGACGGTTCCTTAAAATTGCGGCACATTAAATATTATTAAAAAGCTGCTCTGTAACATAAAGGTAGAAGGTATTCTGGACGGAGGCCTGGATGTTCACGGCTGTGCTGCCTGGAGGAGGCCAGAGCGCCGCACATTACACAACGCTGATATGAATGACGCACCGCCACAACCACGCAAACACATGCAGAGATGCTGTGTTACGGGACCCTCACTGAGATGCTGTGTTCCCTTTGTCCAAACCCAAATCCCAAGCAAACTACACCTGAATGTCCAGCCTACATTTTAGGAAACACGAGACGTTCTCCCTCTGAAACATCCTCTGTGTTCTTCTGTTGAGACAAACAAGACACAACACGCCGATCTGTGAGCTTTTAGATTCCACCTGCTTACAGTCTTTATGCTAAGCTAGGCTAACCATCATGACTCCAGCCCTGTGCTGCAACACAGACATGTGACTGATATCCATGTTCTCATCTCACAAACAAAGCAAATAAGCACATTTTCAAGGTCAAAGCAGCACAGATCACATGATCAGAGTCAGAATCATGAATAGTGGGAATGTGTGTGGGAAACTGGCAATATGCCAGATGAAAATGGCCCAAATCACATTTTAAAGTGTGTGATTGTTTCCTGTTCAACATCATTGAAAAACCACCTCTTGTACAAGAGGGAAAACACTAGTCCTGCTTATTTTACAGCTCCTACAGTCTCCTACTAATTTCCTACTGATGTAAAACTGTTCATTCTTAAAAAGGTTCCTGAAAAGGCTGTTTAATTATGCACTAATCAGAAGGACACTTCCAATCAACTGATTCCAGTTACTTCCCTCAGTCTTTGAGTTAGTGAACAGCAGGTTAAATGAACAAGACAACACATTAAATTTGCAATAAAACACATTTACTTTTGTTCAATTAGATCTATCAGCTTTAAAGGTTCAGAGGTTTTGCAGGCTTTCGAAGGAAATCAATATAAACTGCAAATAACTCCAAAACTGTCATCATGTCTTGGTTCTTTCTTAAACGTGCAAATAGATAACAGCTACTTTCTCGAAATATTCCCTTTTTTTAAATATTATTAGTACGAAATTGCATATTTCAGGGAAATTACGAGGCATTTACAGAACCTGTAAAATTAACATTAAGATCCTATTTTCCCTGCAGTGCTGTTTAAACACAGCCACGGTCGTCAAACACCCAAAATGTGAGGTAGGACACACACACACACCTCTTAAAAGGGTGGTGGCTGTCACTAACACACACTCGATCATTCACTGACTTACTGTGGCAACACACTGCTGCTCCTACAAATCGCTAATTAGTCAGCACAGAAGCTGGTAATGACGTGTTTTACTGTTTTTCCTGGAAAATAAACCAATGAAGTCTACTCAGCACCACAAATAAGACAAAGAACAGCTTGATTGAGACGAGCGAGTTCAGAAACCCATTGAAATGAAGATGAAATTAGATAAAATAGTGACTTACCCATCATAGGTCCGATGCTCTTGGGCCTGGGCCGCTTCTCTGCACCGCAGTGCCTGAAACAAGACACAGCTATCAGCCCAGTTCCCTCAGACTCAACACTGTCCCACGTGTCTTCACCAGCAGCCAAACTGCTCCACATCCCTGCACTGAAACGTGTTTTTCCAGATTTATGCTAATTAACTGTTTTCCCACCTAAAACCTACCTGCTGGTGCTCTGTCTGCCTCACACGTCACTGAAAATGAGATAAAGTCTCCAAAGCACAGAGGGTCAAAAATAGTCCAGGATGAGCCGAGCTGAGGGGGAGCTTCCCACTGACATGTCAGAGACAGCAGACACACTCACACACTGGTGATGGAAACTGAGTCAGCGCATGCTTTAAGTCACACCGCCATCACTCACCAGCCGAGAAACAGTAAACAAAGACCAGAGTGGAAGAATCCATGCAGTCCTTCCACCAACGGGTCCAGACTTCACTCACAAACCAAACCCTCAGGGGCTTTGAGGAGGATTCATGACATACAGAGTGACAATAAGTGTTCATTTACACAATACAAGAGCTCATTGATTGGTAAAGTGAAGCTTTGTGGGGTTTCTGTAACACATTCGCACCTAAAAGAGTAAAAAAAGACTTCCTGCTCCGCTGCAGCACCGTCTCACTGTGGCTTAGAGTTGGTCAGTGAGGAGGATTTTTAGGATCAGAGGAACGTGGGCTGGATTTCTCCCCATTAGCACAGCCTCAGAGTCTTTCATGAATAATCAATGAGCGAGATTAAGTCAGAGCAGATCTCGTAAAGACCTCTTATTGAGTGAAGTGAAGATCAGGCAGGCGAGGAAGCTTCACATCAGGGTGAGAACGTAATGAGCTGCAACTCATTGTCTGTGAATAACACAGGAATCAAAGGCTTTAGTGCAATGAGTGTGTTCACTTATTTAACAGCATCTGACCACCTAGGTGTGTGTGTGTGTGTGTGTGTGTGTGTGTGTGTGTGTGTGTGTGTGTGTGTGGCCTTGGTGATGACAGCTGGAGGCTCAGAGCTGCAGGAGATGTGACCAAATGTGTGACAATAGAAGCCGAGCAGGCGACAGTAAACACCTCCAACAGCCTCCAGCAGCTGCAGGGCTGCAGACCAGCAGCACCAGAGCAACATTTGTGCTCTCACGTGTTGTTACTCATCATCAGACCTCCACAGTTCAGCTCCCTGTTAACCAACGTTTCAACACACTGATGCAACGAACGCTAATCTGAGAGAAACCTCACCACTCCCATGAAACTCAACAGCAGCAGCTGAACTAACCTCTTGAACCCTGAATTTCCCCTCAGACGTCTTCAGCAGCACTAAAGCTCATCCCTGAAGCAAATGTAACATCCAGATCAGGTTGTTAGTAGATTTAGGATTCAATCAGTGGTATTGATCACGTAGAAATACTGAACAACTGTTGGTTACAGCTGCTGAAGCAGAAAGATCTGCTTGATTCTGTAAACGTCTTCAGGCCTGTCAGCTGTTCAAACAACTTGTGCCGGAGGCTGAAGGAAGCGTAGCTGCATGTTTAACGCTGAGAGCTGCACTCGAGCGCACTGCAAAGAACAGAAAAGAGCAGCGAGAGGTGAGAGAGAGGGTTTCAGAGCGCGTTCAGAAGAACAAATGAAAATGAAAAGCAGCAGAAAGCTTTGCTGTGATCTGCACCCACATCCAGGTCAAAGGTGAAGACAAGAAACAGAAAGAAAACCCACAGAACAGCCAATGAGGCGGCTTTCTCTCCCTCACTGTGCCGTCATGGCGGACAAAGAGTGAAGACCATGAACAGTAACGTTCTTGGTTCACATCCCGCCGGGAACCTTTGTTTCATCTCTCTGCTTGTTTCCTGTTTCCTGTTGATTCTCATGAAGGCAGAAAATAAAATACTCTAAAAATACTTATGAGTCAATCAAGCAGCCAAACGTTCCTCATGATTAACATCCAACTGTCACCGTTACTGTAGTCCAACGAGATCCCTTTGACCTCTGAACACGTTGTTGGGAGAGCACAAAGCAGTGCTGATTACATCGAATGTTTAATTTAAGGTCATCAGTATTTTCCTGTCCCAGCTACACGACGGCTGCAACTTTACATCCAAAGCAAATATTCTGGATTTTTGGTTTATTTTAACTCCTTACACCTCGCTGAGCAGCCGCGTGGGTCAGTCGTCAAAACTCAAGCTGTTCAGGTGAACTTTGATGAAAAGTTTATTTTAAACTGTCGTGAAGATCAAAAGTTTCCAAAGATATCAAAGATGAACTTCAGGAAAATGTGAATAAATGACTTTTTTTCCATCTGACTGAAGCCTTATAAAACATGGAGTCTAGAGGTTGAATATTTCCTTCAGTGTGAGCGTCACACGCAGAGGAAACAGTACGACTGTCAGACAGTGCTGAGGGAGATGAACCGTTAACCTGCACTGAAGAGGACGGACGTCCAGGAGTTAAAGACGTTTCTCAGCACCTAAACTTCTTCAGACTTCTGTGTCTGGCAGCTTGAAGAGGTCAAATGACAGTGATGAACACAGATAATTCAGGCTTTTACTTTGAAATGACTGAAATTAGCTCAGCCAATAGCAGCCTGCCATCCAGGAACACCACTTGTGGGAGCTGAGACCTGGTTATGTAACGCTGGCACAAAGGTCCTCTTTGCTGTCTAAAGTAAAGAAGACTTTTTTTTTTCCATTTTATTCATCTGCATTCAGAGCAGACGAGCAGCTTTTCTCTGCACAGTACACTCCTGAACGCACAGTCACACATGCAAACAGAAGCACACAGAAAACCACAGCTGACAAACCACACACACACTCAGCAAACCAACCCCCATGACTCATCACAACAGCTGGTATCATCCAGAAAGTCTTACCTTCCTCTATAAAGATATCCGCTCATTTCTCAGCTGCACGAAGAAAAAACACACAAACACGCTTCAGACTCCAGCTGCTCCAACAGCCGCTCTCCCAGAGTCTCCTCAGCCGTCAGGTGAGCTCAGTCCGGCCGCCTCCACGGACCTCAACACATCCGATTATCCCCCAGCGCGAGAGGAGCTGCAGCACGCAGTCACACAGAGCAGCAGCCGGAGGAATCTTCCAGCCTGTAGTTTCTGAGTCCTCAGACCCAGAGCGGAGTGACCACAGTCAGGCTGTTTGGCCACGAGGCTCCCGGAGGAGCGAGCCAAGCACCCAGGCAGTCATTTGACGTGGCAGAGAGCAGCAGCAGGGAGAGGAGGTAAACACCAGTGAGGAGCAAAGGTACACAGAGTGCGCCTGGTTCAGCATGAAAGAGCGATCTGTTTCAGCATGCTCCCAAACAGACGCTTCACTAGGTGTGTGTGTGTGTGTGTGTGTGTGTGTGTGTGTGTGTGTGTGTGTGTCAGCATGTGTACAAGCCACACCAACGTCTTCCTGCCATTGCCTGTAAAACAGTCACTGAACTGTCAATCAACTATTTGCCTCTGGTATTCTTTTGGAGGAAGGGTGGAGGACAAGAGGGGCACCCACATGTGTGTGTTTTTGTGTGTGTTTTAACGTGTGTGTGTGTGTGTGTGTGTGTGTTTATGCACCCCCTCCTCCTCCCCCTGCAGGTGTGTGTGACATGTTGGAACAGGCTTCCAGCAGGTAAAACCAGGTATGAACCCAGACACTAATCTCCTCCAACTCAAAACACACATTGAACTGCTTTACATTTCTGGCTGCAGGTCACACACACACACACACACACACACACACACACACACACACACACACACACACACACACACACACACACACACACACACACACCTGAGGATCTTTCTTATAAAACCACATTAACTGAGTCTATGATCAGCCTGTAGAACGCAGCTCAAACACAAACGGTGCAGCTGTATTGACCAGATTCAAACAGACAAGCAGCACATTGAGGCTGGTGGGGGGGTGGGGGGGTGGGGGCTCGGGATCAAAGACATGAGGCGGCGGGCTCAGAGTCAGCAGCAGAGGTCTGGATCAACATCCATGAAATTCCTCTGAACAGGAGGGTGTGGTCTTCTGGAGGGTGCGTGTCTGTGCACCTCCTGGAAAAAACTCCTCATCTGAGCTGTTTTTTCTGTTTGTTTGACCTCACTGGAGGTTTACAGTAACTTATCATTACCATAAATCATCAAATGGCGCCTTTCTTTACCTCAGCTGCACAGAGGAACAGACCTTCGTATGTGACGGACCTCTTCTCGTCTGATTTCTGGCCTTCCCTGACCATCTGAATCCACTGTTGCTCTTTGCTGTTTCAGTCTGTTTCAAAATAAAACACTTCCGGCCGTTCAGGCTACACAATCCCTTCAATTGGCTGGAGGGCTTTTATTTTGAAACACTCACAGGAAGTGGAGTTTCATTACACATCAGCTCACTGTGCCAGTAATGGAGATGATGTCTCATTGTTTATCTGTGCAGCTCATCGTGTCACATCACCACATCACGCTGATTCATAACTGTTTGTTTAGCTGTGTGACACATTATTAGCAAGCTGTTTGTACAGCTCTCAAACAATTTGCTAGTTAAATTTTGTAAATTTCCATAGTTTTTTAGGTGGATTTAATCATAATAGACAGCCTGTAGTTAAGTTCAGTGTGCTGTCCGAATTCACCCACAGAGACCTGCTGCAGGCAGAGAATCATCACAGTGAACATCTTCTTCTTCTCTAATCATTTAAAGCTGTGTCAGAGCTGTGTGGTGATGCCGAAACATGTTCCTTCTTGGTGTGTTTGAGGACGCTCAGCTCTCAGGGTGGACTGTCCAACAGGGACCCTTTTCATCCCAAACATGTCAAACTTTCTAATCATGGTGGTCAACGGCTTCCAAACTTTAATGAACAAGACGAACGACGAGTGAAACTTTATGTTCTCTGCAGCGTGTTCAGTGAGCTGCTGAGCACAAACACCTGCAGCACAGGGGAGGAAGCTTTTTGCACAATGTATTCCAGATTTTGGACTCCTCCCGCTGCCTTTCCGTCCTCTCCTGTCTGTCTCCTGACCAGAGCGGAGTATCCTCACATACCTGCCTCACATTCCTCACATGCCGCCGGCTCACTCGGCTGCAGCCCTGCAGGCTGAGCGGGGAGGAGACGGACCGTCCGAGGTTTCTGCGCTGAGCCAAACACGTTATGCAATCGGCCCAAACAACAGCCCGTCACTCCGAGTGATTTACTGCTCAGCTCACTGCGAGGACTCGATGCTCAGAGTTCATTTTTATCCTTCTGGATGTTTATATTATAATAACTCAGAACCTGGAAGACCTGATCCCCTAAACAGGATCACAAATGTGAGAGATGATGAGAAGTTTCAGAAAACATGAAGGAAAAAACATTTCTGCTACAGAAGTTCTGTTTATTATCACTCACATTTCTCAAATTTTGTTTTTTTTAATATGTGAAAAACTTGGTAGTTTTTTTAAACAAATGAAAGGAAGGCATCACTTCCTGTCTGAGTTGAGACTGAACTGTGAGTAAACATTTCTTTTTTAAAGGTTGACTAGCCAGAAAACGTAGAAAAGGTGCTTTAACTGAGAGCTGTCGCAGACAGTGTGAGGCAGATTCCTATTGGCTCTTTGTTTCACCTGCTTTCCTCTTACTTACTTTACCTGAAGTGTCTGCAAACCTTTCAGACGACCTGCTCCTACAGGCTGCGACAGACCTGATCAGATTTCATCCAGTCATGATGTCAGTCAGGCTCTTTTAATCCATCTGGATGTGGTTTTATGTTCAGAAATAAATCTGAAGCATTTCTTCACTGTTTGTTTTTGCCTTCAGGTTCTTCATCATTTAGATCCTAATGAGACAAGGTGACTCGTCCTCTTGGCCGAAGCCTTTGATGGATGAGTTTTACTATTATTACTTTGCTAAATGGTGAGCTATTTATTACAGCCATGTTCTTCTTCTTCTGTGATGTCATTTTACTGAGCTCTAACGCCACGTTGCCCCTCAGCACCGGCTCACGGCCGCCGCTGAACGCTGACTGTCAGACTATTGTTCAGCTGTTCAAGTCAGATTTTTGGCTGCGTTGCTAATGTGCAACTAAAAAAGTATTTGATGATGAATTTGGTCCCAGCAGGTCAGAGGATTCGACTCTCAGGAAGAAAACGTATCCTCTAACGATCTGATGTGGATCAGAGGAGAACACTGAGACCAGGTCAGCTCAGGACTCAGGATCAGTCCAGCTGCTGTGACAGCTCGATGTTCCGACGCGCTGCTTCATCTTAAAGTCAGAAGGCTGTTATTTTGGTTTGAGGTGGCAGGCTGTCCAATCAGCTCCCTGAATGAGTGGAGGAGGGCGGGACTTACAGTAAGGGAGAAAAACAAATGGAGACAGACATGAAATGAGGGAGAAGAGGTGGAGGCTGCTAACTCACACCCTGTAATTATCCTGGTCACACCTTTCCTCCACCCTTCGTTCCTCCATCTCACCTTCCATGCTAACGCTCCTCCCTCACCAACCTCCTCCTTTTCCTTCTCTGTTTAGGCAACAGGCACCAAACACTGAAGCTCCATCAGCCAAAGACCTTCAGACTGAATATAACAAAGCTCAGACAGAGACATATTACACTCAAAATAATATTCATACTCAACAGAAGCTCAGCTGCAGGCCAGGCCAGCATCAAACCTCATGCTGAAACTCCAGAAATGAAGCTGACACAAGAAACCATCATGCACAGACACTGACACCTCACCAGTGCATACACAGCACACAGGAACATTGTTCTCAGAGATAACCTGAACCGGCAGGCGCTGGTGCAGGTGGGGGGAGAGCAGCCAGAACTGGAGGCTCTGGTGGACCCCAAAGCTTCACTGTGAGCCCTGGATGAAGCTGACTATTGATGGACAGTTCAAACATGGAGCTCACCTCCAAAACATGGCTGCTTGTTGAAACTCAGGGTCTCATTTTCCAGTCCTGCATGTGAGAAATACACAAGACATGATTCAAAGAGAAGTTTGAAGGAGCTTAGACGAATAACTAAAGTAACATTACTGTTGAGTTCTAGTGATGTGATTAATTGATTACTGATTGATTGTATCTGACAGCTGCTGAACTCAATCAGCCAAACATCATTTGATTCGATCTGAGAATTCAGACCTCTGAGTTCCTCCTGACCGGCGGGAGGCGTGAGGACGTAAACTCACCGAATCTGCAGCAAAATCTGCCATAAACGTCTGAATATTTCAAACTTCCAAACCCAGAAATCCTGAGATCACTCTCATGATTACCAACCTGGCTGCTCTCTGATCAGCTAATACTCAGGGATAACAGGGGACGAGTCTATTGTTGGCGAGTCCGGCGTTCTCTGGACGGAGCGAATCTGTCGGCCTCAGATTTCAGCCAAACGTTTTGATCCTGGTGATGGAGAAGATTTGAGTAACCGCACCCGACATCAGAAACTCATTTGAGTAACTGGAGTAAATCTGCAACATCTGACATACATGTAATGGAGGGAAAACGTCTGCCGCAGCTATGTTTTGTGGTTCAGGCTGATAAAGACAGGTGCTTTTTTACATAATCTCGCCTGGAGCAACTTCATGTGATTCAGTATTCAGCGTGAGATTTAGAGGTACTTTCTCAACCTTTCCTCAGCGCCATCTGTGCAGAATGAGGCGCAGACCTCGGATCAGGTCCAGGCCGTCCACCTTCCCTCTGTTGGGAGGGATGTAACTGTCTAATTAACTCGGCCGTTTCTGTACAAGCTGTCAATGAGCATCTTTCAGAGTGTGCCGCGTGTTTTCGGGGCCAGGAGCCTGTCAGAGCGAGCTGGACCGACCGAGCGCGTCTCAACAGCGCCGCCAAGAACATCCAGAAGACGTCATGCTGGTGTGACGCTCATCTATCAGGAAAGAATCTGCATCCAAACGCAAACACATACAGTAATCTGTGATCGGCTCGCTCTCTTTCAGCGGGGACGTTATTCCTGTCCTGCAGATGTTTTCACTAAAATCCAGTAAACAGTCAAAAGCATTTATTATTAATAAGCATCACGTCAACCCCCATCCGGGGCTCAGATCACCACTTACAGTAATCAATAAGTCAGTGTGATGTTTTGGCTCCCACAGTAACAGAAACCTCTCAGCAGCGACAGAATATTCAAACATTTTACTGCAATAAAAGCAGAAATACAGCTCTGGAAAAACACTCTTTGACAAGTCAGATTTTCCTTTTTTAATATATTTTACTTTTAGAAAAACCTGCGACTTTATCCAAAAACAAGGTTTTGCCAGGAAGCTTGAAATTTAAAAGATGTTTTTTCATATTTCATGAATTAAAATAAGAAAACCACCTTAAGGACCTGCTGTAATGAACAGTGAAGTGTAATTTCACTGGCCGGGGAAAACCTTGTATCTCCAGTTTGGGGGATTTCAGATCAGTTAAAACCTCTTAACGGTCTGATTTCCCACCAGCGGGGTACAAACACTTCTAGTTTATTTTTCCTCCCGTCTGTTGACACACATACGACCTTTACTTTCATGCTGATGTTACACAGTCAGAAAGATAAGATTCCCGTGAATCCACAATCACAAGCGGAGGCTCAGGAACGCCAACAGCAAACAACCATTTTTAAAAATCAGGGAACGCTGAAGAAACTCACCGCCGACGTCTCTCAGTCATCCACAGATGGAAAACACTCAGAAGATCCACAGCAGTGAAGACATTTAGTCCAAAACATGAAATTAATCCACAGAAACATGTTTTCTCTGCTTGTCTTCAGTGTTTTCCAGGTGACTGGAAACATACACAGACGGGCGCCATCTTGTCTCAGCTACTCTGTAGAGTCTCAGGTTTGAAATGACCAATCACAATCCAGCATAAGAAGCCACGCAACCAGAGAAGCCAATAACAGACTGAGTTGAACAAAGGCCCGCCTTATCTTCTTCCATGTGAAATTCTAGCCAATAACAGCCATCTGTGAGGATGACTGACATTTGGAACAGCCAATGAGATTCTGAACAGGCCGCGAGTGTTTACCCCTCCAGCACCTCAAAGCAAGATTTCAGTGACAGCAGCGATAATACACACAACTTGAAGTGATAAATGTAGTAAATAGCCTCAATATACATGAATATACATATGTGGTTAACTGGCTTGTTTTGGAGAAAGTAATGGAAATGGACATTAGAGACAACATGAAAATGTTTAGTTTCTGTGGTATTGTTCTAAGTTTTTATTGAAGTTGGACTGGAGTAAGGCTTCATGCTCTGGTCCCAGTGTTTTTCCAGATCATAATTCCCACACAGTCATCTGCAAACGTCTATTTGTAAAAAAAAAAAAAAAAACCTACGTCTTTGTTCAGACTTGAATTACTCAACAGCAGCACTTACAGTGATTCTGATTGCAGGGGATAAAAGTTAAGTGTTACCTTTCAGAAGGCACTAAATCCACACATGCTGCTCTATGAAGACTGAAAACCTAAAAGAAAAAAGACTGTTGCTGGTGTGGAGTCTGGTTACATATTTCCAGCCTGGTTAGTGCTGGTTTGAGGACAGAGCAGGCTCCATTTCAGGTGACGTATTAATCAGTGAACGGTGATCACCTGAAGGCAAATACATGAGGTCACATGATGACGTTTGGCTGAATGGCCCATTACACATGTGCATAACTGATTATGGGATGCAGAGAGACTGAGGCCAGTAAGCAGCAGTGGAAGTGCCAACGCAGGAGGCCCCAGTAAAAAACACAAAAAAGTTCAACTCAGCAGCATCATCTGGCAAAACTGCTCTGGCGGCCGATCAAACGAGAGCCGGGGCACATCATTCCTACATGACTGTGTGACTTACGTCCACTGTTCACCTCACAACAGGTGGAGCAGCTGCCGCCATGATGACAGCTGTAAACTCCTGAGTGAGGACATCACAAAGTGAAGTGTCTCATGTCTGACAAGACTTCAAAGACACAGATCTGTGTCTCAACGTGGACTTCCTGGATCAGACATCATTATTTCACCTCTGTCTGAAGCAACACGAGCCCTCCACACCTCCTGCATTGTTTTAACGCAGGACTCACCTGCCAAACCTGAACTGCCAAAACAAAAGAAAAAACGATCTTCTCAAAGGTCCTCTGTAATGAGCACACACAGAGCCGATGAAGGAAACCTGGGTTAACAAAGAAAACTGATAACCGCGTCATCTCTGAGTGGACGTTCAGGATTGGTCGAGACAGCTCACACAAAGAAAGTCTGGCTTTGTCCAACCTGCTTCATAGTACACCTCCCTGCTCTGTCCTCTGATCTGAGATCTGCCTGATGCTCTGAGGACGCTGCTGTTCAGAGCTGTGCCTCTCATTGTCCAGGTACAATAATGGGATTTGCACACAGCCACAACCTTATTGTAATGCTTAAAATCTCTTAGAACGATGCAAATATGTGCATTTAAAGGAGCATGTCAGTATGTTAGCCAATCTACTGCCGACACATCCCAAAGCAGATTTATGAATGTGCTTCCCCATCTGGACAGAAAAGAGGGTCACACTCAGCAGCGCATTGTTTGATAAGTTCAGTCAGTCAAACGTTTCCAGCCATCCGACCTTCATCAGGAACACAATATCTGCTGCAGGGTTCCAGGTAGGTAAACACTGGTGAAGGCCTGATGGCTGGAAACGTTTGTTTATACCAGACAGATGACTGAGTGAACTTATCAAACAACGCTTTGCTGAGTGTGACCCTCTCCTCTTCACTGATGACACAGCAGCTGCTCATCACGCAGCTATCTGTGAGCCTTCATTCATTCATGCAGCTCGAAAATCAACGTGAAGAGGCTTGAAACCTGCTGTAGAGGCTGATCCATCCACAAACAAACAAACAAACAAACAGTTCTGACCCTTTAAACACAAACAAACAGCTCCTCATTGAGGGCCTGCAGGGTCAGACAGCTCAGAAATCAATAAATCAATACTGAACAGGAAACAGCTATTGACTCAGAGGCAGGCGCCTCCTGCAGACCCATCAGACATCTGTCACCCACCGACACTCTGGATCCTGGTCTACAGTGAACCACCACAGTGTGCCTGCAGGGCACTGAGCAGGTCTGCAGCAGGGGCCCAGAAATCACCATCATTTGATTTAAAGTTGCTGGTCTGGAATCAAAGCTGTCATCACTCCGCTGATCGATGCCATCGACTCGCATCACTCACGCCACAGTGATGATGCTGATTACCTCTCAGGTCCTGGCTAGTGGTGACAGCAGCGGTCCTCTCTCCATCCTCTGATCACGTCGACGGGATCCTCCACGTACATCACCGGATCACCGTGATGAACCATCCGTAATCCAGCCGCTCAGACTCCGCATCCATCCGCCCGCATCCCGGATGATCACCTCAGTCTGGAGGCAGAGAGATGCTGCTGCTCAGGCGCCACCGCCGATGTTCCCGTTTCATCTGATTGGTCGGTGGCAGAGAGGGACCCCCCCCCCCGCCGCGACCCAATAAACAGCAGACTGGGTGGATGCTCTCCCTCCTCCCGCCCGGCGGTGCGCTGCGCCCGAACATCAGAAGGGAAGCCTCGTGATGCGGAGGGGAGGCCACGAGCGCGCGACAGCCTCATCAGTTCAGGAGCCACACGTGCTAAAGAGGAGGAAACCCCCTCCCTCCACCACCACCACCACCACCACCACCAGGTAACTGCGTCACACCAGGTGGACAGACACGATCACTCAGAGCTCTGAGCGCGTGTCCTCAGTGTGGACGTCTCTTTCTGTGTGACCTAAACTACATTTAGACCAGCGTGGAAGAATAAAAACATTAAACATCATTAAATTAAATCAGTGTCCTCTTCAAAAAGATTTTTTCAAGCACGGCAAACATGAAAAGGTGAAAGTGTGAAACTTAATGCTCATTGGATGTTTTCTCAAAGCAAAGCAGAGACGTCAGAGAGGTGAGTGTGCAGAGAGCTCTTCACTGTTAACATCTTCTGCTTTCTCAGCTCGTGTCATTTGTTCTGTTTTCTTTTATTTCCTTGTTTTTTATTTCTAGGTTTATTTTTATCCCCTCAGCAGATCCGCTTCCTCCAAATGTGCTCGCGCTCACTGCTGTTATGTCACCTGGTGGCCAAATGCTGAACGACACCCCTTTGTTATACTGCTCCACTGTCACTTTTTGTCATGCAATGTGGTGTGTGTGTGTGTGTGTGTGTGTGTGTGTGTGTGTGTGTGTGTGTGTGTGTGTAATCTGCAGAGAGACGCCCTCACTCATACAGAGAAAACACATTGAGCCCACATGTATCCACACCAATCATCTCATACTCACAACTATTTGAGTAATTAAAGTCTGCACACACACACTCACACACCCACACACACTCACACACACACATACACACACGTCCTCCTGACGTTTGAACCTCTGTGCACATAAACACTGTGAGGACATCAGCGCAGAGAAAGAAAGAAATACTTCATCGTTGAAATACTCTCGTTTACTTTCTTCCTGAGAGCGAGATGTTGGCTGATATCAGTCTCAGTCTTTGTGTATGGAGCTGTCAGGATGCTGCTAGCCTAGCTTAGCATAAAGCCTGGAGAGCAGCTAGCCTGACTGCGTAGTTACAAAGCTCACTAATTAACACAAACATATCTTTTCCTTTAATGAGCACATGGACAGAAATGTGTAGATTTTGGGAGAGTTATGTGTTGGAACTGTTTCTTGCTGAATATAATCATCATTTAGCTAAAACACAGCCTCCACACGTGAGGTTGCTGTAAACCCTGAAGGTATTTAAGGGTTTATTTAAGGGAAAATCAGTGGGTATGTGTATATCTGCGAGTACTGTCCCATACGTGTTGATGAGTGACGTTACGTTTACAATATTTGCTCTGCTTACTCTGCTGGAGAACGCGCTCAGCCCTCTCTTCATTCCACTGCTGTGTTTGTTTGAATTTGTCATAATTGTGTGTGACATGCAGACTGAAGTCAGGACGTTTCGTCTGACTGTTAATATTAGCTCATTCCTGATGTGGAGATCAAAACCTTCATGGCTGGAGGACACACAGCGTCTGCCCGGCCCGCCGCTGATATCTGTGACAGCCAACACCCTGCTGGCCCACAGGTGGGTCATCAGTACAAACACACGTCACATGTCTGAAACTTTATTTTGAAGTGTGGGAGTTCAGCCCCATTCACTTCCACTGTCTTCAGAGTAAACAATGAGCACGTTCAGTGCATTCTGTTTGTTCAGTCAATCACCGTCATTGTTGAATTATGATGGTGATTTACTGTTGGTGTTCTTGATGATGATGATGGTGACGATGAAGGTGGAATTTGAAAGTATGCAGAGTTCCTTTCAAAATAAAATGCTTCTGAAAATGAAAAGACCTTTTAAGTAAAGACTCAAACTGTTTCTAAAGCAACAAAGCAAATCACTTCCTGCACTCATTCACATTGAAAACTATCACCTGCATCAGTTCTGACTGTGACTGTCTGTCCACCTTCTGGACAGGCTACTGATCCTCCAGCAGGCAGACGGGAGCTGGAAGAGGACAGAAATCATTGGAATGCAGCAGCAGTAAAGCAGTGATGACCAGTGAGGACAGGGGGAAAGTGGCTGGTGTGAATGACGGACAGGTCATGGGGCCGGGACACTCAGAGAGCCTCTGGTGGAGGGCCGGTGTAGGACAGGGACCTGAAGAAGACAGAGGAAGAGGAAGAAAGGGTGGACATGACAAAGGCATCGATACAAGTGGGATAAAAGTTTGTCAGGATGTACGTAGTTCCTGAAATTTAAGAAACATCCCAGTTCAGCACGTGGCCACCAGGTGACTCCCAGTCCCAGTATCTACCTGCCCAGGTTAAGTGCTCTCACTGAGGGTATCCACCTGGAATGAATTCTTTCCATTCTTCTGTTCTGCTGACATGACATTACCTAAAACAAACCACATGTAAAACGTAGCATGTCAACATGCTAAATGTTAATAAAACTGTAAATCTGCTACGTTTGATGAAGGTCACATGTTAATGATTCGGTCTTTGTGCTAAGCTAGGCTAATGCTACATTCCTGTCATGTCATGCAGCCCAAACACAATCACAGCCAATCACATAGGTGAACCAACCTCCTAGTTTTGCCTCCAAGATTTTGGGAATTTCTGATGAAATCAAAGGCTGCAAAGCCAAAACCTCCGGAAGTCACATCTGAATGAAACGTTGGGTCGAAACTTTATTTGTCACAAATGTGCAAAGTTTTCGTTCCGTTGGAGAAAACGCAGCTGTCACCTTTTGGAGGCCAAGACACAAAAAAAACAGTTTTTTGCATGACAAATATGAAGCGGACTCAACGACCAGGAGCTGAGACACATTTCCCAAACAGGCACCAGCCTGTGTGGTGGTCAGAGTCGTGTTCTGATGAACCGCCGTGTTTTTCTCTCACGTTTGCTTTTCCTTTCGTCCGCACCTCATTTTCTCCCACTCCCCTCATTCCTGCCGTCTCTGTGGAGTTCATGTGTGCAGAGCAGGCGGCGGGAAAAGATCCTCCGCAGCACAATAGTCCAACAACACGCATAATGAGCGCAGAGGGGAAAATAAAGATGAAGAAGAGCCGTTCCTCAGGGGAAGCGAGGCGTCAGCAAGACTTCACGAGGCCCGTTCACACTGACGATGAGTCAAAAGAAAAAGAAAAACAGAACCGCTCACACGTAAAACTGCAGAGCTGAGGGCGAAGTCGTCCAACTCAAAACACTTGCATGATGTTTGATGATAAGTCGCTGGTCATAATGTATAATCATGGCATTGTTTCAGCTCAGATTCAACGTTCCGCTCTGCCAAGTTGGTCTCTGTCATGGAAACTTGTAATTACAGCAGATCAGAACAGACAAATTTTGGAAAGTGCTGCGTCAGAGCGTTTTATGGCTGCTTGGCAGAAGTCGAGGCTCGCTTTAGTTTGTCATGCTGTGTGTGTGCTGGATTCATCTGAGCTTTCCTGTGCTCGTGCAGCAGAGCGTGGACAGAAGGACGGACCCGCTCTGCACGTCCAGATCGCCGGCTCGGGAGGAACAGGGTGTAACTGGGATCGTGTCCTTCTTCGTCATTTTTCTGGGAATTTGGGGAGTTTTGCAATCTGGGAGGAGTTTGCAGCTAAAAGCTTGTGGTGGGTTTGGTACTGGCTCATTAAAATATTTTAAGACTCAACACATTTAAAGTTTAGTGGATTAAGTATTTAAGTTGAGTTGGAATGAAGCAGAACTAACACATCAAACTCAGAGCACAGAAGCTGATCCTGAACCGTCATCACGTCATGAATCTGACCTGGACGTGTCCTGCATCACACACCAGAGACCCTCCTTCAGCAGAGACCGTGGTTGCAAACCCCCCATATGCAACCACTTCTTATCACCTGAATGAAATGTCTTAGGTAGGTCACATGATAGCAGCTACACCATCTCCTTGAAGCTTGTTTTTGTCCCTCAGATTTAATCGTTTAAAGGTCCAGTGTGAAGGATTTAATGGCGTCTGCTGGCGAGGTTGTGACTAACTGAACAACCCTTCCCTGCAGTGGCGTCCTAAAACTGTTTGTCCCTTCTGGGCAACTGTAGAAACATGGCAGACATAGAGAACTCATTCTAAGGTCATGAAAACGATTCTTATTGTCAAGTGATTAAACACGGATGAAAACTTTGAATATTATATATTCCATTGATGCCAATAGATCCTCATAAATGCTGCACACTGGTCCTTTAATAATAACCAATTAACAGTTAAACTAAAAATAATCTAAGAAAAGTCCAGACTTTTTGGATTCTGTCGTTTTGGGTCCCTTTGACTCGTGACGTCAGTATTTCCAAAGTCCTGCCTAAGAGCGTAATTATCAAACAGTAAAAATCATCTACATGTGAAATCATGAGCAGAAAGTTTCTTTTTGTTTTCTCTGTCAATCACAAAGGCTCATTAATTCCACAACATGAGCCTCTAACGTCCATCATGTCCACACACACGTGCACTCAGCTGATATGTTCCAACCTGGCTCCTGATCCGGTCCAGAATCCAGCCCAGGCTCATAGCTCAGGATTTATGAGCACAGATACAGAAGGAGCGTCTCTGAAGCGGCGCTGTAATCGCTAATCAAAGTGAAAACAGCCTGGGAGTGAGCTGCGATGGCAGGAGGCGATTACTGGAACTGGAAAAACAAAGACACAGAGCAGCGTCAGAGGCGGCTGTCTCAAAAATCTACTTCTCAGTGGTGACTCACGCTCGCTAATCAGGTATTAGTTTAAACGCCATTGTTAAATGAGGACAATGCAAACATTTCCTCTCTGTGTGGAGCCCATCAGGCGGCTGCCACTTACACTAAATGGATAATTGAGAAAAAAATAAACTGTGGGGTCCACTTGCTGCAGGCCAACTAGATCTGCAAGTTAGTGTGTGTGTGTGTGTGTGTTTGTGTGTGTGTGTGTGTGGAAGCTCGGCCTTTGGTTTGCTCAGTGTGTGTGTGTGAATGAGAGAAAAGAGTTGGAGGGGCAGCGCATGCACAGCCACCAGCGGAGGAAAATTGAAGGCAGACTTTCCACGGCAGGCGTTGGCTCCAAATTGCTCGTTTTGGACGGGGAATTTGCTCTGGCACGAGATGTGACAATGATATTCATTTCAGAGCTCGGCCCCATTTATACCAAGCTGAACACACACACACATACACACACACACAGTCACACACACACACGCCTCAGCTCAACCAAAACTATTACAGAAAACTCAAACTGCCTTCAAAGGAGAAAAAGAAACATTCCCCATAGCCTCAAGTTTAGGCACTGATCAAAAGGCACATGCATAAACTGTATCCCTCTTTTATACTCTCTCTACACACACACACACACACGCACAGACGCACACACGCACACACACACACACACTTCTGTATCCCCTGTTCGGACGTCCACATGCCCAGACCTGTAACATGTGCCCACATTGGGCTGATTTGATCCAAGCGCAGTGTCATGTTTCCCCAAATAATCATCTCCAACTGGCCAGTATGGAGCCCATTAGAGAGAACTCCAGTGCAGATGAGTGAGCCGGCTTCCTCCTCTCGGCCTCAGTCAGCAGCTCAGAGGGCAAACATGAGCTGTGTGAGAAGAAAATGTCAGAGAGAGACACACCGGCATCATTTCATCACAGAAAACACACCAATTGAACTCCTGTAACTTCTTATTCATGGTTTGTTTGTGTGTCAGACACTTCAGACGTTCATCAGTCAAACTCAGATCACAGCTCAATAACTAAGAACTCCCCATCATGACTAAGTAATCGCCTCAGATTGTATTCATTGATTTAAATCTGTAAGTTTGAGAGGTTTGGCTTCATCTGTGGAATAAAAAGGATTTTGTAGAATAACATTTATGTTCCTCAAAGTAAATTCAGAGGAGTAAATGAATAGTTTACGTATTTACACCAAAGCTCTGTGCTGAAACCACTGAACACACACTCTGAAGTTACGGTCAGTCATCTAAAATGTGGTGGTTTTTGTCATTTATTTGAAGGAAATGAGATGTTTAGGAACAGAAGTGACTGGACAAGTTTAGTGTGTCTGATTGTGATTAACACCTGATCAGTTCTGAGACTCTTCGCTCTTCATGTCAGCAGCTGTGTGGACAGTCAGTGTCCAGCAGAGGGAGTAAGACTGCTGACAATCTGTGAAGGTTACACATGGACACACAGGACAGACATCAGCCCTACTGTCCTGCCTGACAGCTGGAGTCAGCTCTGACCATCGTTTCTGCTCACAGAGGCCGAGCTTTGGACCGTGGACCACACGTTAGAGCAGCTGACAGGTACACATGATCCTGGACCGTCAGCAGGCTCTTCTTCCAACCCGACAGTCTGATCATCTTTTTAAAGGATTTTACGGCTCTGTGTTGATCATGAGACGGTTTTAAAGGAAGACTTTTTTTAAACCCACGCGGCCCGTAAGGCCTGCTGGAGGAATAATGTCATGCTCTCTGTGGTCAGTGAATGTCTGCACTCCTGAGACTTCTTCCATATTTCCACGGTCGGACACGTGTTCTGCTGCTGGAGGCTGAACTTCCTGTAAGAGATCAAGACAGCCTCCCAAATACTTAAAATAGTTGATGTGCCATGAGGGAATATGAACTCTGGTGATGATTACATGGTGACGCTGTCTCGGAGCTCACATCGTGTCACTCACCATAATTGTTGTTTTGGTTGTTGCCCCGCTGGACCTCAGCAGGGCCGAGACAATTAAAATGCTAATTCATCCAGGACCAGAACGGTCACAGCGCTATTTAAGTGGAGCCAGAGGCATTTATCACACCATAATTAAGATGCTTCCAGGACAAGACAAGAGCAGGCCTATCTTTGTCACTGCGTTACATGCAGCATGGGAAAATACAGCGCGTGGCATCCGGCTTTGAACCGACATCCTTCTCAGTCTGAGGAGTCTGGTTTGACTCGTTTGGAGCAAAACGCAGAAACAACTGTGACCTAAATCATCATAAAAGTCTCATTCAGATTTATTACAGGCTGACTGTGTTCAGATCAGTTTTAACAGCTGAGATCTTGTAAAATGTTAATCAGCAGTAAAACAAAGTCACCTGATCAGAAACAAACCTGCAGGTCCCACAAACGACGAAATGAACCCTCTGATGTGGACATGCATCACAATCCAGACTCTCTTCCTGCTTCAGTTTCAACCTGCTGTACCTGTGCCCTCCTTCAGGTGTGCTCATTTTACCTCCACATGAAGTGTCCAAACTGTTGGCTTGTTCACCGTCTGATCATCCGACGTCTTCGATTCCACTGTGTTGCCACATTCATTTGGTGAGTACAGTTTTACGACCAAAACTATGAAATTAAGATCCAAGTTATAACAAACCTGAATCCACTTTTTATCAGCTGGTTAAGCGTCATGAGCGGCGGCTTGTTGGAGATGCTGTGTGATGCAGAAAACCACACGATGTTCACTGACGAACGTTCAGCACCAGGATTGTAAAACCTCATTATTCCGTGTCTGCACGCGGCGCCCTCGTCAAAGTCAGATCAGTGCACCGCCCGGACCTTCACACTCTTAAGGGTTCTGCATGCTTGAAACAAAGCAGCGCCTGGTAACCCCGCCCACTGTCACATGTCCACACACCTGCACAGGCGCTGTTTGTCTGTTTCAGAAACGTGGACTCTGGGTTTCAGATGACATGCACTTTGTTTGAAGCACACAGAGGCCCTCACTTCCTGCCTCGCCACACAAAGCAAACACTATGCCTGCGCTGGCACCGAACGGCGGCGAGCCGCAGAAGCATCCAGGACGGACGCAGCTAATTCTGGGCTGCGCTGCTGCTGTGTCACGAAAACAAGATCCAAACTGTAATAAAGCGGAGTTATCCTTTAAAATTTTCATGGTCTCCAGTATTTAACGACTTCTGAGGCCACTGAACCTGTGAATTCTTTCAAAAGTAGTCCACGTTAATCAGAAAAAGTCTTTTGCTTTATGGGAAAAAGCAGCCAGATTTTCTCAGTTCCTGAAGACGAGAAACAACTGGACGCGGTGGGAGTACAGCCGACATTAACCTTGAGATGGCAGCTTGAAGTTAATTATGTTTCCTTTCCAATCCAACAGAGGGTGTATGCGAGCCTGCATCTGTGTTTATGAAAAGTGTGTAATAATAGTGACTTAATCACACAAACAGTGCAACCTCTCAGTCAACTTGACTTTGCGTGGAAACTCCACATCTCGGGACATTCTTTTGGTTGTTCACCCAAACCACACACTGTTAACAGCTGTGCAGTATTTCACTCAGACCGCTGCGAGATTTTCTCTTTTTTTGTGCCGAGCTCTTTTCCAAAACCACTCATTAATAAAGTATTTGTGATCATGTGGCACTGACAGCGGGACAAAGATCACTGCATGAGCGAGCGAGGGAGGGCCGAAGTTAGGAGGGAAAAAAAACAAAGAGAAAAGGGATAAAAGCTTGAGAAGGAAGAGGAAAAAAGGTGGATGTTTTAGGGGAGAAGGGTTAAGAAACACTCTCTTTCCTGCTCTCTTGCACACACACACTCCTCACGCAGACTCCCCGCCCCTCCCTCGCTCTTACTGTCTCCTCTGTAATGAGCTCCAGATGTGCTGCTAAGGATGGGGGTGGGTGGGTGAGGGCGAGGCGGGAGGGGGAGGGGGAGGAGGAGGAGGAGGAGCGGTGGGGGAGCTGCCTTGCATGTCATGTGCTCGGGCGTGGATAGACGCTGTCCGAGGGGACGCTGTCAGCCCTGATGGAGTGGCTGGCCAGGGCCTCGGGGCGCAGAGGGGGGAGGAGAGCGAGGGGGAGGAGGGCGAAGGGTGGGGGGGTCAAAAAGATCTCCACATCTGGAATCACTTCAGGTCAGCCCGGGCCCTGGCTGTGAAAGGTGAGACCGGGCGCCTGGCAGGGGAGAGGGGGACAGGGGTCTGACACTGGACATACCACAGTCGGGGATCAGCCATCAGGAAAACAACCAACAGCCGAAAATAAAACGGCTGCAAAGAAAACACAAATCTCCCTTTTTAATGTGGCATACAAGGCAGCGAAAACCCCGAAGTCACATCAATGAACCGCCTCTTTATTACCACCAAGACTCTCTCAGCTTAAACACACAACTTAAACAAGGGCAAGAAGTCCTTAAATCTTTCACTCAGCTAAAAAAGGGAAAACTGCAGCGGAAGAAAGACGCTTTTACAAGTAAAAGTCCTGCATTCAAAATAAACAGATTCAAAGCCGTCAAACCTCCCACGCTGGAGATGATGAAATGACGAAAAGCTCCCAAATTTTCATGCTTTCGCGGGGATTTCCCTGCCCTCAGATCCGATGAAGGATCGCATGCCAAAGTCAAAAAGATCCTCAGACCTCGCTCCTTTTCAGTCAAAAACACACTTTCATCAAGCGACAGGAGGCCGTTTCTAAAAGGCCTTCAGCAACACAGACGGTTTGTAAAGCACCTCAGACTGTCAGATGAAAGCAGTGAAGTAAAAATTACAATAAAATACTCCTGCATGTCAAAGCTGGACTGAAGAAAGAGTACTTGAAAAATAGAACAAAGCAGGAAACTAAAATGCCGAATTATTGATGATAGATGCTAAACAACAGCATGGAGTTCAAAGCAGTGAAACAAACAGCTGACAGCAAATATTAAAGATAAAGTTTCCTGCAGTTACTAAAATTGAAGGTGTTCTTTTTTGTGCCGAATTCATCAGAGGACAATAAGAATTTGGAATATGCTGAAGACAAAGCTCCTTCGTGTGTGTGATGTCGGCCACAGTCAGAGTAAAATAAAACTTTGACTTTTTGAAGGGAGTTCAGTTTGTGAAAAAGAAACCGCTCACTGATTCTGGGTCTTTGTGAACTGCAAACAATGAACCGCTCCAGAAAATATTTCCACGGGCTATGTTCTCATGTGACCGCACATATCGAGCACTTTGTACGCGTAGTCTCACAAAAGCTGAATTCGAGCCCACTTTAAGGGCCCGGGCGCGCCATACGAGGGCCGACGTGGACACGTGTTTGTCGACGGTGGAGGCCGCGAGGGGCCGGCGAGAAGAAACACCTTGTATGACAGCCGCAGAGTGAAACGAGGCCCGGGGGCCCTCCATATTAAGGAGAGGATTTCCCTGCTCATAAATATCCTGTTTTTAAGATGGAAATTTCAGGTTGTGGTAATCAGGAAAAAAGAAAACACACAAAGCAGCAACAGCTTGAGGTTTCTGTGAAGGAGAATCTGTTCTCGAGCTGTAAATCTCTCTTTTATGGGGCGTGCACGAGGTCCAACATCACTTTGCTTTCCAAATGGTCTCAAGTATAAACACGCTTATTTCTTACAGTTTGTGAAGCATGATTTAAGTCTGACTGCGTTGTAGCAATCATGTATTTTTGTTTCTGATGATTTAAAAACCTTCCAGCCATAATGATTCCCTCAGAGCTCTCCAAAAAGTTTCCCAAACGTGGAAAAGTTTCCTCCTTTGTAAGATCTGTGAATTGGACACTGTGCCATCGCATTGCTTGAAATGCATTTTTATTAATATACAAGTTTTAATTCTGTTACAATTAAAGGATATCATAGGAAATTAAGAGAATCTACTGGGTTTGGATTCAGAAATACATTAGCCTCTCCTTTATATTGGACTATTACATGAAAATCAAAATGCGTTGAAAATGTTTGCTCGTCAGTGGTATAACATGGACAGAAATGTGGAAAAACAAAACTAACTCTTTTAAAGAAATTGATAAATGTCAGAAGTCCTCGTCGGTTTGTTGTTGATTTTAAAAGAAAAAAAAATGTTGTTGATCCCACGTTTGGTGTGTAATTTGATCCGACGCCACGGCCAAAGGGACCAAAGGAATTCCACGTAGTCCGCACTCGAGCCTCCGCTGAGATCGAGCTCTCTGACTGAAAACACAACCATCTTTGGGAAACTCGCCCTCCGCTTCAGTCACAATCACAAATGTAAAACTACGCAGATATTCGGCTACAGCATCCAGCCTAGATGTCTTTTTAAACAAACAAGAGTTCAGTGATGCTCAGGAGAATAAAAACGGCGGCTTGGGGAGAATCCCGCCATCACTCGTAGTCCAGCATTTTGCATGTGGGTGTAATAGTACTCAGTGGAGGCTGCTCCAGAGAGGAGGGGAGGCTTCACGATCCAGGGCGCGAGAGATGGTGCTCATCCCAGAGACGGTGTCCGTCCGCGGGGGTCCGGCGGCAGAGAGGGTCCCCTCCCCTCCTGCGCGGGCCCCCAGCCGCTCCTCCTCCTCTCAGTTGACCGTGGGCACCTGGTTCAAGCTGTACTCCTTGGCTTTGAGCCGCAGGTTGGCGATGCTGTTGGCCATGTTCATTCCCTGGGACGTGTTGGTGTTGGAGCAGGTGGGCGGGTAGGTGGCCATGGCGCTGAGGGGGAGGGGAAAGACGGGGAAAAGGTTACATCACCTGTGGCTGACAGCGAGCTGAAGCTCATGAGCCTCAGCTGTGGAAATATGAAAAGGAACAAAAGAGATTTAGACTAAATCTGATGTTAAGACACTCACAAGACAGAAACCCCAAAAGGAAGTTCACCAGCATTTCTGCACATTTAACGCGACTGTAGATCAGCTGACAGCTGCACTTTCAAACATGAGTTTGAACTTTTACTGAAATATAAGCCGGTAACTTCGATTAACTCGTCTCTGGAAGAAGACGTCTCTGTTTCCTCCCACACGACCTTTAACGAGGGTCAGGTCTCAGTTCTTGTCTTTAATCGTCTCCTGTTGTCGATCACTTCGCCCACGAGCTCACATTTCTCACAGTGACGCCTGAAATGACTTCATCAATAAAGTAAAAAAAATGGATTTTTAGCAGCGAGTCCTCTAACCGGAACTTTCTGCCACATCTCATGACCTTCATCAGCAGATGGAGTTTGATGAAGATGAGAGTTTGAACAGTCAGAGTTCATTTTAACGACGACTTTTCAGCATCAGCGTCGTCTTCTTGCCTAATTTTTTGCCTTTTTCTGTTTCTCGTCTCTTGTTTTGGGAGTGAAGTGTTTTTTTTTCACCTCTTGAGGACGGAGGACAAATCTGTCTTTCTGTTTCACCAAACAGTTGAGTCTTGCTGCTCATGATTTACGGACTTGTTTGTTTTTTTGACCAAAACGCCGTAAATTTGTGCAGCCTTTGTTTTCAGTTCATGCCAGTAGTCAATTTCCAGAGGCTGAAACTCTGCTTTTGTTTGGGTCAGCATGTTGTCTGCGTTTGTCGGAGTCCTCCTCTGTCCTCCTCTGTCCTCCTCTGTCCTCCGACACGCTGGACCAAATGTTTTGCGGCTTTTTCACTTTCTGTCCCCAAACTGTGGACTTCTCTGACGCTTTCATTCAGTTTGTCATCAGGATTCATCCTAATCATCACGAGACACATCGATCTGAATAACTCTATAATGTCTTTTCTAATTTTTTTATATTCAACATGAACATAATGTCAATATCAGACAGAACTAAAAACTATTCATTTGTTGTTTTTTCTTTATCAGCTGTTTTCTCTTTAAAGCTCAGTATAATGGACGATGGTCACTGTGTGATAATTCAGCTGTGAAGTCTGCAGCGATAACGTGAGATTAAAAGTAAAAGCAGACACGATGCTCGCTGATTCTCTGCCTCCAGCATGTTCGAAGCAGCAGAATCTGCTGGTTTTAAATCAGAAACGAGAGGAAAGAAACGGCTGCCATCAGCTCAACTAATGCTTCTGAAAATTGGCTGAAATGTGCAAAAACACTGGTTAGATCCTTCGAAAACAACAAAAAACCGCATTGCATTTAAATGAAAGTGGAAAATTAATACAAAAATATCCAAAAGGCAAAATAAAATTCAAGAAATACAATAAAAAAACAGACAAGACTGTATGAAAGTGTGAAAGAGCAGCAGTATTCTGCTTTAAAGGAGAATCCTGCTGCTTTTCCTTAGCAAGAGAAGAACTAAATGGAGTAAAGAGAAAGCGTACTTGTTCTCTGAGGGCAGCATTTTCTGTGGCACTCGCACTGGCCCCCCCTCCGGCATCGGATACCAGCTTTAGGATAATATACAGTGAAGTGTTAGCACCACATTAGCGTGTTCCACATAGCATTATTCCTGTTTCACAACAGATTTCCCTCGCTGCTCCGCGTCCGGCCAAAAAGCTCTCAGTGAGTCTGAGCCGCGGCCGCAGGGTTTGACACTTTATACCCACTTTCATAACGGAGGATTACTGTAAATCATGACCAATGTAACCAGAGTCACAAAAAATGTTGCCCAGTAGAGCTCTGTCTCTCTGTGTAGCCTTCATTATCTGGTGTAGTGTAGCAGAGAGGGGTCACGGGGGTCAACAGTGGATTTAATACGCTTTGTTTTCACATTATCACCTCGTCAGGAGGGTCGCAGGACCTGGCCCCGCCCCGCTCACGCTGACAGAGGGGAGCGACGGGACTGAGGCCGAGGAAAGGCGTGTTTGGATTCAACACAATTAGTCTGAGTGAGATATGTGCGGGACGGAGAAATGGCTGCAGGGAGGACGAAGGCAGGAAGGCCACAGAGGAGCGAAGAGACAGAGGAGAGGAGGTCAGACAGCGGCGACGAAGAGTCTGATGAGCGAAGCAAAGATGGAGAACGGAGATGGAAGAAGAAGTTTTACTAAGATGTTTTAGAATGACTTCAATGTGCGTAACGCACACTGAAGAGAAGATGAGCTAAAACCACCGGAGCGTCACCGACAGCGACAGAACCAAACACGGACACTATCTTCCTCGTGTCTCCATGAAACTAGCTTTATCTGAGCATCACAGCACATAACTGACGTATATGATCATCAGTCATCGCCTCTGATCAAACAACAATCATCAGCAGGACGGAGCTCACAAGAGAACGTACACACATGACATCATTTCTGAAACTGTAATACTACACTGCATAATAATACTACAACAGCCGAGAGCATAAAACTATAAAGTGAGGGCTGAACATGTGATTTAGTCGTGTTCTGCGCACACGGCAGTGCAGCAGTTTGTGCTTAAACGTTAAATTCAACATGGCAGTTTGGCACCGAGAGGTCGGCCGCCGTAAAAGTTAAGCCAAAGCAAACCACAGAATACTGCAATATCACAGCGGAGAATACTACGTTACAAACAAAAGTCCTGCTTCTCAGTACGCAAAAGGTCGAGCAGGGAATCAGCTGTTTCTCTGAGTTCTCTTCAGATTGAGTCAATTTTTATTTGTTAAAAATGTTTTTTAAATCAACGCATTAACAAAATATTCACATAAATATATCTGCAAAATATTCACTCAAAAAGAAAAAGAGAAACATGTCTGAAAGCCTCAAACCAGCGCGCCTTAAAGGTTCAGGATCAATTATCTGAAACTGAATCTGAAAAAGACTCAAACCAGCATTGAATGCTAACTGCTAACCGCTAACAGTTCAGTGTGTGTGTCACAGTCTGACTGATCTTCGTCCTCCATTAAAACACATCAGTGAGCCTCACTGTTACTCCCTCATCACTATGAACACACACACACACACACACACACACACACACACACACACACACACACCGTCCTGCTGCCACAAACACTCACTACAGCACCTAATGTGGATTCATCCGCCGCTGAAAATAGTCCCAACAGAAGCTCTATTTCCTCCTGATTGTCTGATAAAAACTGCAGCTGTCTGAGGAAATAAAGAAGCTTTTAAAAGATTTTCATCTTCAGTAGAAACCAGCGAGAAGTCGATTCATGTCCGCGTCGCTCGGACACGTGTGAATAAAGTTTGACTGAATAAAACAAAGACACGTTAAACGTCACGCTGACCTGCAGCTCATCAGTTTGAGTCCAGGTGGATCAGGAGAGATGAAGACGGTCAGAGGAACTATGAGGAGTATGTGCAGGTAGAGGAGGAGGAGGAAATGAAACAATAACAGAGTGGTGCTGGGGTCAGAGTGTGTGTGTGTCTGTGTGTGTGTGTGTGTGCGTGAACATGTGGTTACTGTAGTATCAGTCCTGCTTTTTCAACTGTGTGATTTGATGTCCTACTGCAGTAATACTGTAGTATTTCTACTTTTCACTCCACTGATTTTACATCCCATGATAGAAACTCATTTAAATTCACTGATTTCTGTATCTGCTGGACTTTCTGTCCTTCAGCAGTTTGACTTCGTCCTTCGCTGTCAGAGAGGCGTCAGTACAGGTGTGTCCGCGGGGTGTCGTGATGTCAGTGTCAGGTGAGGAAGCAGAGCGGTGTCTACCTGTAGGGGGCAGCAGAGCCCCAGGACAGGTAGTCGTTAGGGCGTGGCGCAGGGCGTGGTACGATCGGCTGCTCCACCGCCGTCACGTCTCCTGAGTAGGATTTGAGGAGCGAGGCGTTTTTGCTGGCCAGCATGGCGCGCTCGTTCCGGCGGAACTTAGCTCTCCTGTTCTGGAACCACACCTGGAACGAAACCAAAACAAAAGAACAACAACAGGATGAGCGAGTTCATAATCACCCAAAGAAGCCAAAACGATAGCAGAGCATCAGCCCAGCGTGGTCAGAGAGCAGAGTTCCCATTGGACCAATCAACCAGTGACACTTTACATCCAGAGCCAATGAGCTGTGACCTTTACGTGGACTGTGAGCAGAGCTTAAACTCAAACATCCACCAGAAGCTTTTTCCTCACGATTCTCTGAACACACACACACACAGACACACACACACACACACACATCCTTCATCTACACCCCCCCCTTGATAAACAGATGATGATGTGACTCGGGGGTGCTAACGTTGCTCCTCGCTGTGAAATCAAATCCGTTATTCGGAGCCGCGGGCGCTCGCAGGGGCTCGCCGTCCTCTGACGCACGGCCTCAGGAATGAGCCCAAAGTCTCTTTTATCAAAGGATTTCTGCATCGCTCTCTGCTACACATTAATCACAGATGTGCTGCTTCTCTCCCTCCAGCGTCACCATTTCCTCTTTCCCACTCGCTCTGCCCACAGAGCTAACACTCTCACTGCCGTCTTCACAAAATGGGCGATTAAACGCACAAAAACACGACACAGAAGCGCGTTGACCTGCAGTCAGTCCATCAGATCCGTGTGTGTGCTCTTCAGTCTCACACACACGATCCCGTCACTGATCACGAGGCCTGTGTGCGTTTAAAGGAATGAAAGCACAAACGGTCACATTTGAAAGCTGTCTCAGTCCAACCCGGGTGGGATTTCCACGGACGACATTTTTCTAAATGTTCAATTTTTTCTCTCCTTCTTTTGTAGTTTGAACGGCTAAAAACCTCTGTAGCTGTTAAAAGTCATTCTGGAGAAAGTTTGTTGATTTCTTTGTTAAACAACGTTGGCGTTCCAGATTTTGTGCCCCCCCCTCGTCCTGACCACGAGCACTGATGCTACTTGTCACCGATTGGCTGAAATTGTGTCGTGAGGCTCTGGCTGAGCCACTTTCTTTGGTTCCCTTTAAAGCCGGGGTTGTGTCTCAGCGTTCACACAGAGCAGACAGCTGAGCCGATTTTCTCTGAATATCGACCATCTTCCTCCATCTTGACTCGCCACCTTTAGTCCAGATCAAAGACATCCAGAAGACATAAACGCTGAAACACAGACCGCCTTCAGGATGAGCCTCTCAGCTTCACGAGCCACATCAAACTGTCGTGGACTGTGCCGCCCTGGGTTCTGTCTGTCAGGATACTAGCCGTCTGATTGGTGGAGCTTCATGATGATGTGCAGCCTGGTTGCAAAACTCAGGGCTAAAAATACTCTCAGCCACATCTGTCTTATTGTCTTCACTTGAGGAAGCAGTGAGGATACAAACAGGAAATGCAGGGAGAGAGGGGAGATAGCAGCAGCAGGGCTAGCAGACTGAAGCTGGGGGGGTCGCAGGGGACGCGTCACCCTCAGTTTTTGTTTTACTATATCTATAATTATTGATCGATACACACAAACTGGGTATCCTGGTTGTGTATCTTCACCACTGGGCCACCTCAACAATGATTTCACTCTTTTACTGCTTTATTCTAGATTTTGTGGTTGCAGCTGTAGCTGAAGCTTCATCTCAGTCTCAGGATCGACTTCTTTGCCCCCCCCCCCCCCCCCCGATCCCAAAGCTACACCCACAAAGACAAATTCCACTGAATGACTCGAGTTGCATTTCAGATATTAAATCCATATTCTCTGCTCTGTAATTGACGACATTTGGAAGCGTGATATCACTCATTTCGTATTTAGCTCCCGTTCTGCTGCGGCGCTCATGTGCTGAGCACATTTGTCGTTTATCACTGATCTGTAGGCCTCTGAGGAAATTAGATATCATTACATCCACTTTTCTGATCACATCCAGCCCTCGCTGACTCTGAACTATCAGCAATTATTGAAGATTTATCATGAAAATTGGACTGAAGGTGCTGACAAGTTCTTATCAGTTCCTTTGAAACCCCATAATGTGAAATCCAAACACGCTAACAGGCCCTGATAACCGCCAGCCACTGAACAGGCTAATTAACCAAATCTATTAGTGTAAGAGCTACCAGATGACGTGAGGGAACCGCTGCCTGTGCTGCTCCGCTGATAACAAACCAGCTTATGAATCCTGCTTGAGCCACGAGGACCTGAGGTTCCTTCACAGGTTCCACGCAGTTAGCAGAACTTCAACAACCTGCTTATCTGCTTATTTCTGTGTCCCTGCAGTAGAAAAGGTTGACAGACCCGTTCAGACTTCAGGACCGTCAATATCGACTTTTCTGGCTTCTTCTGCTTTGATCAAAGGTTGAACTGTCTGATAAATCACTGCTGCTGGAGGAAACCCTCAAACTTTGTGGATCAGGGTTTTATTTTGTAAGGCAGGAAGAGTCCCTGAATGAAGTTAATGACTCTGGTGAAGTGAACGTGAGGGTTCGTACCTGGACTCTGGCCTCGGTGAGGTTGACCCGGCGGGCCAGGTCCTCTCGGACGAAGGCGTCGGGGTAGTGTGTCCTCTCAAACACTCTCTCCAGAGCCTGGAGCTGGCTGCTGTTGAAGGTGGTCCTGTTCCTGCGCTGCTTCCTCTTCTTCTTCTCCTCCGTGTTCATCTGTTCATCTGCAGGAGGAAGAAGAAGCTGATGTAACACAACCTTTATAGGACTGGATGGCAACACTGGTCTCCCATTTAAGTCTGCAGCTACGTCCAGAGGAGGTCAAATAAAAAACAAAAGCCGTTCAAAGCCGCGTGTCAGACCACATCAGATTTTAATAATAACTGTTGCTGCCCGCGTTCCTGCAGCGGCTGCTGCTGCAGGCTGTTCTGAACAGCTGGCGCCTCCTCAGACCTCAATCACAAATCTAAATAATCAGAGCGCTTAAAAGAATTCAACACTGACGTTCAGCCAAGGAGAGATCATCGTGACATCACATGTGCTTTACTGTTAATGTGCTTCAAAAAGCGGACTCGCTCTCTGCGTGTCCGCTTTTTGGGGATGTTTGTGTGTCGTCATGATTTAAATTAGCCAACAGGAAACTGAATTAGCGCCGAGAAGCTGCTCACGCATTAACACATCAGCAACTCTGACACTTCATCACTTTCTAACACTGGAGCTGTTTGGATTTCAGGCCTTCATCGAGGACTTCATCACACAACTGTCCTCTGATCTGCCACCTGAGCTCCAGCTGCTGCCGGGCACTTTACCTTCTACAGGAGAGCACAGGTAATACGTCTGTACTTCACATGTTGAACCGAGAGCTTTTTTAACAGTTTACAGTTTCCTCTTCAGAGACGGATCTGAATTCTGACTTCCATCACTGAATCAGACGACAACACAGTCACT
This sequence comes from Chaetodon trifasciatus, assembly GCA_037975065.1. Classification (NCBI taxonomy): domain Eukaryota; kingdom Metazoa; phylum Chordata; class Actinopteri; order Chaetodontiformes; family Chaetodontidae; genus Chaetodon; species Chaetodon trifasciatus. Next base: position 5,638,832 of record JBBMOE010000039.1, read on the forward strand.
GTGACTAAAGACAGCAGAACACACAAAGTGCTGCTATGGCCAGGTAGGTAAACTACACACACACACACACACACACACACACACACACACACACACACACACACACACACACACACACACACTTCCTGTCTACATCTGCTCACTTCAAGAAAACATGAAATGAAAATACTCAAAGTGACAGTTGTCTTAAAGTGTTTGACAGATTTTTTCTCTATGAAAAGGACGTATTGATCAGTGATCGGAGGTCCGTTCACTCACACTGAGTAAAGATACATGTGATGCCCACAGCTTGGAAAATACGGTGTCACAATAATCCCACAGTGACATCTTTTTCCAGAAACAAGTCCTCAGGTACGGGGGACGGCGTTCAGGATCATCCACGATGGAAAACCCTGTTCTGGTTGAATTTTTTAAACTACAGTTTTTAAATGTGAGCACCACAGAGTAAACTGCTCTCATGTCAGAGACGGATCGCTCAAACCTGCACAAACACAAACCAAAAGCATCTGCGGCATCACAGATATCACTGAGGATTTTTACTTTTTAGTTTGTGTCAACTGATTCTGAGATGTGATCTAAAAACGCTTGAATCTGCACCAGAAACAAACGGAAAACGTCCTTCCTGCTAACACAAACGTCTGATCCCGTCGGCTCAGACACCTTCCAGCTCCCTGAGCTCGAGTCCCGTCCCGACGCTCCTGCAGCAGAAATCAGTGCTGGGCCTTTGTGGCTCCACGACAAGACCACAAAATAACACTTTCACATCGAAAAGCGGCTGTGATCATCCACGGTGCTGCCTAATTACACACACACACACACACACACACACACAGGTGGGACGCTCCTCCGTACACTCACTCTTCTGCTGCTTTATTTGAGGATTTCAGTGCTGAGAAAGTTTCCACAGTAAAAATAAATCTTGTATTTTTGCCTCCATTTATCTTTAAATTATTGGCCTGAATAATGAGTTTCTTCACATTTCATATTTCACATTCAACATACAGAAAAAAACTTGTATTTCTGTTTCAGGAGCTCTGAAAAAGCTTTTTTCTCCCGAGGCCTGGCAGCAGCTCATTGACACTTTTAGGCTGAAAATAGAATAAAGTAGATTTTGTAACGCCAACAGTTAAAAATGATGTTGGTTCAAGGTTTTCATTTGTTTCTTTGCTTTAAAGGAGAGGCAGAGCAGAAATGCTGGAGCCTCACTGACGTTAGCAGAGCCGACTGGAGAAAACACACTTTTTGTTTCTCTTAGGAGAATTTTTAGATTTATTTCAAAATGATGTTTTAGTTTTTCTTTGTTCATAAATTTGATTTTAAGGAAAAGTGAATAATTTGCAGTTCAGTCTGTGAGGCAGCGTAACATTTCAGCTGATGCACAAGAGACAACCACAGTTTAGTTAACGTTTTACTTCAGTATTATATCTAAAGCAGTACTTGTACTTGTAAAGCAGTTTTTACTGTGATATTAATACTTTTACTTCAGTAAAGGCTGTTTTGTTCAACACTGTCAGGTAAAGTTTAACAGAAAATCTTCTCCTGAGCTTCCTTCCTTCTCTCAGTAAATCTAAAACATCTAAACGTAAAGTTTGATATCGTCCACTCAACATGTGGAGAAGATGTTTGATCTAAAAGCTGGAAAACTGGCCGACACAAGAAATCCCTAAAATTTGGAGCTGCAAGGTTGAAGTCAAGTGGAAAAACATTTCGACTCCAACTTTGAGGTTTTCATTATTTCCAAAAAGGGAGATTTTTAATATCCATGACACTCTGACAGACACAGCTCTATTTAATGGCTCTTCTGGCTTTTCAAGCACTTTTTAACGCTGATTGGACGAAGAACCAACAGCGAAAGATGTGACAAAGATCCTGGACTCGACCCGGAGACACGTTCAGCTTCTTAAACCACTAAACCACCAGGACGCTCCTGCTCAAGAGAAAAACTCTCAAAGCACAACTTCAACTTCACCCTTTTAAACCTTCCACACAAACACACACACACACGCACACACACACACCTCGCTGGGTGTCACACACTCTGTCATGGAGCAGATGTGTCAACACTCAGCCTGTTTGTTTTCTTGTCACCATGTTGTCTAATTAGAGAAAAACTTCCTTCCTTCGGTCTCGGCCAATCGAGAGGCAGCTGAGAGCGAGCTGGATGCGACTGCTGATCTGCTGCTTTACACTGAGCGAACATGGCGACCTTCACTGTGATCAGCATGTCCTCATCACCCTGAAAAGTCACCTCTCACATCGTCTCATTGGAAGGATTTTTTCAGGCCTGGTCAGTTTTTCAGAATTTCACCAGAAAAAAAGCATAAATTTGAGAAAAGTTGTAAAAAACATAAAGATAATTCAGCGTGAAGGAAAGAAAAATGTTTTGTTCTTCTATGAATTTAATCATCTGGTGAACTTTGATTTTTATCTTTGACTTTATTCACTTTTTTACAGCTGATGTAAATCTTAATGATGCATATTTCCAAAGCAGGAAACTGAAGTCTGATCCTTAAAGACACTTAAAGAAAATCCTCCATCAGAAGTCAGTGAACGCACCAAACAGGCCTGACAGGAACACCAGCTTTCACAGTCGAAGAGCTGATTTACCTTCAGACAGGTCATTCTCTGATTCCGCAGCCCTGTTTACTGTCGAGAGGGTCGAAGAAGCTGCTGCAGCCTCTTCGGCCTCCGAGTCTTTGTGAGGATGAGTCTGCAGCCGCTGTCAGCAGTTCAGCTGCTTTTCCTCCTCACAGCCCCAGACTGACTTCACTCCACAGAAACGAGCAAAGAGTTTGGACTGTTTGCCTTCTTTGCTGGAGAGATATTTTATTGTTTCTGAGCGTCTGCTGTGCTCTTTTTTTTTCTTTATAATAAAGCAGAAAATCAATAATTATATTCTAAATTGAAAATTAGAGAAAAAAAAGCCTGAACAAAGAAAGTTTTGTTCTGATCCTGTTAATCTTTTTGTGACCTTTCAGACCTTTCTTGTTGACCCTCTGTGGGGGTCCTGGCCCGCCTGAGGTCCCGCGTCAACAGATTAAAAACTGATTTTAAATCTAGAAAATCTGAACCTGCAGCTGTTTTAAAGGCTGCATTTTATTTTATTTTATTTGTATTTTATTTATTACAGTCTATTTTGTTTCTGCCGCATTATTAGGTTTAAAGAACTTTACATTTATCTGCAGTGAAATCTGCATCATGCAGAAAATTTGCTTTTAATTTTCACAATTGAAATTTAACAAATAACTCGAGCAGAGCACCGACAGCTGGAAGCCTCTGCGGCCCTGAGCAGGTCTCCTCCTGCAGCTCTGCTTTGGATGATGTGCTGGGTGGAGGAAGGAGTCAGTGAGGAGCGGCTGTTAACGCTGACGGCGGCCGCACGTGGTGACCGGTGAGCGCGCGCGCTTCCAGAAAGAGCCGTTTGACTGTCTGCAGCTTCAAATGAAAACCATGACTCCATCATCACCCGTTTCATGACGCGACAGCCGCAGAAAACAGCAGAATGAAGCCTGTGAGCCAGAGAACGACGAGCAGGAGCGACGTTTGTTCTGCTGGGACGAAGCTCGGAGAGGCCGAGGAGCGGGTCAATCTGATCACATGACCGACTGAAATATAAAGATAATTTAGTAACTCTCTCCTGTGTGGATGCAGAATTTCTTTTCAGCTGATCTAATTCTTTTTTATTTTATTTTGCACAGTGGAAATGTGCTCAAACACAAAGAAAGCAGATTTTAGTAAATCTAAAACGTGTAAAATTCTATTTTAACATTAACGACTTTCACATGAGATTCTGTTATTTCCTGGATGACGTGTTTTGAGTTTTATTTCAAGGGGACGAAAATAAAAACTTATAAAATCCAAATATCGTGTTCCCAAAGACTCCCAGACTTCTTTTAATAGCGGAGCAGATCCTGAGCGGCGGTCTGGCCTCGGAAAGCTTTTAATTAAGGCTGCAGGGTGACAATTAAAACAGCCAATCAAAGCCATTCCCATCACCATCATCATCATCATCATCGTCCTGCAGCTGCCAGTGAGGCCAGCACGTGAGATGAGTCTGATGTGATGAGCAGCATCACTGAGGAGGAGGAGGAGGAGGAGGAAGAGGAGGCCGAACGTCCTCAGACACATTTCTGCTGTTTTTCTGTGGAATGCTGCTTTTTGGATGTTTCCATCACGTGTTTATTAATATTCATGGAAACCTGGGAGATGATTTTAAAATGTCAGCTGTTCAGACCACCTGTGGCTCTCACCTCTCTGTGATCTGAGTGAATCTGCTGATAAATGCGCGAGATCTGAAAAACTCAACAAACCCAGAAGAACAGCACAAACCTTCCTCTCATCTGACTGATTTCCGTTTTTTAAAGCGGCTTTTAAAATGAGATTAAATTAAAAATCATCTTTCAGCTCAAGAAGGTGAGCTGAGACGCAGCTCTTTGATTCTTTAATTGTTGGAGGGACACGCGCTTTAATTGTGACAAATGCTGAGACTCAGATACTCTGAAAGAGTCTGACAGGCCGAAAATCACCGGGAATTAACGGCGCGACCCTCCTCTTCCTCCCGCATGTTTCTCCGATTTTTAACCTTTAAAAAATAACAATAACACTCATTAAAGCCTGAAACGTTTCTGTCAGAGAGGAGGAGGAGGAAGAGGAGGAGGAGGAGGAGGGAGCGTTTATTTACTCTCTCAACGGTGCGCCGGAGAGGCGAGCGGCGGGTAGTTTTAGCCAACGTCCGCGCGCGCAAAGGCGCCTTTCAACGCAACAAAGCTGAAAATAATGAGGCTGGTTTTCAGGCCGGGCCGTCAGCGGCAGCTCGCAGAGCAGTGGCCGCTTCTGAATCACCAAACTCGGCCTCGTTTTTTGCGCACACGCGGAGGAATGAGTGACGTTTGAAAAAACGGCCTTCTTCGTTATTTGGTGGTTAATTATCACAAATGTTGATCTTCAAACTCTCACACGTGTCAGGACGTCATGTGACTCACTCATTTTTTTTTTCTTTCAGAATAAACGTGTTTCAGTTTTTAATCGCTTTTATTTTCTCTGAAATAAAAAGATCAAAATCTGCACCATCAAAAAAAAAAAAAAGAAAAGAGAGTGGCCTCCTTCAGGTCAACACTCATGAGAGCGAGATTTATTACCCCCGAGTCTGACTCGCAAGGTTACTTCACTGACCATGTCCACCAACATCACCATACCTCACTGACATCAAAGTGTTAATGGTGAATTAATGGCCGTTTTGAGGGGGAGGCCGTCAGGGATGATGCATTGCCAAAACTCACTAAAGGATTCCTTCCATGCGCGCTGCTCTCTGCAGAGCTCCATTCATGCGCTCTGCGCGCGGACACGCGCCGCGGCATAATGAAAACAAATGACTGGAGTTTCCAGCGTGTCATTCGAGCTACATTTGAGTGAAATCTGCAGTATTTTCCAGGGATCAAACCTGATAACGTGTTGTTTTCGCCTCGGAGGAATTTTAAGATTTTGGTCGCAAGACTTAAAGTTGCTTTTGACCTCTTCTGCTCGGTCCCAGCCTGCTCGGGCTCTGCTTTTCACTTACTCTCCTGCTGGGTCGTGTCGCTCCCGCTGGTCAGCCCCGGGGACTCCAGCATACTCCTCCCCGCCTCCCCGACGCTCTCGTCCGCCTGGGTGCCGACCATTTCCCCGGCCTCTTCCAGATCCAACAGGTGGCTGACCGAGAAGTTCTTTTTGGCTTGCAGGTTGTCCAGGTTAGACGTGATCGGACTCTCCAGGCGGTTTGATATCGTGGCTTGCCTGTCCATTACATGTGCATAGCTAGAAGTCATGACGCAAGTGGGGAACAGCGGGAAAAGCGGAGCGGCAATAAGAAGGAAGAGAAGAATGAGAAGCGAGCCGAGCAGATCCGTGCATGCAGAACGCACAAGCAGCGCCTCCACAAAGCAGCCAGAGAGAGACTCGGTTCTTCCGAGCAGGAAGCGGATCTGTTCACATCCAGATCAGCCGCGGAAGGCTCGAAAAAAAACTTCAGCAAACTTTTCTCCTCGCCTGCTTTTCCCGATCAAACTCCTACAGCCAATCCATCCGCGGTGCGCGTCGACGCGAACACGAAAAACACCAGTTCGTCCTGCTGCCTGAGAGCGAGACGGGTTTCAGAGAAGTCCTGTGAGGAGAAGCTCTCTTCCCACTCTGGTTGAGTCACATCTGAGCAGGAAGAGCTGCTGCTGCTGATGACGACCAGATGCGCAAAGCTCCGTGTGTGCGCAAAGCTTGCTCAGCGGCAGCTAGGCGCGGGGAGGCAGGACGTTACCGCCGCACCTCCAGGCCATAGACCCTGCACTCTCTCTCTCTCTCTCTCTCTCTCTCTCTCTCTCTCTCTCTCTCTCTTAAATGAAAGAGAGCCCCGTAATTACGTGGCAATGCCTTTATGTTGTGTCTGACGTTTCACAGGCCCCCACCATGAGCTGTCCCTCCTCCCTCCCCCTCCTCACCCCCCGCCGAAGGGGGGGCGGGGGGACTTCAGCAGAAACATCACCATCAGCACCATCAACACCCCGGTTCGGCCTGTTTTTGTCCCCCTGACGGCCTACAGAGCGAGTGTGAGGCAGACACGCTGCTGTTATCGCGGCTCGTGTGCTGATAAACCCACTCTGACTGTCCTGCGGTCTGCCACCAATTAAATCAACCATAACCCGTGCCATTCAGTCTGTCCACAGACCTGCCCACAGCGCGCGGGCTGGGCTGTCGGGGTGGCAGAGAACAAACACACAAAGAAGTTCTGGATCCGAATGAATTCATTATTCCAAAAGTGTGGATAAATAATCCTGGAATGAATAATTTTAACCAAAACTAAGCTGCCGCGGGGCCCCCGGGGCCGCCGGGGCCCCCAGTCAGAATCTGCAAAATGTCAGTTTGTTGGGGAAATATTTTTGGTTGAGTTGCTATTTTTGTAATTATCCTGCAAATTGTTAAAAGAGTTTAACGAGCACGAGGGGTTAAACTGTGGCAGCCCGCAGAGGAACATGACATCTGAAGTACTTGTACTTCACTTTAGTATTTCATTTTCTGCTAGTTTATACTTCGACTCCACTGCAGTTCACAGGGATTTTTTTTACTCTGCCACGTTTATGTGAGAGCTTTATTTAGTGTGCACATTCTGATTAATTATCCAAAACCTAATTAACAAATAAACTGTGATGTTTAAGTTAAGATCAAACTTATTTATCCAGCAGTAAATGAAGTCATTACAATTCCACCTTTACTACATTTACTGCATTACTCTGAAGTGGTTGTTCTGCATCATACTTTTACTTTTGGTACATTAGGTATCATTTGCAATTACTAGTTTTGTAGTTTTGCTTAAATGAAAATGCAGGAACTTTTACTTGTAGTATTTCTTTGCTGTGGTATTACTTCTTTTACTTATCAGAGTACTTCTTCCGCAGCGGGCAGACACAGTTGGACGCTGTCTGGTGGAGAAAGTGGAGCATTTATCAGCTAAAGAGACAAACGCTCTTCTCAGGAGTTGGTGGAAACCAGAGCAGAGCTAAAAGAGAGACTTCTGCTACAGAAACAGAACTGAAATGAATGCTAATGCTAATGCTGCTAATGTGCACCTGAAAGACATTCTGCTGCTACTGAACACACGTGCAGGTGGGTTGAACAGGCCTCATGAGACAGATGATTGGTGCTACCGTCTCCTCTCTTGGCTCATCACTTCATCACATCCTGCAAAATGTTGCTCCTGATATTTGGTTACTTTCATAAAAGTGGAGGTTTCTCTGATCTCAACCAAATGACAGCTGTTCCATTTGTGCACGTCATTGAAACAGACCCATGCAGCTCCTTTCACCTGCAGTTTGATCAGCTTCACTGCTCACAGGTGTGTGATTCTCAGGTCTTTCACGAGGCTCAGCCAATCAGAGTCTCTCGTCCAATTTGATCTGCACAGGTGAGAATTTGACCAGTCATGTTCTGCCAGTGTGTTGGAAAAGTGAAAATCTCCAAAATCTGAGATTTTGAGGAATTTTCATGCTTTGAAATTAGCCAAAGACGAAAGAAAGAAAGAAAGAAAGAAAGTGCTTCCCACCCCGAGGGTCGAGACCCCTCAACGAGTCCCAGGAAAAACTTGAGTAGTCGTCCTCACATTTCTTTGTGTTCAGGACCTTAAAAATGCTTCAAAAGAAAGAAATAAACATGAACTGCTCACAACAACAGCGAGTGATGAGGGGTCACATCATAAAACCCCCTGAAATGTGATGAACCTCTGCTTTGAGTCATCTCAAAAATGTTGCGTGTTACATTTGATCATCTTTCCTCTGAATGTGAAGCTGACCGTAAACCGTCACCGCCGGGTTCATGTAAATGTCTCTGAACTCAAGAGCAGAGAAACTAAGTACTTCAGCAGTGATACTCAGTTACTTCACAGCTCAGTATTTCAGCGTCAGTACTGAACTGTAGGTTAGCCGGGTTGGAGAGGTGGTGGAAGCCTGGCGGTGGGGGTGGAGGGTTAGGGTTGGGGGGGGGGGGGTCATGTGTTCAGATGGCAGGAGTCGACTCTGGGCTCCAAGCTGCCATAGACATCCCGTAGCTTCCAGCCCCCTGATCTGGGAAAAGAACACTTGATGCCATCAAAGGGACGCGGATTGAATCCAGATGTGGCTCTCTCGTTCTTTCCATGTATTTAATGAAGGCACAGGGATAGAGTAGACTTTTTCATCATTAGTTTTCCCTCCAGATTCTCTTTTCCTGCCTACAAGTCCATTCCGGTGCCAGCTCGGGCAAAAAAAGAGAAAGGAAAAAAAGGCCTCCCCTTGTCTCAGACTCCCAGTCTTCTCCTCCAGGGCCCCTATTCTTTGTTCAGAGCTCGATGTGAAAGTGGCCTGTTTGCTCCGGCTGCAGCAGTTTGTCTGTGGCGAATGGAAACGTCCAAACATCTCTGAAAGGAAAATGCATCCTGCAGAGCTGACGTGAGCAGGAAGAGTGTGTGGAGGAGGCTGAAAAGAGCTTTGGGGCTAAAAATCTGCATCAGGATGAAAAGTTATGCTCAGGTTCATTAGAATTGTTTTTTTTTGTTAAAGCATTTTTCAGAGGAAATCTGTCTTTGTTGGTTTTATTTGGTTAAATAAAAGCAGAGATGTGACAGAAACAGTCAGCAAAATATTTGAGCTTCATCTAATTATTTAAGGATTAACTCAGCGTTCATTATAGTAAGCATTCAAGTCAAATCAGCTTATCAATAAAACACATTTAAAAACAACAAAAGTTCAGACACGACGAGCCGATAAAAACACAAACATGAAGATCAATAAATAAATCAGAAATCAGGAGTAGCTTTAGAATCAATGATGGCCCAAAAAGGACAGCAGAGGACATTAAAGACACGTCAAAGATCATTTCAGTAAAATAAGTAAAGCATGAAGTGTGATTTCAGGATCATTTCAGTCACAGAGAACATCTGAACTCAACACTTGAACTCAGTTCACATCAAGTACATTTAGTTTACACTCAGGAGCCTGAACGTGGACCAGGAGACACTCAGTGGGGGCGTCCCGTCCTGGCGGACCAGAGGTTTGAACCTGGACCCTCTCTGCAGGCGTCTCCATCGCACTGAACCGTGGCCAAAGAATTCAAGCAGAACCCCTCCAGGACAGACCGACACGAAGAACTCTCCGTCCACATCTTCAGCCCTGACGGACAATTCTGTCTGCTACACTCAATATTCACAAATTATATAGATTTATTTTTTGTTTTTGCTACTTGAGTGAAAGATCTCAATAAATACAAAAGTAAGCTGTGTCCAGCTGTCCACAGACAGAGTTTATCTTGTATTCCTCGATTAAACCAACAGTTAACTCACATTATTACTGTTTGCTCCAATGATAAGAAAAATAAATAGATTAAACCACATGAGCCCATGTTAGAGCGTGACAGCAGCGTCTCAGGACGTGTGTTTACATGTGGAAAAGAGCTACATTTGACCATTTCACAAAGTCTTAGTGAACATGTTTAATCCCTAAAAGCTCCACGTGTTAGATCAGTGTTACAGTCGTCAGTCTGAGCCGGACCGGCAGGTTCTGGGCTCATATCTTGACTTCGATGAAGTCCAACACATAAATCTTGAAGACTGATCTTTTCCACTCTGATACAGTTTTAAACAGCACAAACCAAAAACAGGAATGATCATAAATTAATAGCAAGCTTCAGTAAATTGGTTTGAGATGGAACTTAATCACAGAGTCTGAGAGTCCACACTTTAACTCATGTCAGGACCAGAAGTCTGAACAGGGATAATTAGCCTCTGCACTGGTTTCCAGTCTGGTGCAGCTCTGGGAGACTGTGGGTGGTAAGTGAATGGTGAACCCACAAAAACCTGCTGACCCTCTGAGGCCGGAGTAAATCTTAATGACAGACTTCAGAAAGGTGAGAGTGTGTGAAGTTTCTGTCTTCATACAGTCTGTTGTTAAGGAAAGTCGGTGACACCCTGATGACCAAAGCCTCGCTCTGAGGTTTCAGTCAGAGAATAAAGCAGCAGCCAATCGCTGCAGCATGTTATGTACTTTTACTCCTTTGTCATACAGATTGAGGTACTTTTCAGATCTACACTTTAAATCAAACATGAAATCAGATCATGAAAAGTGTGTTTTCATGTCCGGATCTGTTCGTGTGTGAATGGACATTTTACTCCTGTTTTCTGTGCAGCTCAACATGTCTTCACTGAGTGATCTGACAGCTTAACCTGCACATGAGGTGCTTAAATCACACGATTATGATCATGAGCACAGTGTGAAGGGTTCACTGAGCGTAGATATTAAACTGACAGGCCTGAAACACATTCTGATAATACTTCTCATTAAGTTTTAAATGTCGTAGTATTTGTACACGGTGGAGTATTTAAAAACTTCTCCCATCAGACCTGTCAGTCGAGCTGGATGCGTTTAAAGAAAAGCTGCTCCTGGTCTTAATGTGGTTCTGGTTCTGTGTTAGCTCAGCCTGTGTGCAGTCCCTCCCCTGAGGCTGAGGATGAAGATGATTGTGATGATGGTGATGATGATGATGATGATGATGATGGCGGTCCCGGGCCGCCGCCGCTGTCCAGTGACCCCTGGTGCTGATTGGAGTAGCGCTTTGGCCCCTGTCCTGTCTCATTTCCCTAATTGGGAGTGAATGGCCTCCTTGTTGACTCTCACATCCGGTGCAGGAGCCGCATGTTGCGGACGCGCTCCCCCTGCGCTCCGCCTGATTGCAGCGGCTGCACCGGGACTTCTGCTCGCTGCGGCTGCTGCGGAGCTGCAAATGTCTCACACACACTCTGGGCTGATTGCAGCTTTCAGAGGAGGCCGGCAGAGGCCGAGGAGTCACGACTGGAGCCGGCTCACGACTGTCAGCCTCACCGCTGCAGAAAACATCTGGCCCGCCCGGCTGAGCCGTGACCAGCATGCAGAGTTCATGTGTGACGGAGGAGTTGAACTCCTCTGCTCAGCGCTTGAGTTTGAGTGTTTCTGCTACTTTATTCTTATGTTTGACCGGGCAGCATCTCAGAGGGAGTATTGTACTTTATCCCACTACATCACAGCTGTTGTTACTTTGCAGATTTTACACAGAAAACATGTGAGCAGTTAATAAAATATGATGAATTGTTGCAGATTAAACTTCAGCAGCATATAAAGTAGTTCAGAGCGCGCAGCAGTAAAGTAATCTTCTAACTGACAGGGTCCATCCTGCAGCACCAGCAGCCTGTCTGACGCCCAATGGAACTTTTAATAGAACTTTTTGCTGGTTTTCTACATTTCCTGCCTTGTTTGTTGAGCTGATTTGCTAAATGTCCTCCTTGGATCAGTAAATTCTTATCTTGTTTTGCACCTTACCTTATTTTAAATGCAGTTAGACCTGGCTGATGAAGCTGATGCTGCGTCTGACAGACCAAACAAAGAGTCCGTTACAGGGAAAAGCTCTTCATTAGAAAACATTTGAGCATGAACTTCAGAGGCCTGTTGGGCCTGGAGGAAACGTCCTCGGCGTTAAACTCGTGAATCTTTGCAGGAAATAAAATAACGAATTAACCAAATTCTTCCTCGCGCTCAGACAAATTACACTGACGAACTTCCGCTTGATTAAAGGGTCACGTGTTTGTAGAGGCTCAACGATGTCCTCACTGTCATAAAGGTGAGTGGAGATACGAGCTTTTGACAGTGAAGCAGCCATATTTCCCGCAGCTGTAACGTGGACGCGGCGTCGGGGTGTAAATACTGCACTGCAGTAATTGTGTGTAATTGTATTGGATGAAGTATCCGCGCCGTGTTTTACGAGCCGCTCTGCTCCGGCTGCGCTGCTGCAGGCGGCTCACATGCTGCACTGCTGTAACTGTAAACGGTCTGTGGTGTTCCGACATAAAACAGCAAATCTGCTCCTGATTAAAACAACACGGAGAGTTTACAGAGGAGTGGCCGTGTGAAATTAATTCAGCCGCACTCATTCTCATTATTACAAAGCCCCAAAAACCGCCCAGAAACACTGCAGGAGGACACAGTGTCTGCGGCTGCTGATCAGGAGCCGTCAATCAATCGATCCGTCGTCAATGAGCGCGTGTACCCTCTGCTCTCTGCTTCATTTTACATTTAAAGTTAAATAAATTATTTCTCTTCAGCATTTATATTTTTTATTTTCATGGGCTATTTTTTTTTATTTGTTTTCCCTCCAGAACAACATCTACACTCAGTTTTGGTCGATCTGAATGTGTTCCATCATTTGTGTAACCAGCCGTGTCATCGAGCCAAATTCGATTAAAGCTCCTTTCAATTTTTCCTTCAGAGTAATTTTCTATTTATGGTCCAGATTAATCTGTCTGAGTCTCCACTTTTCATGAGGAAAAAATCATCCATCCCGCTTCAGCAGTCCGAGTTTGCTTTAATTATCCAGCAGCTGAACGAATCTGGACGAGATTTTGTTAATTGTCAAAGCAAATTAGGCCCAATTAAAAGAGGCTGGGCTCCGATATGAACCCACACCGCAGAATCAGTGAAAACAGGTCAGATCAGCCCGATTCCACCGCTGAAGCAGCAGCGGGATCAGAGTTGGGTGGATGTGGAGGTGAAGCTCCAGATGGCGCAGAAAACTTGATTTGCGCTTTTTCTTTTTTCTCTCGGACTTCTCGGGTTTCAGGGTCTTTCTCGACCTGTCGAGGGACGCCAGCGCCACATAAATCACACTTTACTTTATAAACCCTCCGCTCTCTGAAGTCCGCACACACACACACACACACACACACACACACACACACACACACACACACACACACACACACACACACACACACACACACACGTCGCTAATGGAAATGTATTTGTATGCAGGAGCGGGCTCTGCAGCCTGAAGCCGGTTGGATGCCTCCAGCCTGCATCTTCTCATTTTTCTCTGTCACATTTCTCCTCACATGAAGGCCCCTGAGGGGTCCCCACACAATTCTGATTATTCCCGTTTCAGGCTGGAGAGGAGGATCATGTGAACATTAAGCTCCGTTTGTTGAGTTTTTCTACATAATGTTTCATTTAACAGATCAGCTGGCAGGCTGTGACTTTATCAAGAAGAATAAACTGAACGGGGTTTGGTCAGTGGTGGAAGAAGAAGTCACATCCTTTTAAGTAAAAGTCAAAATGTACTTCACTGTAAGTAAAATATATGTATTTAAAATGCTACTTGAGTAGAAGTACAGAAATGCAATTTAAGTATCAAAGGTAAAAGTGCTGATTGTGCTAAATGTCCTCTTTCATATTAGTTATTTTTATTACTCATAATTTATTTTGGAATTATATTTTAATGCTGTAGCTTGTAGAGTTATGATTCAGTCTGTAACTGAACCCTAAAAACATCTTGTTTTTAATCAAAATCACCTCTTTTGAAAATGTTTCAGAGGTGATTCTGTTACCTGATCATTCAGACTGCTGCACAATAATTATGAAAAAATAAACTTTTCTAAAAACACCTGAAAGAAGACGATGGCACTGAAAACAAGCTGCAACGTTCTGACCAGCAGATTTTTTTTTTCTTTCTACAGAAACAAACTTTTAGGACTGAAATGACTTGATATCATTTATTCCTGCATTAATGCTCAAATGCATCACATTTTACAAGAATCTGAACCTGTGAAGTAACTATAATTAAATAAATGTGCTGGAGTAAAAAGTACAAATAATAAGCAGAAAATAGCAGAATAAACCTTCAGTGTGAGTAACAGATTTACTGGAGTAAATGTACTTTGTTACAGACTTTGTTTTTATAGTGATGTGAGAGCCGAGTGGAAATGACATAATTCAGTGCTTTTAATCTGAAAGTCTTTCTAATTTGGTGGAGTTTGATGTGAAGGGGCTGCTCAGACTTCAAACGCTGACCTTGCTGCCTGAGCAGGGACAGACGGGACGGTGGTCACTCTCCCTCTCTCAGCTTCTACCTCTAACTAATTAAAAAAGCTGCTTTTACGGCCTCTGCTTCAGACGGCCAGATGTGACCGGAGCGCTGTAAAATCTCAAAGCGGTTTACAGAAACACTTACTGCACTTTAAAAACGGCTTGCAAAGCGCTGACAGTCCCACAGTGCTCCCCGTCTAAATTCCTTCCAGGACCACGAGCTGCAGTCCTGCAGATAAGTCATTATCGAAGAGTTACCACACGAGGACGAAAGACACCAGAGGACAGCGTGCTCTTTAAAGTTTATTTTAGTAAAATATGGTACTGTAGCATGTATCTAAATATAACCTTTTTAAATATTTTCCCCGTTTAAATAACCTCATGTGCATCATCATCATTTAACGTACAAACTGTGGAGCGCACAGACTTTGGTCAAACTCACACGTGTAAAGTTCAACATTAGATTTCTGTCTTACTTTATTCTGGACTCACGTGCAGCGACAGTAAGCTGGACGTCTGCAGAGACACATGCAGCAGAAAGCATCCATTAGCAGATATCATCTTACCACTGAGGAGGCCCGCTGCTCCTCAGCCGCACTGACACCAGAATCAGCTCTGAAAGCCGAGCCGAGCCGAGCCGAGCCGAGCTAACGCGCCCGTCTGCAGCACACCAGACAGGAGGGTTTGAGTTCGGAGCGGGAGCGGATCCGTGCTCCGCTCCGTCTGCATGCCACCGAGACTTTCCAGGAAGTAAACAGGACCCATGTTTCGCTTTCACCACAAAGAAACAATCAGAAACAGTCGACTTCTGACTTCAGCCTTTGCTCACAGACATAATTCATACGTGAAGTAAAACCATGTTGGAAGAAGAGGCTTTTTTAAGCACACAGGAAGAGTCGCAGATTGAGGATAAGGACTCTGCAGCTGAGCATGATTCAGGCTGATCCTGCAGGTACACGCGTCCCCGGGGCTGGCTGTCCCTTTCCATTTGTCAACAGCAGACCTGACACCAAACACAAGTTTCAATATCACCAAAAGGACTTTTTCCAGATGCATCACTGCTTTGAAAGTCACTGAACAAAAGAAGCGAACTTCTCGAAAGCTAAACATCTAAAAACACGCAGCTGCACAAGAACAATACTTGATGCCAGTTTTTGATACAGTGCGACAAACCAGCTGTGTCTGTTAATGACAATAATCTACGACTAATCTGCAGCGGTAAATACCTTCTGAGGGGCATGCAGCACCTCCCAGATTACATCTTTTATCAGCATAAGAAGAAGTTTTTAATGAAGAATCAGCAAACAGGCTGAAACATTTACAGACATCAGGACGCCATTTTTAGGAGAAAACGCTTCACGTACTCGTCCTGTACTGAAGTCGAACCAGCAGCTCTGGACGTTACAGCGTCGCTGCAGAGACACTTGGTCTCGCTGCAGGGACACTTGGTCTCGCTGACAGACTTATTAGCGTTGGTGTTTATATTAGTGTTTGATAATGTCCACAGATTTTACAGAACAGCTGGAAAATGATGAGTGTCTTTTTTGTAATCATCAAGAGGCCACAGCTTCACTGTGAATGCAGTTTTCAAGTGTTTTACAGTCTTGTTCAGTCTCGGGCGGCTCGGTCTTCGGGTGGTGCTCTTGCTGGACGTCACCGCCGCTCTCCTCCCTCGCGGTCTCTTCCTCTGTGGGTCTACAGTCTTTGGCTGATTGCACTGTTCCCTCCTGATTCTCCACTGAACCGTTTCCCTGTTTCCTGTCTCTCTGCGTCTCCACGCGGCTTCTCTTCTCCTCCTCCTCCTCCTTCTCCTTCTTTTCCTCCTCCTTCAGCCTCTCCAGCTCTTCCTCAGTGGCCTGAAGCTGCAGCTGCTGCATCAGCTCCTCCAGCTTGTGGGCTTTACGCAGCTCGTTCTGCTGGATGATGGCGCAGAGGTGCTCCGTCAGCTGCTCCTTCACCTCCGTCTTCTTGTGCAGGTCCAGCTTGGCCGTCACGTACTCTGCCTCCGCCTTCTCGTAGCGCTTCCTGAGGAACAATTGAGAGAAAATGTAAACAGAAACTAAATAACAGACCTGTGCGACTATGACCAAACACGCTGAGAGCTCAATCATGCAGCACATTTCTCTTCTGACACCTGCTTCTAGTCAAAACTTAACTGGAGACAGAAATGTTTCCTCAAGAGAGAAATATTTCAGCAAATTTATCTGAGATTTGAGACCACATGTCTCACTGACACCAAGACCAAAACAGAAGTAAGACCACTGGATAATGACTGCGCTGAGGAACAGCTGAGTGAAGTTTGGAAACAATCACAGAATAAACTGATTAGTCAATCAAAAGAATATCAATCGTTAACAACGTTAATGGTTTTTAAATCATCCATCAAGCAAAAACAGCTTTTAAAAAAGAGATTTTTTTACTTTCTGTCCTTTTTAAATTGGAAGTCTTTGAGTTTTTGACCTTTGGTCAAAAACTTTTGAGGAACATTTATCAATATTCTCTTATCAATTGAAAACAACAGTCAGATTAATGGATATCAGATGGATTAGCTGCAGCCTTCGCTGGGTTTTGAACGTTGGCACGTGTTTGTTCCTGACTGAAATGTGTCGGCAGCATCGAAAAGGCCGGCGGGGAATCTTTGCTCCAGTCACACTAACTTTGGCTTATTTTGTTGAATGCAAATGTTTTTTTGTAGAAACACGTCTTTATATTCTCAAAGGTTTAGTTTTGATGTGTATTAAACTAAGGTTTCGTACTCGCACTCGCACTGAACGCTGCTGAACGGCGTGTGACTGAGCGGCGAGATACGAGTCCTCCCACGATGTCGAAACGCAGAAACATTGTTTTAACTGTGAAAAACAGAACATCACATGCTGTTTGGAAACACTGTGGGAACTAAACAGATGATGTCAAACATTTCACCTCAGGGTTTCATTCTGTACCTCAGAGAAATCTCAACAATTGATTGAATCAACAGAATCATAACAGAATCCAGTGCAGTGAGTGTGTGAAGGTCAGGTCCTCTTCCCGTTACACAAACATCTGTAATGAAGAGCGTTCATGGCATGGAGCTACTCTCCACACAAGAGGCTGCTCGGAGAAATCACAGCTACAAGCACAAGGTCAAACACAGCTTCAGTGACTCAGAGCTGGAAAAAAACAGTCTACCATCAGACAGACTTTAACTCAGAACTGTAGAAAAAGAAAAACTCGTATCATGACTCAAGATGTGGGGTTTTTTGTTCAGTGTTATATTTAGAAACTTTTCAGGGTTTTAGTCAAAATCATGCTTCATTCATGACTGTGGAGCATCTGAGCAGGACCGCCTGCTGAAACTGGTTCAAACATGAATACTGGAAACAAGCTGCAGGGGGCAGTGAGAGCATTTCCAGTGGACGTACAGTTCATGAGCCGTCGCTGCTGCTTCTGGTCCGAAGTGCTCACAGTGCAGTTCACTGCAGCACTGACTGAGTGTTCGCTTCCTCCTTGTTCTGATCAGGCTCACTGGGTCTGTGTGCCAAATACTAGAGCTGAGAGCTCAGTCACCTCGATTTACACACATACTGACATCCCAGCAACCACACACTCATCTGTCCACACGTCCTTGAGGGACACTCTACTGCTAATTATGCCCAAAGGCCAGAAAGCTCTTCAGATGAGCTGACTGTGAAGACTGTGAAGTCTGATTAAAATGCTGATCAAGTCCAGTCCAGATTCTGTTCTGGAGTCCAACCAGAAACCTGACAAATTCTCACAATGTGTCTGCTGCTATGACCAACAGCTCCAAACCAACCAATCAGAGCACAGCATGAATGACATCACAAACTATGCTGGCCGATGCTACGTTCAGGGCCAACAGCAGCACCGTGGTTACATTTTCAGACATGAGAGCAGTGCAGATGAATGATGGGAGTGAGGGACGTGTCTCTGTGTGGGACGACAGCTCAGCAGTCATCTGTCCTGTAATCTGACCTCCTGCAACACTTCATTTAAAAAAAGATTTAATTAGACGCATCAGTGTGAAATGAACCTGTGAGATGGTCATTGTCACACAGTGTGCAGGAGCCTTTGAGCAAAACTTAGTACGTATAGAAGTGTAACACTGCGGAGGTGCAGAAACATCCTGTTTGTCACTCTGACGCTCCCTTAAACAAGGACTTTAAAACTGTCGTGTTACACGCAGTGTGTGTGTCCAGCGGCTCACAGCCAGGGGACGCGGGTGTCTGGGATTAGTCTGATTGAGTTTGTGCAGAGCTGTTGTTCTACGCTCGTTTTTTACTTCTCATTTCCTCGTGCCGTCTCTCTACCTGGCGGTCGAGTAGTCCCAGCTGGCCTGTTCGATCTTCCCCCTCAGGATGTTGATGTCATTGGACACCATGTCGTCAAGAGCCTGGAGCTCCTTCTGGATTCTCTTCAGCTTCACGGCCTCCGCCTGAGTCTGCTTGGACCTGTGGACAATAACAAACTTATTTCATCTTAAGGGCACAATTTTTGTCTTCTTTTATTGGTTCTGGACATTTTCCCCATCTCTCATCTTAACATATTTCTCAGCAGATACCATGACAGCTCCACTTACTTCTCAGCGATAGTTTTTGTCAGCAGAGCTTTCTTGCGTTTATTCCTCTCCTCGATTATCCTTTGCTCTTGCTGCAGTTGCTCCAGGCGCGTCTTTTCCCGTCTGAAACACAGAGCCAAAAACTAAATCCACACCATGAAAGGAGCTTCCAGTCTGAGCCCATCCTTCAAATTCACCCCCAAACAGACAACGAAACAAACACCTACTTTGAAGGGAGTCTGATCAAAAGCTCATGACGTCATAATATACCTGCAGAAAGGTGAACTGTATCTTGGACCTTGAGGTGTGTGGAAACATTAGGCTGAACAACAGAACAACTGAGGAAGGCACCGAAGGTGATGAGCCTTCACGGTGTGCAGCAGCAGTGATCGTATGCATTGTTCAAAAAAGTCATCACAGTTTTTTCAACCCATACAAACTCGATGATGAGCATGATATTAAAAGAATACTTACAGTTCCACTTCTTGTGTCTCAAGCTCTTTGATGGCCGGAATCTCCTGTTCAGGAGCCGACTGATGATTTTCAGTCGGCTTCACCTCGACCGGTTTAAGCTGCACGTCCTGTTCGACAGCCGGAGCTCCTGGTGGGGCTGTGGGCTGAGGCACAGGCTCCATCTTCGGCGGCTGTCTGTCGAGCTGCTGTTCGGGTGGAAGGCGAGGAGACGTGGCTCCTGTGTTCTTCTGAGCAGCTAGCTGGAGGGCCCTCTCCCGCTGCAACTGCTGCCGATTCCGGTTGGCCGGAGCCGGTTTCCGACCGCGGACTGCCGCTGCGGGCATCGCTGAGCCTGAAAACATGTGCGGACTTGTTTACCGCCGAAGGATTTTACAGAAAACGATTCAGTTGAACGTTTAGTTTGATATTAATGAGATGTCAACCACCAGGAAGACAAGGCAGTCTCATGCTAACTTGTCCGGCTAACGTTAGCAAGAAGAAATGTTACCTTTCTGTTGCATCTTCCGCAGCTCGTCATCAGAAAAACCGGCCCAGCCGCTCATTTTACGGCTTCTCTCCTAAATTCACACAAACAAGACGACAGACTGACGCATACAGGCCGAGCTCTGGTTACTGACTTCAGATCATCATTCTGAACTTCTAAAGCGCTTTACACCACCGCCATCTTTGTTTATGACTGCCACGTCAAGGACCCCAGAAGGACCGGGGACGTTGAAGCTGCAGGTCGCCTGAGTAAAAAACCAAAATGAACCATGAAAACTTAAGAAGAGAATAGAAAGACAATATGCAGTCTCTCATCATCATGTTGTTTCCAGAAATTCAAGCAATATCTTGACTTTTTTAATGCATCTTTGCCAATAAATACGACTTTGTAGGTAATAAAACAAAAGGCATATTTATGGTGAGCTATATCTTTTCTAAACTTGCCAGTGCTAGTTGAGGCTTGGTGGTTTGTTTATTTTTTATGTTATGGTTACATGGTATTTCATCAAATAAACATTTTTTTATTTTATTGTGAGAATAAAAACACACATGTGGTCACAGCCCACACTGCGTGATTACTACATTTTCCATTCCATTCCATATTACATTTCCATTGGTTGGTGTTAATGATGATGATCCAAATCATATAAGTGTGTCAGAGGGGTCAAAGGTTATTTCAAGAACTGTTTCATGTCAAAGAAGCATGAATTTTAAGTGGCTCCCCGATAACATGCTGATTATTAGGATACAGATACTGAATTACACTTAAAATCATGTTCATTGTGAAGTCCCGACTACAATTTTTATGTTTATTTTTTCTTCAATGATCCATGAAAGCAGATTTTTATTTTACATTTAAAAATGTGCAACTTTCAACACACGCGATGTAGCTTTGACCAACTGGTTTGATTTATTTTTGGTAGGTTAATACTACAGTTCCCAGAATTCTGGGGGCAGTGAAACAACCTGTTGTCATTTTAATCAGCGCAGCCTGCAGCTGAAAGGAAGAAGACATAATACAAACGTCTGAAGAACGGTTGAACGAGTTTGAATGCTAATCAGAAGCCAAAACACTGCACAGAGGATTCTAATACGTAACACATGATTTTATGGCTCTAGAAAGTTTGCACAGGGAGAATCATGTTATCCTCCATCTTCATGATCATGCGGTATAACAGTCGAATTTTACTGTTCACACTACAAACTAATTAATCTGAGAGATGTGTGGTTGCAGGTATTCGATGCACAACCTTTTGTCCAAACGCCCTGCTTGTTTCTGCCAAAGCTGTGGTCTGATTGAACTGTTTTCTCACATGGCCTTACAGCTTCCACCTCTTATAACTCGGTGGGGTCACACTTTAAAATAAAATCACACTTTTCCAACAATAAAGTTCTTATTCCTGTCATGTCATGAGCTTTTCCTGAGAATATCCCTGAGAATAAGTAACTCACACAAATTGAGTGAGCAGGTGTATCACGTCTGGTGAGCTGTGCAGGTAGAGGTGGTCTACAGACAGGAACCAGGACAGAAGGTATTTCAGGACTTTGTAGGAAGAACTGAGTCCGTATGATTTGTTTTTTATTGCTTTCTTTACCGCTGCCATTTCGCACACACCATCACATACTGCCTTCATTCTTCTCTATATTCCATCATTACCATTTATGTATGACTTTGTATGGACTCCTTATTTCCTTCAGTAATTGGTCAAGGTACAGACATAAAGCGTGTCTTTCTAACCTTGGCAGCAGTGAGGAGTCGGAGCGATGCAAAAACAATGACCTCTGCTTGGCAACTAATAAAAACTGGCCTCCACATCTTTTTTGCATCTGGGGGCCAATTATGTGAGAGTTAAAAGGCGAAACACCTCAGGAGGGCATAAATCGCCGGCAGAGTGGAGACAGGGCCAGGCATGGAGGCCAGATGGCAGAGAGACAACCACTTACGGTTCAGAGTGTGTTTTGCTGCCACGGCATCGGGCCGAGGATGGGCCGGCCTTGGATCCTTGATTAGTGAGCTCCAGAGGGGACCACATGGCTCATTACTGAGATGACCTGCAGAGGTACATCAGGGTTAGAGGTGGGGGAAGTGTATAAATCCCCTGTAGGAATGGGTGGCACTGATATGAGAGAAGGAGGTTACCGTGATGACTGCACTCAGTTCAGAAGTTCAACATGTCAGATCTGTCGTCCACGTGTGTCGAGACGCCTCTTCTAAGAACCAGAGAAAGTTTTTCCACTCTCATACAGCAAGTAGACGTCAATCTGACGTTGAAACTGGAGGGAAGAAGTGGAGTTCCTGTTGAGTTCAGTCAGAGATTGAGCTGAGCACAAACACACTGACAGCAAAGTCCCACACAAGATGACACGACGATGTGTCTGTTGCTAGCTAGCTTAGAGCTAACGTCTGTATAGTCAATACGTCAGCTGTGTTTGAAGAATCAGCAAGGACTGCATAAAAAAGGCTCACATTTGTGTGAAGGAAAAAATGTAAAAATTAATTTTACTTTCTGTCTGAACACGACATGAGCTTTATCTTTAACCACGATGGTTAAAACAAGTAAGGTGACCAGTTAAAGCCAATTAGCCTCTAGCTACGACTGGTAAATCTGGCCATGACAGTTGTTATTTCAGCCCAAGACAGCTTCTCATTAAAAATGAGAAGCTGCTTTGTCTACAGCCTTATTGTAAAACTGATATTTCAAACTGTTCATGTGCAGAATGGAAAACCTGAAAGCCAAACATCAAGGAAACGGAGGAGGTCAGAGCTTGATGTGCATCAGTTCTTGTGACAGTGTTTTGAATTTACTACAGCTCTAATTCATGATGTAACAGTGAACGCTTCAACAAGCTGTGTGACCACAATGGAAGGTGTGTCACATAGTCACGTATGAAGGCAGGCAAAATATGCTAGTCATGTTCTCCACTAATTTGTATATCTGGTCTCACACCTACATGGAAAGTGATAGAATGCATTGTGAATCTGTTTGGGCCGCCCATCTCTTGATGAGAGATACTATAGTGTTATCAGAATTCAGACCAGGAGCAGAGCCAGATGTTGTAAACCTTCAGGCTTCACCAAAGCTAAGGGAGAGATTTATTTTTCCCACTTACGGTTGCTATATGCACTATTTTTCAAGTCATTTGAGATAATAGAATGCCTAAAAATCATCATCAATATCTAAGTATATTCATGAAATCTACATTTTGTATATCTATATTCATATTTAAGGTATCTTGACCTATATTGTGGCGTATATCTTAAGATTGAGGCCGCTTGCCAAATCCTTCCTTTAAGGCGCCAGAGCCACTGAAGCTTGTATTGACCAGAATTTCATTGGCTATTCAAAGTGTCAGTCATCTGCAAAGTCAGATGCGATTGGCTTAATCTTCACATGGAAAAAAGGCAGCGGCGCTTCTGTTCACCAAGTTTTATATAGCAGATCTGATTGGTCAAGTGAGGTTTGATTTGAAACCTGAGACGCTGGAGTAACTTCAGACATAATGGCGCCCGTCTGTATACGTTCCCGGATGTTGTAAGCAGGAAACTATAGAAGACAAGCGGATGAGGAGCACAGCCTGCTAATTAGAAAGGAGAAAACATCTTTCTGTGGATTATGTTCATGTTTTGGGCTAAATATTTTTACTGCAGTGGATCATCTGGACCTTTGTGGACGTTACCGGACCGTTTGTGTGGGAGTGTTATCGATCTGTGATCACTGAGAGACTTCAGCGGTGAGTTGCCTCAGTTTAGCAAGAAATTTTCTTTAAATAAAACGGTTGTTTGTTTGCTGTTTATTGTGTCTCCGGTTGAGATTGTAACTTTAAATGCAACAATGATTCACGGGAGTCTTAGCTTTTTAACGGTGCTTAATGCGAGTAGGCGCGTGAACGTAACGTTTTTGTAAATCGATGGAAAGAAAAATAAACAATAATAAATTCTGTGCCGGTCGCAGGCGGGCTAGCTAACGTTAGCTCCACATTAGCATAGCCGCCTCACTGCTACTAATGTTACAGCTGCGCGTTGACAAACCTGAACGTTCAGTCTGCCGTTCACTGGCTGATGCTGGTGATCCTTAGCCACTTCCTGAGGTTGACTCTTCAGGAAAAATGTGTCCATAACCGTTTGTCCATAAGCTGGTTCGGTAGCTGGTTAGCAACGCCGCTCACTGATTGTGACACCACCGAGTGAAACAGGATACACACAACAACCCCTCATGAGGGTGTTTGGACTATAGGTGGCGACATTTCCCCAATAACAGAACTGTGCTCTATTAATTTACCTGTGCAGTCAGAGAGGTTTGGGGCTCCATCCCCCAATCTGAGAAGATTTTTGTTGCTGGGCAGAATTTAGTCCACCTGAGCGGTCAATATATTGCAGCACTATTTAGTTGTACACGCAGTATTTTCCAGTATAACCTTGTGATGGCCAGTTTGAGAATTTATCAATAGTCAGTTAAAAGTCATTTGAAAATCTGCAGGTAAGTCTAGTTGTGGTTGCAGCCGGTGCGGCAGTACAAGGAGCAGAAATCCAATATTTTCATAAATTGATGATCACAAAAATCACCTGCGTTTGAGGTTACATTTAGGTGTGAGCTCTCCTGTGGGATTAATGTCAGGGTTAAGGCAAAGAGTTAAGTTAATAAATAGTTTTTTAGGCTATGGTTTTGTGAGCTTATCCAAAATGTGAATGATGACATGAAGCATACAACACTTTGTCTGACAAAGCACATGCGCCACACCCCGGTGGAGTACCTAGTTTTTATGGCGTCCCTGTTTTTGACTTCTTGCTCATGGGTTTCATCATATTTGTAGCCATGCGCAACGTCAAACTTTTGAAAAATACATAATAATAAAAAAACGTTTAAATAATGATATGATATATAAGGAATGAGAATTTGGATATAGTTTTTTTTTTTTAATAGAAGATTGAGCGTTCGTGGGCGTGAATCATTGAACATACACATAAGAGCGCATGTGACCTTTGCCCTCCCTGCTGTCCATTCAGACGCACGGCCCGTGGCGCTCAGTCAAACAGGAAATGCTGTGAAAAATAAACAGCCAGTCTGAGGAGACGTGCATCAGAGGGTCGGAGGCTGAGTGAAATTGAGGATGATTAGGGGTCAAGCCGGCGCTCTGAGCTGGAAGCTGGAGGAACTTCTAATTGCTGTTAAAAAATTCTGTATGGCAGGTCCACGCTGACCCCTCGGCCCTCTCCCCCCGGCCCGGTCAGAGCACCTCGTCTCCCTCAGCTGCTGCTCTGAATTTGTCCTTTAATTTGCATCCCTGACCTCTCATCCCGCCATCTGCAGCCAGTTTGCAGCGCTAACCAGCGGCCTGACATCATGCACGCTGTTCCCCTTTATCTCTCACCCTCTTCGCCCTCAGCGCCCGTCTCTCAGTTTTCCTGTATTCTTCCTGTGTTCCCCCGGTTTCTTTAGAAAAGACGGTTCTTCTTTGATTTAGTCATCTGTTTCATCTTTCGTGTCTCAGCACTTCTGTTTTCTGCGCGTAGCCTTTGTTCGGGATTTGTAATGATGATTTTAAGATTGATTTTCCCTCTAAATTTCTTTTATGGTCCAACATGTTGAACTGTACCTAAGTTGCTTTAAAACTAGAAAAACATATGAATTTTCACACTTAGTCAACGAGGTTTTTTAATCAGTCCTACATTCAACAGCTTTATTACTTAGAATACTTAAACACAAGGAGCCGTGTTTTTAGCACAGCACCGTATCCATCAAATGGAAATATTGCTGGAAATATCAGTGTCTGCTGTGTCATTTTATAGACATCTGTCAAAGCTGTTGCTAACATGTTGGTATCTTTGAAGAAGTTGGGATCTTGAATTCATTTTGGAACACATTTCTGTGGGTTTGGACTAAGGTTTGGCAAGAATTGTCACCAAAATCTGCTCCCATTTCCCTCCAGAAACATTCCTGTGGGATCCTGGGATTTCAGCATGTGTGCTTTAACTGTCGTAGATATCGTCCAACCTTAAAATACTATTACAGTAATAGAACTGGATAAACCTTCCACCTGCAGCGGTTTAGCAAAGCTGCTTTTCATGCTAAAATGACAGCTTACAGTTCAGCAGCATTACAAAAAATTTGTCCAGAATAAGTGCGAACAAATGAGGCTGATTATATTCAAGTGACAAAGACCTCTAACAACTGAAAAAAGAATGGGAGCAAAGCAGGAAGTCGTGACGCGAGAGACACAAAGTCTGCGTGGAGGAGGAGGTTGAGGTGGATGTTCGGGTCAACGAAAACATCTGACTTCAACACAAGAGATCGCTGCTCGTGTTCTGTTTCCGACCAACAGTCAGCGTTTTTTTAAAGCATGAGCTCAGTCGTTCCCTGACCTTAACCATGTTTAATACGGTCACATGACGACACACGTCCTTTAACCTTAACGACTCAGATACTGAGTTCTAACCCAAACCGTTTTCTGCCTACGCCTAACTAAACCATACCCCCAGAGCTGCATCATGTGATCTGTCACAGGACAAATGATGCGGTCCAGCTGACTGAGGCGTCAGATCAGAAAAAGCTTCTGTGGATCGTTCTAGAAAACACGGAAAAACAAAGTCTTTAGTCGATTAATTTAGAGGATTTAGTGGATTATCAAAGAGCTCCCATTCCTCAAAACACTGAAACAAAAATGGCTGCACGTGACAGATTTCCTTCCCTCCAACTGCACCAGCAAATACTTCAGGTCAGCTTTTTAGCCAATCAGAAGCTCGCTTATAACCACACAGATAGTATATGTAGTAGGTTGTATATGTTTGGACTATGGAAGAATAGGATGAGAATATTTAACTAAACAGCATTTTAGCATTGATAATATTTTTCTTTTTAAGATCAAACTTAACTTTTAGAAAGAAATTTAGGGAAATATTCCTGTGAAGCAATCCTTTTTAAATCAGAGGAAAACTTTAAAGAGCTTTTACAGTGAAGCAGCTCTCGTCACCGAAGCTTCAGGCCATCAGGCTCAGGATGAAGGCCACAGCAGAGCTCCTCCACCATCATTGCCATCCCGTCCAGACTTGGCTTTTCGTCCGTGCAGTGCCAGCCTCACACCAAGTCCTCTTAATGTTCTTGGAGAGTGTCCCTGATCCGTCTGAACA
Organism: Chaetodon trifasciatus; assembly: GCA_037975065.1. Lineage (NCBI taxonomy): Eukaryota > Metazoa > Chordata > Actinopteri > Chaetodontiformes > Chaetodontidae > Chaetodon > Chaetodon trifasciatus. Next base: position 5,665,848 of record JBBMOE010000039.1, read on the forward strand.
GAGGTCTGTGCTGCAGACTCTGAGGGCTCCCACCTGTACGGAGGAGAAACGGGACCAAACAATGCCTCCCTGTCTCACCTGCCTCCCACCTCTGTTTCCCCTGGCAGTCCACTCGGTGTGGAGGCACTTTCTCTGCACCGGTGAGCTCTCTGGACTCCGTTCAGCCTTTCAACAGGCCCTTCGACAGTCTGACGTCCAGACGTTTGGGCTCGACCCGGCAGTCGAGCCCCAGCTGCAGCCTGGAGCGGCGAGCGGGACAGATGGGTGAACGTCAGGCTGTCAGTTTGTGTTGAGATGAAAAATACAAGCAGTTAGATAAGACAGACCAGGACAAAAGGACACAAAGGAAGTAGGAGAAGTGGAAGTAAGGAAGTGTATAAGGACTGCAGACCCTCATCCATCAAACTGCAAAGTATCAGCTGTGGGCTCTTCTGTTCTTTAGTTTTTTTGTGGATAAAATTTAGTATTTGAAGGAAATCTCTGAGAGAGTCAGATGGACGATGGACATTTATTTAATGTACGTCCTGTAAAGACAGTGATCCAGTGTGATGTAGCATCGCCTGGGACTAACAAACAGCTGACCTAACCTGATCAGAAGTGTCGTCCATCAGTCCTCAGTTGCAGCTTATCTATATGACACAGCTGACTGATGCCTGTTCTCACCAGAAAATGCCAAAATGAGTTTGTTGGAATCCAAAACAAACTGTGGACGTGGAAAATGTCCTCTTCAAGCAGCCTCTTGTGGTCGAGCAGCTTCTGACTGAACAACAGCAGCTAGCATGACTTTGTTATAGCGCTGCAAAAAGGAGGAGGTTGAGACGAACGGCTGGGTCAACAGGGTGTCAAAGACCGGTGTTCACATCCGTCCTCCAGCTGTTGGACACTCGATACTACTGTGGCCAATGCTATTTAGTTTGGGGGACGTGTTGATGTAACATGTTGAAATAGGAAATGCAAAAGTGTGATTCATGGAGCAGGATCTCTGAAGTCCTGATGACACTGTCCAATTGTGTCCACTCACATACCTGCTAACAAAAGCCAGCAGGCTCTTTCGTGTCTTAGCAGACGAGATTAAACTAACATTCAGGTGATGTTGGAGCTGTTGGTCGGTGTGTTTTTCCTGGTTTGCCAGAGGTTAACGGTCTCCTCCTGCTCCCAGTGTTTGTGCTGAGCTAGACTAAACACATCTTGGACTACTATTTCTTGTTGAACAACAGTCAGCTGAGACTGCGAGCGGCTTCCTGAACTTCTGTCTTCACAGCAAGGTTGCCAGTTTGGTCCCATCATGTCTGCAAAGAGACCAAAACTGAAACCTGTGCTGGACAGATGTGGTTCCAGCATGTGACCGATGGAAAGCACAAGTTCAAGTACAGGCTGAAACAAACATGATAACATAAGTGAATAAGTCAGATTTAGTTTTATGCTAAGCTAGGCTAACTGCGTGCTGACTCAGTCACGCAGACATGAGTTTGATATCTGTGTTGTAATATTCCTGTAAATCTCATAAACTACACTCAGCTCTTATGGCACACATTTACACATTTGGTTCTGCGGTCAGCAGTTAATCAGGTCTTGCGCAGGGTCCCATAAAAGCTTGTGTCTTCAGCGGGACGCGATGAAGATGACTGCAGACACTTGATTCAGGCAGGTCATTGGCTGAAGAGCAGCGTGTTTTTGTGGACTGACCCTGGCTGAACCTGACTGAGCGGAGTCAGAAAGTTTGGGACTTTTTAAACAGGCAATCACACGTGATGACAACTGATTCATTAGACCTCGAGCTTTGCCCAGAAATCCCCATAAAAAGAGCTCGATCGAAGTCTCGTAGAAGCTCATTAGGAGGGAAAATGTGGTCTCCTACACCAGAGCTCAAATAAAGATACAGCTGTCTCCAGCATGGCCTCGAATCGTTTGGCTGCTGAATCAGATTCTTAATCAAATTATTTTTAGCTATGGCACATTTAATCCGCTGTTGTTTTATTCATTAGCCGTTCCACGAATTTACTGTGGCTCTGGCGGCCTCGCTGTCTCTCATCTCAGCCATTTCCCAGAGTGTAACACACACACATCTGGTCCCAATCAGGCCGAGGCAGAGGGAGAGAATGCCTATTAGCAGTCTCTGGCACCGGTGCACCGTGAACAGCGGTGCCCCATCTCCCCTGGCGTTTCTGGTAGTCTTGTGTTGCACACGGGCTCTCGCTCAGCTCGCCCGCCACGCCCTTATTACCTGATTTCATTACGAGGGCAACAAAATGAACAGGAGTCATGGATGTGGGCTTTTTCTGGCAGCGCTGGAGGTAAGGAGCCCCCGCTGAGAGCCCAGCACAGAGATTTATGGCACAGACATGCCGAGCCTCAGCCGACTTAATCGCATTAAGTCCAAGTATGTGTCGTGTTTGTGGATATGCAAAGCAATAATGAGTCATTGTTCCAAACAAAAAAGCTGTGATAATCAGGCTAATTTATGACCTTCCCTTGTTTTTATGTTCTTCATAAACAATTACATAAAACTGATTTGATTATTTTCAAAATCAAATTTTATTAGGATCACTGGGTTGGAGATCTAAAACAATACAAATGTGGGTTGAAACCAGAGGTCATACATTTCATTCCTGTAAACAGGCTTTTACTAAAAGTAGCAGCCAGTTGGTAAAAGATCTCTGATGCTGTTTTGTCTTTGAAACATCTGTTTGAAAGTGTTTCAGCTTGTTTTGATTCCTCAGCGGGGAGGAAGAACGATCAGGAACATCATGAACCGAACCCAAAGAATGAAAGTTTTCATGGTGATGAACTCTCGACCCCCAATCCACCGAGACCAGAACCACAACCACACATCACTCAGCCCCTGAGCCTGTAACGTCAGACAGGACAAAATGTCCCCACTCTCCTCAAAATGTCCCCATTTTCAAAAAATATTCACATTCCGAAAGTGCCTTCATTTTCTGAAATGTCCACTTTCCACACTCCCTCTCACTGTCTTCACATTCCCCAAACTTTCAGAAAATGTCCTTCATTTCCAAAATGTCCTCACATACTGTATTTCACACTTTCTATGAATGTCCTCATTTTTCCCAAATATCCTCAAGTTCCAGTTGGTCTCAACTTTTCCAACGTAGCTCTTACTTTCCAAAAATGTTTTTTTTTTTTTTAGAAAGTAAATAAATTGTATTTTCAGAAATGTCCTAATTTTCCAACATTATCCTTTCTTTCTCAGATGTAAGCTTACTTTCAGAAAGGCCTCATTTTAAAAATAATCCTTGAATTTCCAAAAACGGTCATCATGATGCAAAAATGTCCTCACTTCCCCAAAATGTCTTCCCTCTTTGAAATGTCCTCACTTGTCTGCATTTATATTAAATGCCTGCATTTAGAAAAATATCCTCGAGTTTCCTCTCTCCCCTGATGTGTGTGGGAAAGCGTAATTTAAGTCGCGTTGGATGAAAGCATGTGATTGATTCATTAAGTCAGAAGTGCAGCAGCACAGTGCAGATTACGTCTACTCCAGCGTTTTTATTATTAGTGTTTTTCCCGTGTTGAAAGAATTTTTTAGGGCAGTTTGTCACACCTGAACGGAGGGTCTGAGGACAGTCTGTCATACAGATTGTAAAGTCTCCAGAGGAAAACTGTGATTTTTGCCTTGAAATTTTGGCTAAAAATAAATTTGACTATTTTGACTTTTATTCCTTATTTCTTTTTTCACATCCTTCCAAAAATCTTCCTCTTTTTCATTTTCAGGACTCCAGACAAACGAAACTTTTTTCACTTTAAATCTTATTTTCATACATTTTATTGCCGCACGTTTCACTTTAATAAAAGTGAAACACTGAAAGTGTTTCAGCTCAAACACACTGTTTTCCACTCGGTCGTGTTTCTGCTCGTAGCTTCATGGAGAACATCGTCCACCGCTGCTACTTGCTGAAAACAGAAAAGGGTATCTGAGGAGATGGTAAACTGGAGTCATACTGTAAGTGGTCTCTCAGGCACACACACACACACACACACACACACACACACACTGATCAAGATATCCTCCCACAAACACAGTTAATCAGATCCAGGGACGGAGTCGCCGAGCTCTTCCCCTCAGAAACCACCTCCATATTTTGTGGGCCTGCTTCTAAACACCACGATGCATTTTGCTCCGGGTGACACATTCCTGAGCTGCATCATCAGACCACAACAGGCCGGCTGATACTGGGGGACTGGGAACATGGTGGTCTGATACCATGGGAACCAGTCACAAAGATCAGTAAACTCACACACAGTCATACTGGGAGACAGTGGACACACACAAAAACAAAGAGGCCTTCGGTGTGCTGGGGTGGTGATGTCACTCAGGTACACACCGTGTGTGCTGCGCGTGAACTGGAACACCAACACACACTCAGTCAGGTGCGGACATTCATTGGACGTGAGAGACAAACGTCTGGTGTGTTTCACGCTGTCTGTCCGCTGCAGAGAATGAGTTTGTGTTTAATTTTGGAGGATAAACACGACGACAGGCTGAAAGTGAAACGTGGTTTCAGATGTCATCTTGTTTCTACTCGTGTGAAGTTTTTTGGTAGCTGTAGAAGTGGGTGCGCTATGATCCACCCATTCGTTTTCTCTTATATTACACATTTCTTCAACAACCCAAACAAGTCAGCGTTGTGCTCGTTGACGACCGGTTACCAGGTTAAAGAAACAACCGAGCCAATCAGAGCTTTGCAGCGACGTTAAGGATGAGGACTTGTAATCTGCGTCAGAGCCGGAAATATGGCTGCAGAAATTATGACGAGCGTGGATGAAACTCTCCCAGAATGCATCTCTGAAATCAACAGATTGTTTTAGTGGCACAGCAAATGTTAACTGCTCATAGCAGGAACCACCACAGCTTGAGTCAGCTGAGAATCAGCTTCAGATCGTCGCCCTGTCACTCTGAATAATGAAGGCAGCACGGGCTGATCACCAGGCGAGAAGGAGTGACCACGACCCGGAGAGGACGTGTCTGTGGCGGTGAAAGCGCTGTTGGCCAGAAGCAGCTCTTTGCTCCTCAGACAAACTGTGACTGATGGAACTGCTCCGTTGTCACGTGAGAGAAAACGCTGATTGTGTTCTCTTTGTGTGAACAGCTTTAAACACCACCCTCTGGAGGAGCAGCCGCCGAGCACAATAGACAGCTGGGTAATTTGATTTCTGCCGTTTGTTTATCTAATTTGAGTTACAGCCTCATAAACGTATCTGCTGTCGCCACCGCAGCAGTTTCTCTTAACGCCCGTCTAAATGTATTCATGAAACGAGCCGTTTGAATGTGCGGCCGAGCTCTTTCATCACTGCGTTTGTTGGTGTTGATCGTTCCTCACAGAGCTTCTCCTTCTCCCTGTCTGCCTCTGTGTCTTGGTGACATGATTACCACCCCACCACATCAGAGCCCTGGCGCCGCCATGTGTCCCACATTTAATGTAAACATGGGGGGTTACCATGGCGAGGCTGGCAGGGCTGCCCGCTGGTGCCCGCTTTCTTTCCTATCATCATCATTATCAGACACCTCAAACGTCACACCACACGCTGCTTTCCACCGCAGCGGCCGCCAGACTCCTTATTCACGTCCATCAGACACTCCTGGTGCGACATCTCTGGAACCCGGTGGATCCCAGAGTTCACGAGCGTCAGCTGTGGTTGTTCTCGTCCGTTTTGGTGCCGCCGTGGAGGACTCACGCTTCCTGCTCATGTGACCTGAGCTGACTCCATCGCATGCTTTACTCAGAGAGACTAATGCAGAGACGTGTCTTCGTCTTTTACACGCTTTGCGTTCTCAGATTGTTTTCCAGAGTTCCCAAACAAGTGAAAAACAGCTAAATCTCTGCTTCCACCAGCATCTGGTCCAAACATGGTCCATTCCTCTTCTCGGTCTCTCAGCATGATGGAGCTTTGTTCTGTCTCCTCCGACCCTTTCTGTGATCTTTTATGTAAATGCAGCCAATCACAGGTGTTGTCAATAACGTGTTGTGTGTGTGTGGTTGACCAGTGTCCATTCCACAGAGCTCACTGCTGCTCGTCCACGCTGCGACACAAAAGCACATTTAATTCGATCCATTGTGGAGTTTTCTTGAAATGTAATAGACATCGTCCCTAATTGGCAAATTTGTTTTTGTTTTTTGCAAACGCATAGCAAAGCAACCAATATGAGCATTTCACTCATCTTTTTCCGCCATCGGTAAGATGAAAACAAGATGTGGGCGGGACCACAGAGTTTGGTTTCCATCCTGCACTGAGCGGCACCAGCGCTCGCTGGCACCCATGTGTCCTGTTACTGTTCCCTGCCGCTGAAGGCGACAGCTCTTCATGGTAAATAACAAGCGCAGTCATCAGGACGGAGGACAGTCATTGCTGTGAAATCGTGTTTCACGGCGTCACAAACCGCTGTGCAGCGCTCTGACGTCTGGTACGTCCTCAGACTCATGGGTGTGTGGTGAAACTGGACTTCCTGCTGTTTCATCTCCCCACTCTTCCTGAAGCATCAGGCCTCCACCAGCGCAGCTTCGTGAGCTGCTTTCAGTCTGGCGGCTTTGTGCTTCTCACGCTGCTGTCAGGATGTACAGAGCGGACAACGAACGAGCAGCGCTGAGAGAGATGCTTTTCTAAGTGTATCTGCGATGGTGTGAACGTGGCCGTATGCGCGTCCTGCTACACCTTCTTCTCTTTCACACCCCTGAACACGCTCTGTGTTTCAGCCTCTGTTCGCTCATCACACAGGTCCCCTGGAGCCCCATTAATAAGCATGTGTTTGTAATTACATCCCTCCAGCCACCAGTGACATAGAGGTGCCCTGGCACAGAATCACTGGCAGCCAGCAGCCTGCCACGCCAACCTCTGTGCCCAAAATAGTTTAATGAGGAGCTTTTTAATGCCTTTATTATGGCAGAAACTGGCACCGCGTAGCGAAGCCTAATGCCGCGCCGCCCCCACCTCAGCTCGCTAACTAACCGCCAGAGGTAATACTGTGTGAGCGCCTTGCCCTCAGGATGGGGAGCATTTAAAGCCTGTGTTGCTGTTTTGTTTTTAATATGCTAACCCTGAACCGCACACTCCTGCACACATCTACCTCTGCATGCATCGCAAAAAACACACACACGCACACACAGCTGTGCACCCAGGCATCCTCAGGGGCAGTGATTTACTACCCGGGACTATTTTATTAATTTAATTACACATTTACAATCATTCTTCTCAGAGGAAAACAGGGAGAAAAGTGCTGCCTGTGTGTTTTTTGCGGAGGCAGCCAAACCTTGTTTTATTTTACGGGCGAGAGAGAAAGATGTTGTTTTATTTTACGAGTGGCCTCAAGGTTTCCTTAATGTGTTAGAAACACAAAGGGTGTGTCCTGTAAAGCAGAGGTCTTTAATGCTCTTTTCTTTGTTTGGTTTCTTCTCGACGAGGGAAACGATCACTCACCGTAAAACAAACAGGGAAGCTTTTTTTTCTGTTCATTTTCTGAACCCGAGCTGTCTGTCAAAGAGAAGACAAAGCCGGGTCTTCATACTGAACCAGCTTAAGGTCTGATTTTCGTTCCACTGTGTCATTATGTCTTAAACTGCGAATCAAAATGGGCCATTAGTCAGTGTCACATGGTTTCCCACATTACAAGAATAAAAACGAGCAGGCTGGGCGATGAAATTTGCATGTTTCATCCATGACATGGAAAAAATCTGTCACAACACTGTTGCTCCACCAGGATGTGAGCTGGATGACAAACCATGAAACAGTACAGAAACTCCAGAGAGCTGTTTGCCAGCGAAGCCATGACGACTGAGGAAACATGTTTAGCTCTCTGTAAGAGTTTGACCGCCTAATTGGTTCTTCTCGCTAAACAAAACACGTTGAAGAAGCCTCAGTCTGTGATTGTAAGTTGAGAGGATGCTAGCAGACAACGTAATGCGTCAGACCCTTAATGATGGTTTGAGAACATCATGGTTTAAAGACTTGATGTAGCTCTACATCACAGGTTGTGGGAATGGAGTCGAGGCACTGCTCTTGTCAAGTAATTTGACGAAAACAAGTCCCGTTTCCTTGACTTAAATGTTCAGAAACACTACTGTACTCCCTCAGAGCTTTTAACTTGGTCCTTGTTTCCCTCAAATCGCCGCTCCAAACCACTCAAGTCACATTAACACGTGCTGATATTACAACTGAGCCCGACAGCTGAAAGTTGAAATAGTTGAAGAAGTTCAGATACGAATGTGTTCGTGAACCTGAGGTGCGCACTGATCGTCCTGAAGGCGTCCTCTCTCCCTCGCGTCGTAATTTCAACCAAAGCACCAAATCTCAGTACTCCACGGGGTCGCGACCCCGAGCCGAGAAGCCAGTGGGCGTATCACACCAATCATCTTATCGCCTTCTCTACGGGGGCCGGTCAGATATGCTGACATTTGCATGCACGGATCTGTCGTTAGCATGTGGCCGTCAGCTCTCAGGGAGGTTCGTCTGCGGTGGAAAACATCAGTCGGCCGCCAGCGTCTGACAGAGCTCATTACTCACGTTACCGGCTGACGATGGCAAGGAGCCTCGGCTTCAAGTCAAGACATCCAGCGTTGCCTGTTATTTGGGCCCTTCAAGTGCCGGGGCAGAACACACACAGACAGGGCTAAACACAGCCAGCGTAGCCACCAGGAATGTGTTTTTGCCTTATTTCTGTTGACGTGTAAGAGCAGCGAGGGAGAAGCATCTGTCTTCGTTTTCCTTGAAACTCAATATATGCAGAACAAGCCTTAATGCTGTCATTACACGTACTGTCTTATTGCTGCAAATCAAACCCATGGTCATGGAACTGGTAATAGATATGGCTGACAATCACTGTGTGTGTGTGTGTGTGTGTGTGTGTGTGTGTGTGTGTGTGTGTGTGTGTGTGTGTGTGTGTGTGTGTGTGTGCGTGCGCCTGCAGAGGCGTGTTCAGATCCTCTCAGGACCAGGACCAGTTCCAGGGCTGATCAGGGGATCATTTCATTTGAGGCTTGAGGCATTTTGACCAATCAGGAGGCACTAAGGCCGATTAGAGGGGCACTCGGTCACTTTGGGGAGTGGCTTTAGGTGCGCTTTGACCAATCACAGGGTTCATGGGGCATGAGGACCAACCGGAGAGGCACTAGATCATCCAGGGTGCTACTTGGGCCGATCAGAGGGGCAGTAGGGGTGAACATTGCGGCACTCAGGTGGACCAAAGGGTCACCTCGGCCTTCAAAGGACACACGTTCTCAGGCCAAGACGGGTGTTTGGTGGCTAATTTCTAATTTGTAATCAAATGCAATTGGGCCCTTCTTATACTAGGGCCAAACAGAAGGGCACCCGAGTGGAACAAAGGGGCTCTTGGCCCAGCCAGGGGTCACTGAGACCAAAGTCTATCTATGTGTTCGTTTATTTATTTTCAGGGACGGTACACATTGATCAGCATCACGGTACATGCCAGTGTTTGCCAACGGGCTCATTTTCAGCTGCGGCTTCTCGGCCAGATGTGAAATTATCCTTTAAAACAATAACTCAAAATAAAGTAAAATTAGAGGAGAGGGCCAAACATGAAGCAGCTAGAAGCTTTGAGAGGTACAGCAGCATCATGCAAAGTAAGACATGTCCAGCGGGCAGTGAAGAGGAGACGACGACGACATAAAATCAGATCAGACTTCACACAAACACGGCCAAGCAAGAGAGAGGCAAGGCAAGGCCAGACTGAGGGGCACCTGGTCACAGGTGAGGATTCGGGTCAATCAGGGCAGCCAGAGGGACACGGGGGACATTCAGAAGGACATTTGGACCAAACATAGCTGCATGTAGCAGAAGACTTCAGTCAGAGGGCTGTTCAGTGGTTTTAGTATTCTGGCCAGTGAACTGCGAGGGGGGAGGATTCAGACACATCACGACCTTCAGAAACATCTTACAGCAAACAAGCTCTGAACTGAACGCACACATTAACACACACACACACACACACACACACACACACACACACACACACACACACAGACAGAAGGCAACACAACGTCCTCCATGACTGACGTAATGATCACATCAAACTACAACACCTGTTAATGTTCACGTCTGTTACTGTGTATGAGCACGCCTGAGTTATGATGAAAAGCAACAATTTCCCACCGCCGCCGCCCCTCAGCTGTGTACAACAAGCTGACTAACCTGTGGCCTGCAGAAGGCAGATCACTACAAGGCTTTAGCTTAATGAAAACAGACACACACACATTAAGCCATCACAGGAAGAATGACTTGCAGCGGAGATTACAGCATCCTCCGTGAGTCAAACGTGTGATATGCTTTATAAGACGAGGGAAACAAAAACACATGGATCCACTTTGATTTTATAAACGGAGGATCTGTTGGCTTAGCAGTGTCCAAGGTCATGACACGCACATGCACAACACACACACACACACACACATACACACACACACTCTCCCAGCCCATAATTAGATCTGAATCTCATTTGTGCCATAAAATATTTATGATTACACACACAGACGTTTCTTACCCAGCATGAGGAAAGTGTGTGTGTGTGTGTGTGTGTGTGTGTGTGTGTGTGTGTTTTGGGAGGGGGAGGGTTCTAAATTAGACTGTAATTGAAAACAAATCCACATAGTAGTTTTCTCGGAGCCATAATGAGGTTAAGTCACTCTTTGCCTCCGTCAGTCAGAGTGAGGGATCATGTGAGACGGAGGCGAAGTCGCTGCCCTGCGTTTGGCTGCTCCTCTGTCATGGGAGAATAAAGCCAACATCACACCTCATCCATCCAAGTGCTGGACCACTGCCACACACACACACACACACACACATACACACACACTCACAGGAGCACAAACTCACACAGGGCTTAAGGCTTTCTTAAGCCTGAAGCAAAAAATCCAATTAAACTTCAAAAATGTGTCCATGTGGCACAGCTACCCCAAATTTGTTATTGGTAATTAACAACCTCCCAGATTTATCACAGCAAGCCCAAATTTACGTGTTAGGTCCCAATATTCTTTCAGACTTCTTATTTGTAAAAATCCCAAACTGCCAACTCCACATCCTAAAGTTAGTTGTTAGTTAGAACTCGTATGGTTGGTCCTAAAATCCAACTTGTGGCAGAGCACGCTTCAAAGCTGTGGTTTGTTTTAATCCCAAAGTTTCTTAGGTGAGAGTTTGTGAAAATCAGGGCTTCTTAAAAACTGACAGGAAAACCAAAAAGATGAGCCCAAAGAGAGAGTCCGTGTCGGCTCTCACCTGCCTGCATGTTCACACGCTCACCTGTATGTTTAATGACTTGGCGAGCGGCTCACCTGAGCTGCCTTGTTTCTGTGCACGCGTGGTCGAGTGTGTGCGCCGTGTTAAACTCGGCCGAGCGGTAACACACCGCGCTGGTGGGAGTTTACCCCTCACCACGTCTCCTCGGTGGTGGAGGATCCTCCACCCTGTGATATTAAACCTCGGCGCGGCGCGTCATCACAAGAAACCTACAGTGTTTGGCAACCTCGCAAAGCGCAGCCATGCCCCTTATTTTAGCAGAACAAAAGCCTGGAGCTGTCAAAAAGCACCCATCTGGAGCAAAAGAGAGAGGCTTCATTGTTCTCCCTCCCTCCACCTCTCCTCCACGACCCCATCTTCCTGTTGTGCTGGCTTGGCAGCGAGAAGGGGATTTTTATTTTGGTTTCTCTGCTGGAGGTCAAAGTTCCCTGGGATGTGGAATCAGAGGAGACGTTGCCATGTTTCCCTTCCCTCATTTTTCAACCCTTCCCAGCAGTCCCTCTGGGATAGCGAGCAGCGCATTTCATCTTCCATGAGAAACGGCAGCGAGCTGCGCGGCGGAGGCGGCGCAGAGCTGCGTGATCACACGGCGTGCAGAGGTCTGTGCAAGCACGCGATCCCACGTATGATGCGTAGGCAAGCGTTGGAGCGAGCACATGTGCTGCAGCAGATGATTTCACACACACACACACACACACACACAGACGCTTGGAGATTGCTCAATGCTCCATGATTTTTACAACCAGTGTGATGTTTGTGTAGTTTTAGCCGTGATTTGTATCAGCTATGGAAGCCATTAGACAGTTTTTTTAAGTGAACTTTAACCCTGTTATCCAAAGGGTGGCGTTGCACCGTTGCTCTGAAATCCAGTGTAGGCCCCCATTAACACCAGTTTGGGACTTTTGAGCTGTGTTACTGTTTCTGTGTCTGATGCAGTGCAAAATGTTTTCATAAGCAATGAGAATAATGGCTAAAAGTCCAGAAAAGCCCCCAGAAGTCTCTGGGTGGATGTGATGGAGCTCTTTAGGGGCCCAGGCCAATTACATCATTATCTTAACCAAGCTGACTGAGCCCAGGCCTTGAGACCTTTTCCTCCAAGCACAATCAGACCAGCATTCATCACAGCAGAAGGCCTTTCTCCTCCCTCCTTCTACCTCTTTTTTTTTTTTTCATTTTTGCAGTCTTTTGTCTTGCACGTGACTCACAGCTGACATGTTTTGATGACACACCTCCATGCGATGCCAGGTAAGCGTGTGACGCGGCGATGAGTGCGCTGCAGATGTGAACGTCGGCAGCAGAAGCCGCGGCGTTCCTGCGTTTCTGGCCGGCGGACAGACAGCAGAGATGACTCTCCCTTGTTGTTGCACAGCAGAATGATGAGTCATTAAGTGTTTTTAGGAGGCCTTTGTAGATGTCTGCCTCGCTCCCCGCCCTCCCGCCCGCCCGGCTCAGCCCGGCTCAGCCCGGCTGTTCGTTGCGAGTCAGGGGGGTTTAATATTTTCCGTGCACTGTGTCCAGGACATTTACAGTTGGCGTCAGGGTACGCTGTTGGTCTGAGGGGAGGCACTTTGAAGTGTTTGCGGTTTCGCCACATCTGCAGGCAAGATGTGCGTACGGGACTGGGGGTTCGGGGAATGGAGGGAGGCGGCGGCGCAGAGGAGGAGGTGGAGAGTTGCTGTCGGTGCTCCTAATGTCATGTGACAATGAACAACATCCCTTAACTCTTTCCAAGGATCGCTCGGTCGATCGGAGCAGCCGGTGGCGGCGCGGTCGTTAAATTCTCATTTCTCATAGGGAAATGTGTGCAGGGTGCATGTTTTCCATGGAGAAGCCAATGTGGCAGGCATCATGTGTTTGTGTACTCACACAGACAGGGATCGTGTCCACAGGAAGAGGAGGATCAGGAGGCTGCGCTGGAAGAGGGACTTTCCCAACATGTGCTTTTTATGTTGTCTATTATGTTGATAAATGCCTCACATTACTGCAGCTTTTAGACTCAAAACAAGAAAACCAGCTGAGTTGATTAAATGCTTGTTAGGACGACTTTGCAGAGTCATTATTTTCAGTTTGTTTCACACTTTCTAAATATAGGCAAAAAAGCTATAAAAGGAGAATCTGAACTTCAGCATCATGGTTTTAAAAGTCCAACCACAGGGCAGGGGTGAAGCCAGGGTGGTGCCGCAGGCCCCATTAAAGCGCACCGCGGTACCCGTTAAAGCCCTCGTCAGACGTCGGGTGTCTCAGTCTGCTCCTCTTCTTCAGAGCCCAACCTTCACCCTGCAAGCCACCAAAGCAAAGTGGATCATCTACACAGAATTAAGCCCCCGCCGCAGGGACATCGATTTAATCATCAGTTTATGGAGCTGGATTTCGCTGAGCCCATAGTCGCCGCGCCCACAAGTATTTTCACATTTCATTAGCTTTGCCAGGGTGGCGGCGAAAGCAGAGGGAGGCGGCGGTGAGCTGGTGTTGATCCCAGCGTTGGAATTTTGACTTCTTTATTTTCCACACTTTTATTCCCGCCGTATTCGTCTCCCTCCCATGCTCCCAGACGCCGGCGCTGCCATTTGCAACCATTATTAAAGTCATATTTCACAGCTTAGTTCATGAAATCGCTCAACTTGCTTCAAATTAGTAGGCTTGCTCACCCGCCCGCCCCTCTCCTCCTCCCTCTTGGCTCCCCCCGTAAAGCAGCAAAGACTGATGGGTTAGTGGTGGATTTCACACACTTTCTGCCATCGAGCAGCGAGCTGCCATCTCAGGTCAGGATCACTCGGCTCACATCAGGTTCAGGTTTGAGTCTTGGCTCCTGTACACATGGCAGCGAATTTCCTCACACCATAAATACTGTGATGATTGAGACTGTGAGTGTGACAGAGTCTCTGCCTGCACAGATACAGGCTCGCTGCCGCGGCGTTGGCTGAGCCGCCGCTCGCTGCCGCGGCGTTGGCTGAGCCGCCGCTCGCTGCCGCGGCGCTTTATCGACGTGAGCGTCTTTGCATCGTTTTCACTAAATATGTTAAGATGCCTTTGAGGGCTGGTGTTTACCTGCAGGCTTCTGAGCTCAGACACGTCATTAAATCTTCACTAAATTAGAATATTGAATAATAAAATGTATTCTTTATTCAGTCAACATCAGTGGTTGGTCTGCTCGGAGCAGCTCATTCAGTCTGTTGGTGTAATATCACAAACAGGACAATCAAGAGAAGATGCTGCACAATGAAGCAACGGCACATTTAAAAAGGAGCTGAAGGTTTCTGTCAGAACAGCTTTTTTAGTACTGAACTGACATTTTGATGGACACTTGTCATGTAAATACTACTGAAATGTCCTCACACTGCAGGAATAAATTGAAATGGAACGATACATTTTGGATATAAACACTTGAGTTTCCAATCTGTCTGGTTTTCATCTGCTTCAGGATTTTGTAATTAGAACATTTAGTTTGGTAGATCAGGGCCCGTGGTAGAGAGAGTTTGAAGGGCCGGTGCTGAGGGCCGTGCTGGACCTGTTGAGTGGTGCCACACCGTGACGATCCGCCATAGTGAAAGAGGAAATTGTTTGTTTGTTTGTTTGTTTGTCTGACTGTAAATGATTTGGAACTTTGTGTGGGTCACTCGCAGCGATACAGTGACGAAGAATTGTTATCAACTCTGCAGCTGAGCTTTGTAGCATCGTTTTGGTTTTATGTCCCGCAGTGAAACATTTAGCAGCTCCAAAGCCGGACGTTTCTCAGGAGGTGGTGGAGACCGACTCAGCTGAAAGGGGACATCAGCACCAAAAGTGTCTGCTGGACGTGGAGGGAGGCAACAACACGCTGTTCACAATGGCTTCACTTTATAAGAGTGCTGTGTGCTGTTTGTTGTCCTGCTGTTTGTTGTCCTGCTGTTTGTTGTCCTGCAGTTTGTTGTGCTGCTGTTTGTTGTCCTGCTGTTTGTTGTGCTGCTGTTTGTTGTCCTGCTGTTTGTTGTGCTGCTGTTTGTTGTGCTGCTGTTTGTTGTGCTGCTGTTTGTTGTCCTGCAGTTTGTTGTGCTGCTGTTTGTTGTCCTGCTGTTTGTTGTGCTGCTGTTTGTTGTCCTGCAGTTTGTTGTGCTGCTGTTTGTTGTCCTGCTGCTTGTTGTCCTGCTGCTTGTTGTCCTGCTGTTTGTTGTGCTGCTGTTTGTTGTGTTGCTGTTTGTTGTGTTGCAGTTTGTTGTGCTGCTGTTTGTTGTGCTGCTGTTTGTTGTGCTGCTGTTTGTTGTGCTGCAGTTTGTTGTGCTGCTGTTTGTTGTCCTGCAGTTTGTTGTGCTGCAGCTTGATGCAGCTTTTAGGTAAAAAGGTTCATCATCATTAAATTGTGTGCAGCTGCAGAAAAAATGTGCTGCCATAGCGCCAGCCGATCGTACGATGAGCAATCAATCCTCCAGCTGGCTCTCGTGGTGTTTTTAATTAGACCTTCCTCAGTGTACTTCTTCCATGTCCTCCATCGTGTCTGTACATTTCTTTTCATGTCGCCTCGCCTTCCTTTACTTCACGCTCTGGACCTTCGTGGCTGTGAAGCAGCATGTGATGTCTGCTCTGCAGAGGTGGGTTTTAATGATTCTCCCTCACATTCCCTTTTTAACAGCATTGGATATTTTCCTGTAATTCTCTCATATGTGTAACTAAACAAACAAACAAATAAACCTTGTGTGACTGTTTCAAGGAGTAAACAGTATCAAATGCTAAAGAAAGGTATTTCCTGTCAACTGCAAAACGCTTTGATGCTTTTTTTACTTGATCATTAACTTCAACAATTAGCGTCACTTATCATCACAGCTCTCCCCAAATTACTTCTATCCTCCCTCCCTGGAACAGTCAGTGCATATGAGGGGCAAATTACTATTAGGTTTGACTAAAAATGTCACCCATGTGAGTCCAATAAAGCCCCCCCCCCCCCCCGTCTTAACCGCCGGGTGTTTCAATGTTCCCCTTGTATACAAGCCCAGGAACACGACTGAACAATGTCTCCCTCCATCATAAACTCCTTTAGTGTGGTCTTAAAAGTTCACATCCTGTTTTCCTCCAAATGCAAACACCCTGCTTGAGGTTGAGGATCTTCCAGTGGC
This sequence comes from Chaetodon trifasciatus, assembly GCA_037975065.1. Taxonomy (NCBI): domain Eukaryota; kingdom Metazoa; phylum Chordata; class Actinopteri; order Chaetodontiformes; family Chaetodontidae; genus Chaetodon; species Chaetodon trifasciatus. The sequence goes on from JBBMOE010000039.1 coordinate 5,682,194, forward strand.
TGAAAACCAGGAGAGGAAAAGAAAACACATAAGAGGCTTAAGGATGCTGCTGCCCTTTCCTGTGTGGGAGTCGAGGGAGAAGAAGGAGTCGTTTCAGACTCAGAGAGGCGTTCACTGTCTCTTCCTCTGTCTCACTGTAATTGATGCTTCAGGACCATCAAGACTGTCCTCACCAGAAGAACAACAGCATCGGTTGTTTGTTGAAATGCCTAAAAGACTACAACACTTATGTTATCCAACGAGCGACCTCTTGTGATCGTATGAATCATGGCTTTGTGCTACATGAGCAGAAGAGGAAGAAGCTCGTTATGATGTAGTGCAGAAAAACCTTGTAGAACATGTGACTTTAACTCCACCGCAGACATGTTGACCACTTTTGTTGTACCTGGATGCTCTGGACCTATGAAAGGGTGATATGAAACCACTGTTTCACGCCACGATGCTGGACTATGATGAATCAGTGAGCTGAGCCCGGTGGAGTGGGCGGATTCAAAGGTCTGTACCCAGCCAATAGCAGCATCACATTACAAAATGCTCGTATGGGTCATTTGAGAGGCATCAACCTGCTTTGTCTGGAGCTTTCAACCACATCACAATGTCTTCAACGAAGACCAACAGGAAAAGTTCTGCTCAACTGCTGTCTCCAACCCCAAGAACAAACTGATGTCTAACTTTTAAGACAACGTGAACCAAAGGTTCAAAGTGCTACGGCTGAAATGATAGCAGCTCCTGAGCTGAGATCCACCTCCATGACATCGTCATCCTCCAGCGAAGGCCATGTGAAAGAGTTGAAAGCTCCAGGCAGCAAGTGGACCTCAGACTGGGATTGCTTTGCCACTCTGTTTCCAGTCAGGAATGAATTTTCGTGCTTTACCTGCTCTTTGTATTTAGTTTGAAGAACCTTCTGTAACATCAGGCGGAGGTGAAACACTCAGGACTTCACACCTTTACCAGCCCTTCCACAGAGTCCACCACGTTGCACCACCATGTTTCTACAGTAGCCCAGAATGTCCAAAGCAAACACTGGCTTTAATGAGGGACTTTTGCAGGTTTATGTTGAGTTTTTTTTATCGTGGCCACTGTTGTAAGACGGGCGGTGTTCAGCTGCTCGCAGTGTGCAACTGCACTGCTAGATACCTCTAGATCCTACATGTTGGCATTTCTACCTCCACCCTAATACAGTGGAGGCTGAATAGAGCGTGTTTGTGTTGCTCGCAGCGCTGGAAAAAGAACTTGTGGTGTCTGCAGGTCAGACTCACTCCTACAGGTTCATGCTCCACAACAGCAGCAGTACACGCAGTCATTCGTTCACTGCTAACATCTTTAATAAAGCGTGTTGCTTTAAGATGACCACACCTTAACCATCCTGCAGTTAGAATGCAGGAACATTGTGAGAATAACCGATTTAAAAATGGCAGCGAACACTCAAAAACGCTGCCAGTGAATGTAATGTGGAGCTTTACAGAATTGTCCAATTACAGCAGTTGGCAAATGGGCTGCATGCTCTCACTGTGTAATGGCATTCACACACACACACACACACACACACACACACACACACTCACAGGCTCCAGAAAATGAAATTGAATAATAAACTGTTGGCATCAAACCGCAGCATAATATGAAGGCTGAACCCCCACCGGCAGAAATGAGCTCTGCCCCCTGAGATCAAGAGGCAGGAAATACCTGCCGCTGAAGGGCCGACTCGCTCAGGTCCCAGCAGATTTACTGGAGCAGCTAATGGCTCCAGCAGCGGGGCCTGTTTCTCTGCCCTCCTCCTCATGAATACATCACATCACACTCACACACAGGCCAGACACACACACCCCAGCAGAGTCACACGTGCACACACACACAGGTATTTTATGTTTAAAAAGTACTCGTAATATAAATACTACCACGGCAACAAATACCCAGTTGCAGGAAACATCGTGATAAATGAGCTTATGAATGAAAGTGAAGGGGCGACGTTTCAGGTACCAATGACACAATGAAATTCAGTCCAGGAAGTCCAGCGAGGAGCACATCTGAAAGTCTGTCGGACGCTGACACACTGCAGGGTGGTTCATGAAGCTCGGACGCAGGATTTAACACACGGCTAATGATTTTATCTCTCATCCAGACGATCACGAGGGCCGCGTCACAGAGAGCTCACCTGCATGGTTTTGATGTGCTTTGCTTTGCTTTATTTGTTTATTTGGATGGGACAGTGCACATTAATAAACATACAAATATGTAAACATGCCGGATTGTAGCAAAAATGCTAATTTCCATCCGTAGTCCCATAACATAAAAACATTGCTCAGACTTTAAGACATCTTACAAATAAAAAAAAAAAAACTACAAATCAGACAATAGACAATAGACATAGACAAACAATATCAAAACAGCTGATAATATAAAATTTTAACCCACAGTTACAGATAAAAGAACAATAGACCAAGAGCCCCAGGAATACGTGTCAGATTAAAAATAGTGTTCAGGGTAAATGTGTACAAGTCTGTTTTGTTCTTAACCAATGTTTGAGGTTTTTTTTAAAGAGTAGGTAGTTATTGCGATTTCTGATGTATAGTGGTAACTTGTTCCAGGAATGCGTTCCTCTTACAGATAAAAGCATTTGACAAAACTTTGTCCTACGCCTGCCACTGCAGCTTCTCGCTGGTGAACTAGTTCACTTCTGCCACGTTTTGGAAAAAGTGCTGAACAACCGTGCGGTTATGTCAGACCCTCAGCGGCCGACCCCCGAGCCCCCCGCGCTGCAGTCTGAGTGAATGAGTGAGGGGCTGCAGGTTTTCAGACGGTGCTAATGGTTAGTGTCAGCTGTCCAATTAGAATCCTCATCTGCATCAAATCAGTCGAGAAAGGAAAGGAAATAAGGAAGGAAGGAAGGAAGGAAGGTCCTGGAATGATGAAAACAAAAGACAAAAAAGAACTGAGGAAAAACACTACACTGTAAAAAATAAAAAAGTGCAATATTTCCTTTAAATTCAAAGGAAGAAAAACAGCAAGTCTGGAAATATTCAGATGAAGTACCAGAGCCTAAAAACTGCAATTAACTGCAGAAGTTGAGTAAATGTACTGAGTTACTTTCCACCTCTGATGCTCAGTCATTCAACACACACACACACACACACACACACACTTGACTCCCTGAAGACACAGAACACACTCCAAACCTCGCCTGGCCCTCTCTGACTCACGTAGGAAAAAAAGATTTAATCATGGGAGTAAATTGGCTCAGTGGAAAAATGATTCGTCGGGGCATAATGTGCATGTGCGAGCCATTTCGACTCATTACGCTGTGATCTGAAAGGTTATGGAATTGAAACCAGCACGACGGACGGAGCTTCCAAGGGCACCGAGAGCGCCGGGCTCGGAGAGCGGCTCCACATGTCGTCAGACGACACGCCACCACAGCGGCGCTGAGAGCGGGCGGCGGCATGGATTGTGGGTAAATCTAATTGGGTGGCTCTGCTCTGAAACCTCACTCAGAGCAATGAAATGAGGTGTTTGTTGTACCAAATTACACTGAATTAATATATACACTTGCACTCACCGCACACTCACACAAACACACTTGTACCTCTATACTTGTGAGGACCCTCATTGACATAATGCACTCCCCAGCCCCGTACCTGAGGCCTAATCTAAACCTAAGTCTAACCTAACCCTTTAAGCCGAGTCTAACACACACACGCACACACACACTCTGACCCCTGCATGCTGCTCTGTGTTGGGAGCACGTTGCTTTAAGTTACTATCGTGGTCATTCTTAAAGAAAAATAAGCTTGCTGTCCTCCCTGTGTGGACCTCGTTGGGCCATGACGGCGTCACCTGACTTCGTCTTTGTCTCCCGCCATTATTAGGGCGTCATGGACTTAAACAGGTTTTAGGGACGCTTGCTGAGACAGGTGACGCTGTCGTTCTTCTTGGGAGTTTCTTTTGAAGCTGCTGCAGAGCGTCAGCGAGGTTCAGGGATGTCGGTGATCAGGTCTGACCCTCAGTCGGCGTTCCAGTTCATCCTAAAGGTGATGGATTGGTTGAGGTCTAGTTCCACTCCGAGCTTGGCAAACCTCACAGTTAACATCCAGCGCTAACCAGTGCAGGAGACAATGTTCCTGTTCATTATTTGCACTAAACATGATTTTTCCCAAATGTTGACCATGTTGCATCATTATTGGAACCAACGAGTCAGCACAAACAAACCAAGAACCAAAGTCCTGTGAAAAATTCCCCCAAAACTCCAATTTTGCTTTAGGATGTGTTGAAGAAAGAAAGAGGATGTACAGAAATGTAGAAAGAAGAAAAGTCAGGGGGAAACAGGAAGGAAGTAAGGAGACACAAAGGAAGAGACGAGGACAGAAGGAAGTGTTTACGTTTCAGAAACTACAAATGACGCCTGGATTTCATGTGGTTGTGTGTCTTTTTTCAGTAGAACAAACAGCACATTCCAGCAATAGACTTTATTGTGTGTGTGTGTGTGTTGTGAAATACATTTGGAACACAAACACACACACACACACACACACACACACACACACACACACACACACACACAGAGTGCAGAAAAGGTAGACCAGTCGTTTACAGTGCAGGCCTCTGCACAGATAGAACACACACTGCTCCCTCACAGTCATGGTGAATCACACACACACACACACACACACACACACACACACACACACACACACACACACACACACACACACGCACGCCTGTGGCAGCAGCTCCAGATGGGAAGAAATTCCTCCTTTTTTGTTGTTGTGAGCAATGCTTTCCGTCAAACGCTGCTCAGCAGGAAGGTCATTTTTGGGAAGAGAAATGAGTCCTCTCGGTATTGCACAGTTTATTTTCCAATGAGCACAGCTTTAGAAATCTTCGGGTATATTAAGCTGAAGGTAGGACCTCCTGCACGAGCCCTTAGCCGTCAGGATGTCATCATTTGTCATCCTTCGTTTGGCTCAGAGATTAAACCCTTACAGTCAGCAGCACCTGATCCGAGCTCCAAACCCACATTGCTGGGTGAAATATTACATGTTCAGGAGTGGGCCTATAAAAAGTCTGTGTAACTAATCCCTGCCCTCTGAGCTGAGGAGAGCTGAGTGTGGCAGAAAAAACCCACCCTCAGACCCTCGACGACACGCTGGGAGAGTTAAAGCCCTGAACGGGCAGCCAAAGAAAGAGCGGCCCAAAAATCGTCAGGTTTTTTTCAGTGACATGATTTACTATGAGAACTGGAGATGAAGAGAGCACATTCCTCTGGTATGGACTCTCACAGGGAATGGAGGTTAGGCTTACTCCTCTCTCTGTCTCTAAAAAACCATCCCGGCTCCAGAGACCGGCTGAGGTTTCCACAAAGACTCGGTCTGTTCAGGAAGAAAGCTCCTGCTGTCTGAGCCGGTGGCTCTCCTCTGAAAAACGACCCCTCTGCTGCTTCCTGGGGGTGTTTACTATCTTCACATGAGGGTGGAAGCTATAGTGTGACCATCGCATTTTACAACAAGAGTAAAAGCTGAAGACCACAGGGCTGCAGCGCTGTCAGCACCCCCTACAGGCTGCAGTGATCATTACACCCCACACTGAGAAAGTATTGACAACAACAACAGAACATTTCTGTCATATTTGTGTTGTTTTACTGGTAATGAGTCTGAGCAAAGTTGGTCCAGAGGGTGACACACGGCGTGTGCTGTGGGGGCAAAAATCCCACCAACCACCGGGGTCCAGTTCCTGGTTCTTGTACCTTCTTGGTCATGTTCTGAAGAGCCCAGGTGTGACACTGTGAAGTCTTCCTAATAATTTAATGATAGGTGTATGATATGGCCATTGCTGTAGTTAATTAATAATTATGTAGTGTTTTTCCTGTAAGTCTGTTCTGGTGGATGAAGTGTGAAGTATGACACAGCAGCATCTCAGAGTGAACTGATGAAGGCCAGACTCACATCACACAACCATCTGTTGAACACTGTTTCCTGTTTAGCAGCAAACCTGCCGTCCTCGCACCACATCGGCAGGTGTACTGAAGGTGTAGTTAATCACGCCGTGTTGTACCTTTCCAGTCACGTCACGTATGTTTTTGGTTCAGGAATCCCGTCTCTCTGTTTGTGATCTCAACATACAAATAAACCTTCCTGCCTGGTTTCAAGGGACTGCACATGGGAGAGGGCTAGCATAACACTGAAACTGGACACTTAGAGAGGTTTGATTTTTACTTCTTTGAGGCTACTAAATAAAACATACTGCTCCAGAAGTGACCACACAGCAGATTTCATGTTGAACGCTGAAATGTCACCATGACAGGATCTGTGAAAAAGCAGTTCTTATAGATCTGATGCTACATCAGCATCTACGCTAACCTCTTTAAGAGCCACCATTCTTTTCGAAGGAACAGTCGCTTCTCTCGCTGCTTCCAGGACAAGTAGTAGTTCCACGTAGTTCCTCATAGGACACTGATTGGTCCAACGGCCGTGGTTTACTTGAAGCCTGGCGAGATGGATTCTCACCTCGCGTGCTCTCGTGTGATCTCACAAACCCTCACAAGGCAACTTTTCCTGAGGGAGTTATGACATTCGGGAACTACTTGTCTTTTGTCGTTACCTGTGGAAGGGTTAATAGTCTTGGCCTTCAAAAATATGCTGAAGTTTGAGCTGCCCCGCCTTGCCAAACACCAGTATAGGCGCCACCATTTTCAACTGGCGAGTCGGCAGCGATGTTGGCATACACGGCACATGTGAGACGGGTCTGGGGATACCAAGCAAAACCAAAAGAGCTATTTATTTATTCTGTAGTTAAAGTCGAACTCTTCCCAGCAGAGCTTTGCACATTGAGGCGATCTCTCTCATGCTGGTCACTCCGTCCTCCTGTGGTCTCTGTCCTCCTCCTGTCTCTGGGAACTCGCTCCAGAATCAGGCCCAAAGCTCTGCTCTGCTGACGTGACTGGACAAATTAGTGTTACTCCAGCTAAAATATTCAAACTGCTGCCGAGCGGCTGCAGAAGACATTGAGAAGTATTAGAAATGATAGCCTTGACTGTCGGCGACGCTAACCACTCCTGAAAAGGTGACAGCACATTTGGCAGCTATTTGCTGAGGGGGAGAAAAAAATACCTACAAGTTTAACTTTAGGCCATTCTGATCTTTAATTCATATGGGATGTGGAAAATGTGTTTGGTATATTCACATCTCAAAAGAGTCATTCTGGCGAGAGAAACGCGCCGTGGAGATCATCTCACGCCATCGCGCCTTCAACACTTTGATGATTTTGTACTTTCTCAGTGCCAGTCTACTCATTGACAAACTATCCTTTCATGAAAAGCTCAGGGAGGAACAACTCCGCTCTACTCCCGTCGAGCGCTTACGCACGCAAATGCTGAATATTTGAGGCGACTCCTGGATGTGTTTTATGCAGACAACATTTGACAGGCTTGAAATGAAGCCAGGGCAGATATGAAAGCAGGCACTGTCTGTCAAAACCAGGAAATAATCAGCCCCACCATCCACCTCAGGGGCCCAGCTGAAAGTCATTAGCCCAAAACAATGTGCTGCTTCTACTGTTGCTCTGGAAAAAAAAAATAATAGTAATAATACTTAGGAGAATTACCATAATGATTTGAGAGGATCTCAATTATCTGCGTGTTTGGAGCCCACTCAGAAGATTGCAGCGCGGTCACTGTCAGGGGTGTGGACGGCCATACTGTAGGAATATTTAGGGAAAATTGGTCAGCATTTATGTTCCAGCCTTGATTGTAATAGTGAACAGTGATTACCTATCTGTAATCCTATTAGTCTTCGTTTGGACCATGAGAAGAAATACATTACATATGAAAAGAAAATCATAAAACTACACCCAGGTTTGACATTTTCATTATAGCATGTGTGCAGGAAGCTAACATACAGTAAGATGCATGGAAATGTACTGATGGTGTTCTTCAAAGTGGAATTTAAGCAAGTAAGTTTGGCACTACATTTGAGCACTACACATGAAGAATCACACAGAAGAAATCCATATAAAACTCTGTTAATGTCTATTAATGTGCAATGTTACAAGCAAAAGTATAAAACACATACTTACAGAAATACTGACTCAATATTTACACCTGTCCAACCTGCACTGAATGACCATCATTTCTACTGCAATCAGCAGCGAACAGTGAGCTACAGACTATAGAAAGGTGACATTCAGACCCCACCTCCACCTGGCATTAACATGTGATCTGTATCTGGATATCTTCACTGGAAAAGCACAGGTTAACCCACATGTACACAAACACAGTGTTACAACTGGAATACAGGCCGATTGGCCAGTCCCCATCTGGAGGTGATTTAGTGTAAAATCAATCTGTGGCCACAGTTTGAAGAAGATCTGTCCCAGTATTGCACGAAAAGGCCTTTTCCCCATGAGCCGTGAAGTTCAGACAAGCTAAATTATCACTCCTTGTATTCTGAGTTTTTACTGCATGGACGTATTTTTGGGTTATGTTTGGAAAACCTTCCCAGAGCCTAGAAAACATTTTTATTTGTGTGACATCATCCTAATGTAAAGTAACTGGGTCGAGTAGGAACACTATTAGAAACACTAATGCACATGTGCGGCTGGCTTCACGTTGCCAAACCAAACCCAGGAGCCAGACGTCCTTTTTATTCCACACGTTCTCTCTCTCGCTAAAACCTGGTACGCAGACCGCAGACAGTTCAGTCACAAACTGGGGTGTGTTGTACTAGTAGCAGCTAATGTTTGGTCTGACGCCAGCTAAAGTGACATTAGCCTGGTTAGCAGTGCTGCTGAGCATTAGCCTTTGGATGAGGTTGTGGCTCTCTGCATGTTGGGTGACAGGTCCAGCAGCTCGTCCTGCCTAACTCAGAGATCTGATCACAATGCAGGAAAAATGCCTTATTAGATTAATTGCAGAGGCCTGCGATCAGGTGTCATCATCCAGATACAGATCACATGTGAATCATATTCAAAAATATGAAGCCATTTACTTTTTAAAACAAATCTAACATGATGCATTATTGTTTCTGATGTGTTGCACCTGTGCTGAAACATGTTGGATTTAGTCAAAAACTGAAACAAATCATTCGCTCAGAGGAGAAACCAAAGAGTAAATCTGAATCCACATGTTATTCCAGTGATCCCAACAGGAACAAGCTTCTCCAGGTTACACTCCAGAGAGCTGAGGGTCTGTGTTCGAAGTCATCAAGATACAAAACCCGGAGGTGGTCGGCTGGCGATAAATTACAGCTTTGTGGGCGTACAGTGTGCTGCCGTAGAAATTTAACATCCATGTAAAACATCTCTGTGCTGATCAGAGAAAGAACTGTCTCCATAAAATCACCCCTGTCGCCTTCATGCCATCCACACCGCCGTATCAGGATTTATCTCCCAATGACATGGTCAAGATTCAAACAAAAGAGGAATAACATTTGAATTCAGCTTTAGGTTCAATTTTCCTCAGACTTAATGTCACTTCTATTTCATAGCAATCATCCAGACAGGCATGATGATCTCAGGGAAGCCCTCCTGCTTCTCAATGGCCAGGATCTCCAGGCCGGCCTTGCCGATGATGCACTTCATGATGTCCAGGTGGCGGCTGATGCTGCTGTCAATAGGGTCCAGCTTGCAGCCCTGCCGAGCCATATTGTCCTTTATTATGATGACGCCATTTGGACGCAGGCTCCTCTTACAGTGAATCAGGAAGTTCAGCAGGTCCTTGTCCGTGAGGTGGCCTGAGGAGAAAGGCAGAAAAGGAAAGAAGACAAAAAAATCAACCAACCACAACTGAGATACCTGTTCCTGTTTCCGTCAGATTCCAAACTGATGTTCACCTAAACTAAATGGAGTCAGCAGCACTTGACTTTAGAACAGGTTATGTTGCTTCATGCATCTGTTAACCACAATCCTGGGGCCAATACAGGCACTGACGCTAAAAAGAGAAATACTATCTTTTCATTTCTTCCTCATCCAAACAAGTAAAGGCCAGAAGTCCTTGTCCTTGAGCTCCTGACGGGTCCCGAGGCATTCCCACCTCTGTTGGGATATCACCTCTCCAGCGTGTTCTGGGTCTTCACGTGTCCAGAACACTTCCACAGGGAGGCATCCAGGAGGTTTCCTGATCAGATGCTGAACCTCCTAAACTGCAGCGGTAACAATGTACTTGAAGCTCCTTCTGATTGTTCAAGATCCTCATCCTGCCCAAAGGCTTTCCAACACTATCTGAAGCTCTTGACCAGAGGTGACAGTGGGAATATATCACTGGTGAACAAGATCCAAATATATTGGAACTTCACTTGAGGCTGCAACTCAGATACAAATCAGCACTTTGGACAACCATCGATGTCCAAATGACACCACAGAAATCAGTCAAGGAAAAGCACAACGTTCATCCAGAAAGTGATCAGAAGAAGAGGACGAAGCAGCGCCACAGATGTTCTGCCTCTGAGGAGTCAGGAAATGGGAAATCAATAGTAGTCTTACCTAAACACAGCTCAGTATCGATGGGACTCGTGTTCACATGGGACGATTCTGCAACTGTTCAATGTCAATGAGTCGTGCACTCTTTAGGTCGCAGGCCAGTAGTGTATTCAGGGCGGTGGAAGGGTGTGCTGCACATCCGATTTTCACTCTTACTGTTTTATTTCCATAATGTTTCAGTTGCTCAACCACAATCACGGTTTACTTGCCAAAACTAGAGTCTTTCCAGGCACGTAGGAATAACTAATTAGCAACATGTTGGTATAAAATCTAATCTGGTTTTGCTGAATTGGCCAATGCCAACTTTTTGTCTGGTGGTGTGGTTGAAGGACGACAGCTGGGAATCTCTCCTCTTTAACCTGACATGGCACCACTCTACAGGTCTACAGAGGCACAACTTGGCCTGTGCATGTAGTCATAACAATACACGACAATCACATATCTCGATACACGTAACCTCAGTAATGAGCAGACTGAATTGGGATCTCTCTTGGACTTACATGCCACCCACTGCATCCAGACGACGTCGTACTTGTTTTTTGGAGGTGTGAACTCTTGCAGGTTGTAGCAGTAGTAGGTCTCAATGCGGTCAGCATCGTCGCCGAGGTACTCCTCGTGTGCATGGAGCAGGAAGTGCTCCATCATGTCCGCCATCTCCATCTTCTCAAACACAGGAAGGAGGACGCCTTTGGTCACACGGCCGATCCCGCAGCCGCAGTCCAGGGCACGGTGTGTTCCAGCCTTACCGGGACCCTGAGGGCGAAACGGGGATAAATGACTCACAACTGCAGCAAAATTCAACCTTTTCTGGAGGTTTATCTATTCCAGAGGATAGTTAGTAAAATACCTCAATTGAAGATGGTTTGTAATAAATCTGAGGCAACCATGAAAAGAAGAGCTGGATTTATGTTTCACAGAAAACAAAACGTCAGTTTCCCTGCAGCATGTCATTACCATTTCTATAAGTCATAGAGGAGTCTATTCTTTGCTTTCGGTGTTTCCAGATGTCAGGCCTCTGTACCTCAAAAGCACCGACAGCACAAACAAGCAGACCTCAGTTCCTCAGGGCAGCGAAACTATGAACTTTACCAGGAGGGAACCAAAAGTCACCTCACTTGAATCATGTTGGTTTTTCTTCCTTTTCATTTCGTATTCTGACCTCACTCCAACCCCTCAGCATCAGGGGCCCCAGTGTGTGATTGTATGAAAGATGGGGCCCCGAGGAGCGCTGTGCTTGTTACAGGAGGCTTCCTGGTTTCAGTGAATTACTGCCATATTGCTCCATGTGCATGTAGCTCAGTTTAATCTGGATGTATCCTAAATCTTTTTCACCCGCACTTGTTTTTAATGGAGATGTCAGGTTTAAACAGGAGCTGTTCACAGCCATGATGGAAGAGGATGATGTGTAGCCCAGCACACATTTGTACACATTTGTGGAAGCGTTGGTGGAAGAGAAAGAATCCTTTAGATGATCCATCATTCAGGGTCTTTGCATGTACACGAAAAGCTAAAACTGCATTTCTGGACATTTGATGCACACACACACACAAAGCAAACACCACCAACTTTATCTCAGAAAGCAGCTAAATCTGGAGCACTGAAGGCAGCTTCAGCCTCACATCACTCTCAGAGACACGCACCACCCACGTGTGAGGTGCTGTGAAACCGAGCTTCTGAGCTTCATTATGTAATGCCGTGCAGCGTTTCAAAGGGTCACGTCATTGGCTGCCACACTGTCACATGGCTGTGAGGGTTGATTAAAGAACGATTTGCTGTTTTTCAACCCAGATGTTACTGTAATACAATATTCCACTGACATACCTGCCAGCTCTCCCCTTCTCCTGGGTTTCCCCTTTGTATAATGAACAATCAATACTTCATAAAACCACCATGTCAACAACGTCTAAAATATATTGCAAGAAAACTGACTCTGGATCTGACATACAGTGATCCAATCACATCTCTGCTCAGAGTCACATGAGACAGGCACTCACAGCTTCTTATAAACTCTTTATGGCTGTTTCACAGCTTTCACTCGGTTTAAGTTTGGAGGATATCCTCAAGTTTAGAGATGCAGAACTGCTCTTTGATAACGTGTCAGGATGCTTGTGTGTTCTGTCATAATGAAGAGCCCACTGCTGTTAACTGGAGATGAAAGTATTGGGTGATTAATCAATTATTCAGTCGAGAGAAATTATTCAGCAAAGCTTTTGCTGATTGGTTGGCTGTCTAAGTTGTTTTAAAAGCAAAAAAAATCTGATTCTGGATTTCTAGAATTAGCTCTGATCAACCATTTTTGCTGTAACATTTTATAAACTGATGATGATTTATCCTAACCTCTCCAACTGTTTAATCAATAATGAAAATAATCGATCCGTGATTGTGTTTTCTGCATCGATAAGTCAAAGTAACGTAGATACTGTTTGCTGTGCGAAGCCTCCCTGTGAGCTTTCATGGTCTCATTGCAGACAGAGCGGGCTGCGTGCTGAGAATAGAAAACTGACATTTAACATATTTAGTGGACTATAGTAGCGGTGAACACGGCACCACAACTGAGCTGTGTTAAATCAGGGCTGTTGTGTTTACATTAGCACCAGTGCAAAAGTAGCCACTTAGCCATCTGCAGCTCCTTTAAAGCATCCAATCTTAGCAGTTTATAATTAGAGCTCCTGTAAAACTGATCCTCTAAATAACCCGGTCTCTGGGCCAAACCCATTCCCCTGAATTAGCACTTGGACTCTCCCAGCGTCTAAAAAAGCCTCCTGTAGTCCACGCTGACATTCACTGGCTTGAACAAACAAAGATACACGTGTGCATGCATAAAGACATGTCGAGACGTTGAGTTTAAGGAGGTTCAAAAACACCGAAAATTCACCACTTTACAGGTGTCAAGAGCGGATTCTGAAACCTTTCCCTTTAAGATGCGTCCTCTTAGCTCGTTTACACACCACCTCCTTATTTATGACACTACATGTTTCCCAACAGAAGACACTGAGGAACATCTCCTCCTCCTCCACTGTAAACTCATTAGCGCTTGTAAAAGATGACCACAGAACAAAGTGATGAACAGCTGTTGGCTCGGGTCGTTCTGTAGACCTGTTGGTGTTTATGGGGTTGGCGTCATGTCTGTGCTGCTCTGAGAAGCTGCGCTCAGGCCTCCTGCCATGCACATGAAACAAGATGAAGAACGGATGATGAACAACCGCAGCCGTGGAAATCCAGTGTGAGTTAATATCTCGTGACTCACCACAAACCTCTTCAGAAACTGCCGGGAACCCTCCAGATCAACGTTGCTTATCTCCACAAAATCTCCCATCATGCCCTCCTCCGAGGCGGGGACGTCTGCGTAGAACTGCTGAGCTCTGTAGTAGAACTGTTTTTCTCCTTTGATGTACTCACAGGTGACTGGGAACAGTTTCACTGAGGACACGAGCAGACACGAAGAGAGCAGAGTGAACACACAGGAGTGTCCTTCATATCAGACAGAACACAAGAAGATTAATATTAGATAGACACCATCACAGCTGAGAAGACAACGTTCACATGTAAAGCCTGGCACTTCATTACCCACAATGCAACTCAATGGGAGATTAGGCTGTGTTATGCTAGCAGCGGCTACAGTAGCTTCAGAGGTGTGTAACATCACTTCTTCCAAAAAGACTTGACACAAAGACTTTATGCAGCTTTTTTCACACAGTCTCTTCAATACATACTGCAGCTATTTCACGTTAGACTTCATCAAATCCAAGCCAAAGCTGAGAGGACCCTCAATGATATCAACAAATATGTAAAATAAAATGAAGGAGTGCAGGAAGGAAAGCACAGCCTGATTCTGATGACGTGTCTTCAGACTGAGCAGGTTTTAGAGGTGGTGGGACTGCGAGGTAAATCAGTTTAAAGATGAAAACTGGGCAGTAGCAATTTGATTTATGACTCAAATTATTGAAAGATAAAGAGAAAAGAGGAGGACAAAACAAAGTGTCTGCACGCTTCCTGCACCTGACGTCACGTCCGGCTCGATCGACTGGCAGCAGAATGCAGCCTGTGAATTCAGGGCTGAGATTTATCCTCTGGAGACCATGAAAATCCAGCCAGCTAGACCAACATGACCACCAGCAAACAAATCAGGATGTTAAGGATGATTACCAAATCTAATGTGGCTGCAGTTTCAGGCAATAAGGACGCAGTCAAAGTGTGTTTCCAGCAGCAGATACAACAGGACACTGGACTGCTCTTCATGGAGTGTAACACTGTTTGCAACCTCAAAGGAAATGTAGAATGATAATTTGAGTACCAGAAACTATAAATAAGGACGTGCTGCGCTGCTCTTACGCTGCGCTCAGCTGTTACCTGATACAAGACAACAGGCTGGTCGATTCGTCTCTGGTGTTGTGCATTTACAAGCCGTTCAGGTCACCAGTCAGCAGGAGGTTGATGTTGCTGGGAAGCTGTGAACCTCAAAGGACGCTTCTGCAGCCGAACCCACAGCGGCCTCAGTTCATGCTTGATATTGTTTTGGAAGTGTTCAGTTATGTGCATTACTACAGCGCTCTTATGTCATGACACACTGTGACATGAAGAAACTTAACACTGGGCTTCTTAAACTAGTCCCACCTCCCTCTGCTGAGGTTCTGCTGAGCTGAAATAAATCCCACACAATGAACGCAGCATTTCTGAAGGCTTAGGTGACACGCTCCAGCCGTAGACGGGTGGAGGTGGGGGTCACGGACTAAAGGAGGAGGGGGGCTTTATTTCCAGCAGGAGCCCCTCCTCCAGGACGGGGCAAAGAGCCAAGAGAGGGACTGAATCGTTCAACACCTGGACGTCACGCTAAAAACAAGGTGTAGAAGCAGACAATGCATGCCATCACCCTCCTGGCAGGTGCCAGGAAACGTTTGAGGACTTTGTCGTGGCATCGGGTTTTATAGGAGCATCTGAAGCGGGCAGTTACATGTCATGTGACGCCTCAGGAAGGCTTTCAGAGGGAGGATAAGTATAGAAACACCGAGCAGGACCAAGAGGGGGGAGACAGCCAAGGAAGTATCAGCCATGGCCTCCACGTTCCTCTATCTCACACCTTCAGAGCGAAGCAGCTCATTAGAAGCTGACGTCTGACCTTCAGTGTAACAGAAGACAACTGATTAAATTGGAAGATTAGTCTTTATTTCCGATGTCTCGTCCTAAATTTTCATCCAGTGATACCCTCCAACGAGTGTACAGTATGTTTATTTTAGGTCAACTCCTTTAGATTGAATTGACTGTATTAAGACATAAACAAGACAAAGTCTATATTTGATGTCCTCCAGTCGGCTGTAAATGATCTGACTGTCATGTATAGGACTGACTGACATGAGTTAGTGCTGTCATGCTCCACATGCCATGCCTTTAACGGGCCTTGGATCAGGTTAGTGGTAAGAAAATAAGGCGTCTTTGAGCCAGAATGACCATCAGGTCAGGATCTCCTGTTTCTGCTGCTCGTGGTCTCATGATGGACAAATGCAGAGAAGATCAGGCTCTACAGCGAGGAGCGAGGAGGAGCGAGGAGGAGCCCGCTGACACGATGGAGAGCTTCTTATCGGCTCGTTAGTTCACTGAGCTGCACGTGTGAAGACAAATGGATGTTTTCTGCTGTGTTTATGGTGCATCGCAGTAAGAACAAATAAACACAAAGTATGAAGAATCTGGACAGAAAACAAACACATTCCCAACATTACATCCGCTCTAATATACACAGGATTTTGGATTTCAATGTGTTTCCACTTTAAGAATTTCTTGAATCGTTCTTTATGAACATCAGAAACGAGATATGAGATCTAGATCCATCTCCTGACTGTGTGAAGTGCAGAGGACGAGGTTAGCCTAGCTTGTAGCTTAGCATAAGGATCGGAGGCAGAGGGGAACAGCTGGCCTGGCTCTGACCACCTCCACCTGCAAAGCTCAGGCATGAACATGCTGCACAGATCAGAGGAGCTGAAGCGTTCTGAAGAGTGATGGAGCGGCTCTGAACGTCACGTTGGCCTCCACCTCGCTGTGTGCGCTCTCAATGTGAGAAGCTGTTAAATTCTGACATGGTGTTCTTTGTTTAAGGCAGATTATGTCAGTTTGCTGAGCAGGTGACAATAACAAGATGATGGAAATCTGAATTTCACTTCGTTTTCCAGGATTCTGCTCAGTTCATACACTCAGACACAGCCGTGTTTCTCCTGTGGACGACCGCTCAGGACGACGTGTTGACAGAACGCACGGATCACCTCGACACACACGCTCATAAATTCTACATGCATGCAGGCATTGACATACAGCCCAAAATATCCAGCTGAAGTTCATTAACGTTTGCCACCATAAGCTCCTGCAGAAAAACCTCTGAGTGTCCTGAAACCAGCGAGGCTGCATTTTACTCTTTTTATCAGGTGTAAGATTGAGCTTTGATGATGGTTTCACACCTTACTGTCCTGTGAACTGTCAGCTGACACATTATCTTATCTTAAAGTACGGACTGAAAACTGCACTAACGTCAAGTTTTCAGTAAGACTGAGAAACTGGGTGTTTAGCGCTCTTCATCGGCACTTCATTTCTCAGAGCGTTCTGATGCATTTCCTTCTTAATGCAGGAAGACCAACAACAACAGCATTCACGTATGTTTATATTTAAAGATATGTATGAATCTATGCATGCTGAGTCCTTTTAGATTGAGTAAGAAAGCAGTAGATAAACCCGACAAAGGGCAGAAAGCATCAGAAACCTCCACACAGCCTCTGATGTGAAAACAAGTTTGTCCTTTTTGTGCTTGATTTATAATGTAAGGTGATATTTGTCTGCTTTGGTTTTTCTCATCATTGTGCTGTTATTCATGGTGTCATTGTGGGTAATGCAGTACAGTTTCCCAATCAAACCAGTACCTTCTGATCAGTATTAATTATACTAATGAAGCCTACGATGTTCAGCAGCGTGAAGTGATTTGAACTCAAAGCATGTAAACCTCCGTCATGCTTCTTCAGCTTTGCCCAATCGTTAATGCAGTCATGGGTCAAGGACAGGCTGTAAATGTTGACCTCTTGACAGTGTGAGGGTGGACCTGTGTGTGGCCCCTCTTCTTACCCAGAGGGGTCTTCTCCAGCAGGTAAAGGTAGCTGGCAAAGAACTCGCTCCTCAGCGTGTGGTGCAGGTGGAAGGACATGCTGTGGCGGCACATGGTGTCGTCTGTCTCTTTCCAGCGGTCCCTGAACGCCAGGTGAGCCCCCTTGAAGTCAAAGTTAGGTGATGAGCGGCTGCCATCATCTTCAAGCGAAATCTCCATTTTGGCTGTTTGTGGCCTCGCAGAGCTGCGCTGTTATCCCAAAGGTGTCTGACGGCGGCGGCAGAGGAGAGTCGCGCTCGGTGCTCACAGCCCTGTTTCTCCAGCTGCTGCTATATCTGTCGAGCTGAGCGCTCAACACGTCTCTGCCAGCACTCGAGAGATCGGCAGAGATCTTTTTCAGGACGTCCCGCCAGATTTACAGATCACCTGCTCGGGACGCTGACCGGGGAGGAGTGAGGGAGGGGTGCTGGGGTGTGGAGGGAGACGCATGCCGTCGCAGAGGCCAACGAACTTCAGGCTGCAAATTCCTGCAGGAGATGAGAGTCCATACGTCTGTCCTCAGGCTCTTGTTGCCGTATAACGTGGTCCTAAAATTAGCAGCGTCTTCTCGTCTTTGTGTTCACGTCTCCTGTTTCATGCTGGCGCAGCTCCTCAGACACCAGAGAACAAAGCTACAATTTAGGCTGCGAGTCTTCCTGTTCTCCAACACACCAGAGGGGACATGGTTTTTTTCTCTTGTTAATTAAAGGGACAGTTCACCCCAAAATCCAAAAAAAATCTCTTAACTATCGTGCTGTTTATACATCAGCATTGTGTTGATGTGAGTTCTGGAGGTATCGGCTGCAGAATGGAACTAGATGGCGCTCTGCTCGTGTTGCTCAAAGTGCCAAAAAATAGCCCTGAAAAACTCAGCAGCAGATTGTCTCCCTGACCCGGTCAGTCAGGACAGTCCTCAGAGCCTGTTTCATGGAGGAACTGTTTTCTTTCTACCAAACTACAACCAGCAACTGCATGACTGCACAGAAGGAAGCACCTCAGAACCCTCGCCTGGCACTGCTAGCCTGTGGAGATTAGCTTGTAGCTAACCGATACTGCTAGCTAACGTTGCAGCTCAGATGTGGAATTAATTAATCTTTACATCCTGTGATGTCACAAGACGAGCATCTCGTCCACGAGCAGACAGCCAGTATCTCCAGAGTTTTGGATTTTGGGGTGAACTGTTCCTTTAAGAGTGGGACTGAAGGCATCTGAGTTATTAGCAAATCTGTGTCAGTCCTCGAGGAGATTGAAGAACCTCTGTGCTTCTCAGGCCTCGTCCAGACCGCCAACAGTCACATGGAATCCAGTTTGTGTAAATCACTTCCAAACCACATGGTTTGAAATGCGATTCAGATTTCTCCAGCTGCTCCAATCAGATTTCAGAGTGCCTGAACATCATCCAACATGGCAGCATACACCAGCCCGTCGCTCAGTTTGTCGCCGTGACAGCGTGGTCGTTTGGAGGACGCGCTGATGGATTTTTTATTTTTGGACTTTTCTGCTCCCATGTGGGTCCTCCTCCTGTGTGTCCTGTCCTGTCGCGGTCTGAGACAGGTAGGCCAAGAGCCAAACTGTTACTTTTCAAATGGCGGTGAAGTGCAAACCCTTTCTGTACATTAAAGTCCAAATTCAAGTTTCACGTCAAATCCAACAAGACCCGGATCAAGTCAAGACCAAGTCCTGTGGTCGAGAGTCACTCCATGTATGCGTACATGTCCTGCTGAAGACTCAGAGGCGTCACAGCAGCCTGTGTGGACTCTCTGACGTGAGCGTGGTTCAGACTGTCCACACAGAGACATCATAAGACTGAAGGCGTCTCAGGTTCTTTAGATATGTTTGTTTTTGGGTTTTGGGTCAGAGAGCTCCGACGAGTCCTGCTCGTTTACCTGAACGTGTTTTTATTTTCACGTCTAAACTTTGTCTTTCCATCGAAACGTGCTCGTCTGAGGCCTCGCCTGCTGTCTGACAAACACACCTTTCCCCACAGTGACACGCTGTGATTGGCTGCTAACTGCAGATCTATATTTTTCATCCTCAGTCTCTACATATGAATCTTTTAGGCTTGAGGATGAAAACAAGTCAGAAAGCTGAAGTCAAAGTTGAGCTGCGTGTGTTCTGATTCTGTCGTGTTCAGTCTGAAGTCGCCGTTCTTCGCTGTGACCACGGCGGCGAGATCATCACTGATTTATCCTTCAAAAACAAAGGCGCCCGGCTGCAGCTCGAATGTAACGATGGAAACTTTGCCGTTCTTTGAGTTTGAATAGCTTCACTTTTTTTTGTTTAGTTTGAGCCTTCGGAGGCTGAAACTGTCCAAGTGTCTCAGTTATGTCGTCTCCACTGAAACCATGAGCAGATCATTCTGTCCAACAACAACAAACTGTGTTCTTGTGTCATCAGTAATCGCTCAGTCACCAGGGAATGCTGCTTATTTTGACCCTTAACACAAATAATATTCTGATATATGCATCATGAGCCACAGGCTAAGTTTAGCACAGTGACATCAGCTGTCTCAAGGTGAGGACTGAGAGCAGATTTACCACGTCACAGTATTGATTACACACACTTGTCATCAGTTTCTTATTCGTAACGGTGATTAACCGGATATGTGGCTGGAGTTTGTGTTCATGAAGTTTTCAAAATTAACGTGAGAAACGCTGGAAAAGTCTGATTTCATTAAAACAGAAGTAACATATCTGCAAGTGTGGTGAGAAATTCAGCATGATTTCATTAAACAAGTTATTTCTTGTTTCTTGAATCTGTTGTCGTGATTCGCTTCATTCGGTCTCCATTCAGGATCCTGAGACTGAGAATTTAAATGCATCTGAAACAAGCAGTTTTATCTTGTTTTGAATCAGTTGACAGCAGTCAGCTGATGAAATGGAGACTTGTGTGATTGTTTTAAGGAGGAAGCTGAAGTGCTCATAGTGAAATATAAGAATACAGCAGAACACAGACGGACTGTGGCTGAGCATTAAGTGATGAAGTTCAGCCAAAGAGAATCACTTGTTGGACTGAACAAAGTATTAATAGTCAAAAGAAAGTTGAAGCGGGCGTCAGGTTACCTGACAGGCGTTCTTTTACCTCACTTCAGGTCGTGTTCAGCGTCATCGAACCCTCGCTCACCCGCCGGCTGCCGTGACTTCAGACATCAGACACATTCCTTTCTAAAAGAGGAAGAACTGCCTCCACCGAACTGCTTCCTTCTTTAAATAACACCGAGGAGTTTCTAGATTTGACTGTGATCTTAGCTGCACGTTAATAATTTCAGGTGTCATGAGACAAAGAAAAGTCATTGTGAGCTAAAGCAAAAGAATCGAGACAAAACCTTCCCACCGTGACCTCTGAAGGACTCCGTAGGACAGACAGTGTGAGGCATTTTAAAAGTGTGCTCCTCCTCCAATGACAACACCGCTGAGAACAGACTTAAAGATCATTAAACAAAGCTCAGCTCCTCTGGTAAACAGTGCAGCCAGCGATGGTCACAAATGGTGTCTTTGCATTAGATGTATGTCAGATTCTTGTTTGCCTCAGTGACCTCGCCTGAAGGTCAGCAACGTTGTTCAACGGCTGATTCTGTCACCACTCGGTGCGGAAATTCTATCTTTTAGGAACAAAATGACATTTTAGTAGTTCAGTCCTCAGAGGATGAATCCTGACAACTGTGGAGGTCCCCTCTTCATCAGCGCTGGACAGAGTGTTAAATGCATTGAATATATTACTTAAGTAAAAGTGTGTACGAATTATAAGTAAAAGTGCTTCTAGCTAAAATGTCCTCTGAGACAGTTAACCTGTTATTCATCATTAGATGATTGTGACTCATGCATTAGCAGGATTAGTTAGCAGGATTTTCCTGCTGGAGATAATTAACTTATCGATCGTTTGGTTTGGAAAACATTCTGCAAATCATTAGAAATGTGATCACAATGAGCCCAAAGAGACACCTTCACAATGTGTGTTTAGTCCAACCAACAGTCCAAAGCCCAACATCACTCTAAATACATTCAAATCATTGGTACAGAAGTACAATATTTGAATAAATGTGCTTGTACGTAAATGAACTTCCACCTCTGGCTTCAGAGCAGCACTTTATGTCCTCCAGGTCTGGTTCTGAAGGAGCTGCAGAGACACGATCACTGAAAGCGCTCATCTGGCCGCGGGCCTGCAGCCGCCTGGTCCTCCGCGCCCACAGGGGGCAGCAGCGCCGACCTCCTTCACAATGCATGCTGGGAGCTGCGCTGCCGCCTGGCAACCAGCTGAAGGGAGAAAAAACATCCGCCCTGGGTGCATCAGCATCATCTGGTCCTGCTGGGAGGAAACATCCGATGTGGCCTTCATTTCTCATCTAAAATGGACAGTCTGCAGGCGGGAGATCCGCGCTATCTGAAAAGGTAACGGCCGCTAACGTTAGCTTGTTTGCGTTCGTACCGTTGGCGACCAGCTCCGTGAAGCGGACAGCAGCGGGAGCTCTGCCGCCCCCTGACAGAGACACAGGCCGGTTAAACGATGGCTGCAGGACTAACCTGTCGGGCCAAAGACTGTTCTGGGACCAAGATTCATGATAACGTGTTTTTCTGTGAGAAAAGCCGTCTTAAGGTAGCTGTCAGCAGTTAGCCTTAGCATCATGCTAGCTGGCCTGTACGTCTGTCAAGCTAAGTGAAGACGGATCGATGATCGATCAGTTTGAGGGGTAAAAAATCCACCAACAACAATCAGTTCATGAATTTAAGAACTAAGTTAATGCTCAAAGAGGCCTTTTTACTGTCCTGCTGGTAAAAGTTCACACTGCTGCTAAGTGAATGCTTTAAGGAGAGTAACTGGCTTTAGACAAAGGTCTAATGTGTTGACTCAGCGACACACACACACTGAACACACACATCCAAAAACACAGAACATAGAACAAACAGTTTAACTTAAAAGACAGGTGTTAGTGTGTATAATCCCTGAAGGTGTGCTTTAAATCTGTGTGTCTGCAGAGTGTGACCTGCACATTCAGGTTCTGTTCCTCCTCATTCAAACAAACATGATAACGTGTTTAAAACACACATCAGTCTCCAGTGAAACCTCTGTGTCATCGTGTGGCTGTTTTAAGACCCGCTCGCTTCGTCTCTTGCAGGAGAGTGAAGGGCTGCACCCTGGACGTCCACCCGACTGAGAAAGCCCTCGTGGTTCAGTATGAGGTGGAGGCAACGATCCTGGGGGGGCTGGGGGACGAGATGGTTGGAGAGCGCAAGGAGTGTCAGAAAATGTGAGATTCCTAGTTTGTGTTCATTTCTCTCTCTTTCTGTTTTCCACTTTACATCAGACAGCCAGGTGTTATCTTACCTGCTGCAGTTTCATTTGTCCACGCCTTTATTCTGTCTTCAGGATTCGCCTGAAGAGCTTGAACGCACACACAGACACGGCCTCTCTGGCCCGCAAGGTGGTGGAGGAGTGTCGGCTGATTCACCCGTCGAAGCTCCGCGAGGTGGAGCAGCTGCTCTTCTATTTGCAAAACCGCAAGCAGTCAAACGGTACTGAAGTGTTTATCGTCACCATTTCACAAACAGCAGTGACGTGTGCAGAGTGTCAGACGCTCCTGAGAGTCAGAGAGGAAGTGACCCATGCCGAACGTTTGCTTTCACAGACAATCAGGAGAAGAAACGCGTCTCACCTCGAGACTTCACGCCTTACGCAGGAGTGGAGGTGAGAGCCGAGCGAGCACCGGTGTGTGTGTGTGTGTGTGTGTGTGTGTGTGTGTGTGTGTGTGTGTGTGAGAGAGGCCGAGCTCACCGTGTTGAGCCGTGTTTGTTCCCTTCAGCTGGACGAGGAGGCGAACATCAACAGCATCGAGGAGTACGTGGAGCTGCTGTATGAAGACATCCAGGAGAAGATCAGAGGAGCCACACTCATCCTCCAGCTGGCCCGTAACCCGGACAACCTGGAGGAGCTCAT
Source organism: Chaetodon trifasciatus (assembly GCA_037975065.1). Taxonomy (NCBI): domain Eukaryota; kingdom Metazoa; phylum Chordata; class Actinopteri; order Chaetodontiformes; family Chaetodontidae; genus Chaetodon; species Chaetodon trifasciatus. Next base: position 5,705,709 of record JBBMOE010000039.1, read on the forward strand.
CCAGAACGGTACCTCCCACCGCTCAGAGAACAATTACTGAATTCAGATTCAGGGGTCGGTTCACCTGAGTTACAAAGACCTCAGATTTCTTCTTTTAGCTTTCTTCAGTTTATGTGTTCATGCAGAAAAGTTCAACAGAAATCCAACAACATGCTTACAACCAACACCAGAATGTTGATTTTCCATTTTCACAGAGACCAGATGACATAACAGAGTTAATTTGCTGTTTTGTTGTAAATTATTTGAACAGTTTTTTTTGTCACACATCATTTTCTGGCTCCTGTTTTATTTCTTACACCTCTCTGGTCACTGATCCTGCAGGCTGGCCTTGAACCTGGACCTGTTCTCATTGTCGTGTCTGAACATCTGCTCAGATTCACTTCCTGTTTACTTTCTTTGATCACAGAGTTCCAGATGTAAATCAAAATATCATCAATTGTAGGTTTTATTGAGACAAAGCGTCTGCATAGTCAAACGTTTGGCAGCAAACGTGTTGACACCAGAATGAAAAAAATCTCCAATGAGACCCAGTCGAACAGTTTCAGGGTCCAGAGAGCTTCTGAATAAGACAGAAATGACCAGTGACAGATTTAAATCAGTACACTCGTTCAGATTCCAGCTGGTAATGAGCTGATTAAGTACAATTTATGGTTTCTACAGGCAGAAGGTCCAAAACGGTCGACTTGACGTAAATGTAGTCATCTGATCAGGGTCTATGAGTGCACCTGAAGCGTTCACTATCGGGTCAGCGTGGTCTCCTCTGCAGGCCCCCGGCGGAGTAGTGTCCACTGTCCACGTCCATTTCTGTCCCTTCAGATACTTCAGCTGTGTGACAAAACCTTGGTGGAGCTCAAGTGCAGAGACTCTGCCAGGTCAAGTCAATGTTCTTCATGTAGAGCAGCATCACAAAGCACAGCGTGTCTCAGGGGGACACAGCACAGTCACACTCCTCAGACCGTCAGTTCAGTCCCAAAACCTCTTCAACAGGGACAGCTGGGCTGCTAGAATCCAGAATCAGGCTTTCACTTGCTGGTTATTCAGAACTTGACTCAATAAAAACCTTCTGCGTGGATTTCGCAGGTGCTCGTACGGTCCTGTCATGTGAGGGGCGTCCTTGACCTCCATCTGGGACGGTTGGTATGACAGCTGTCTCTGCGACCACTGAGCAAACTCCGTCTGCAGAGGAAGACCTGGAGATGAGGCTGACGGCGCTGCGCAGGTCAGGGATGAGCTTTCACGCTCAATTATTCAGAATGTTTTCAGTTTCTGAAAGCGGCGTTTCTCCCGGCGAAGTGGATCCAATCGCTGAGAGGTTCAAAAGTGCAAACCTCAGCTGTGCTCCAAATCCAGGCCGGAGCGTGAAGGCCGTCTTTTTTTGACTGGGCTGATCAGAATGCAGCTCGAGAGGAATCCGCTGGCTTTTATCAGCCCTGTTCCCGTTTTAAAGAAAACACGGCTCGGCTCCAGCTCGGCTCCCCTCCGTGACGACCGGCCTGTTTCTTCCACAACAGCACGCACACCTCATCCTCCGCGGCCGCCGCGAGATGGCACCGCTTCATTTGTACCTGTCATAATGTGCCGTCAGCCCGCTCCGTCTGCCGCGCCGCATCAGCCGGCCCGATGGTGATAAGAGCCGAGTTTCCGTGCGAACCGAGAGGCCTGAGGTCGGCCTGGAAAGACGAGACGAACCCTGGGACGCACGTCTGTACGGGGAGAAGCACCTATAGCTCAAAACCCCCACGAGCCTCTGACCAGAGCATTCCCCACATGTTTAGATGAACCTCCAGCTGCACCGCTCAGACTGACTCCGCACGCACGCACGCACGCACGCACGCACGCACGCACGCACGCACACACACACACACACACACACACACACACACACACACTGTGCTCTTAGCGTTTCTTTCTTATCCGGAGCTTTTCGTTCCTTTCCGTCCTCCTTTTGTCTGACTTTCTCTAGATCTGCCTTTGTGTGTCTCTCTGTGCATTATGTGTCTTTACTGTGTGTGTGTGTGTGTGTGTGTGTGTGTGTGTGTGTGTGTGTGTGTGTGTGTGTGTGTGTGTGCGGTCAGAGACGGCCCTTGGAGCCCTGGCCAGAGTCTTGAGGGAGGACTGGAAGCAGAGCGTGGACCTGGCAACAACCATCACTTACGTCTTCTTCTGCTTCTCCAGGTGAGCTGACGTGAACACATGCAGAGCGCCACACCTGTCTGCGTCTCTTTGTCTCTTTGTCCCAAAGTTTCATTGAAATCTGGTCTTAAATGTGGTGTTTTGGGAGCCCTTGTTTTGTTTTGTCATAGCTAGACTTTGGGGAGTTTTAAGTTGTATTTAAAGTTTCCTCTTCTGGACTGAAGGAGTCTGATGATGTGAACGTCGTCATCTGCCTGCAGAGACCGTCCACATAGACCGTCACATTGAACAGGTGTGCAGACATCCAGTCTAGTAAAAACAGAACTGAGTACTTGTCCACAGTGTGGACAGACAGATGCCGCGTGGACAGCGTCTGTGCCTTTAGCTCGTTATGAGTAAATTAGTGCATTTTTGAAGGACAGTTGGAGTATTTGATTCTACCCAAATCCATCTGCTTATGTTCTTATGACATCGGTTACTGTAGTGTGGACTCATCCATCACCAGCATGGCCAAAAGTATGTGGACAGCTGACCGTAACGTCCATATGAGACGATTTAATGCGTCGCTCCAAATCCACACGTGTCAATCTATAAGATCCGGCTCACAGTCGGTGTTCAGCTCATCCCAAAGGTGTTGGTGGGGTCGAGGTCAGTTCTTCCAGGTCAGACAGTGAAAGCATTTCGTTATGGAGCTGCTCTGTGCACGAAAAGAAAAGAGAAGACACGAACACACACTGTTGACATACAGCTGGAGGGACACATGCTGCAGTGTCGAGGTTTCCTTTCAGAGGACGACGGAGCCTGAAGCAGGAAAGATAAACGCAGATTAAAAGGATGGGAATGTGCACACGACTTTGGTCGTTTTCTGTATATTCTTAAGTATTTGAAGCACAATCCATTTGTCAGGACATCGCGTCTTTTGTCAGGACATCGCGTCTTTTGTCAGGACATCGCGTCTTTTGTCAGGACATCGCGTCTTTTGTCAGGACATCGTGTCTTTTGTCAGGACATTGCGTCTTTTGTCAGGACATCGTGTCGTTTGTCAGGACATTGCGTCGTTTGTCAGGACATCGCGTCTTTTGTCAGGACATCGTGTCTTTTGTCAGGACATCCTGTCTTTTGTCAGGACATTGCGTCTTTTGTCAGGACATCGTGTCTTTTGTCAGGACATCCTGTCATTTGTCAGGACATCCTGTCTTTTGTCAGGACATCCTGTCTTTTGTCAGGACATCGCGTCCTTTGTCAGGACATCGCGTCTTTTGTCAGGACATCGTGTCTTTTGTCAGGACATCGCGTCCTTTGTCAGGACATCGCGTCTTTTGTCAGGACATCGTGTCGTTTGTCAGGACATCCTGTCGTTTGTCAGGACATCCTGTCGTTTGTCAGGACATCGTGTCTTTTGTCAGGACATTGCGTCGTTTGTCAGGACATCCTGTCGTTTGTCAGGACATCGTGTCTTTTGTCAGGACATCGCGTCGTTTGTCAGGACATCGCGTCTTTTGTCAGGACATCGCGTCGTTTGTCAGGACATCGCGTCGTTTGTCAGGACATCCTGTCTTTTGTCAGGACATCCTGTCGTTTGTCAGGACATCGTGTCTTTTGTCAGGACATCGTGTCGTTTGTCAGGACATCTTGTCTTTTGTCAGGACATCGTGTCTTTTGTCAGGACATCGCGTCTTTTGTCAGGACATCGCGTCGTTTGTCAGGACATCCTGTCTTTTGTCAGGACATCGTGTCTTTTGTCAGGACATCGCGTCCTTTGTCAGGACATCGCGTCTTTTGTCAGGACATCGCGTCCTTTGTCAGGACATCGCGTCTTTTGTCAGGACATCGCGTCTTTTGTCAGGACATCGTGTCTTTTGTCAGGACATCGTGTCTTTTGTCAGGACATCCTGTCTTTTGTCAGGACATCGTGTCTTTTGTCAGGACATCGTGTCTTTTGTCAGGACATCGTGTCTTTTGTCAGGACATCGTGTCTTTTGTCAGGACATCGTGTCTTTTGTCAGGACATCGTGTCTTTTGTCAGGACATCGTGTCGTTTGTCAGGACATCCTGTCTTTTGTCAGGACATCGTGTCTTTTGTCAGGACATCGTGTCATTTGTCAGGACATCGTGTCTTTTGTCAGGACATCTTGTCTTTTGTCAGGACATCGTGTCTTTTGTCAGGACATTGTGTCATTTGTCAGGACATCGTGTCTTTTGTCAGGACATCGCGTCCTTTGTCAGGACATCGCGTCTTTTGTCAGGACATCGTGTCGTTTGTCAGGACATCCTGTCTTTTGTCAGGACATCGTGTCTTTTGTCAGGACATCCTGTCTTTTGTCAGGACATCCTGTCTTTTGTCAGGACATCGTGTCAGCGTATGCACGTCCCCTCTCTGTGTGCAGTGTTTGTGGGTCTCAGATTCCACAGCTCTGAGCCCCCCGGTCAGCCGCCTCGGCTCTGCTCTCCCCCTCTCCTACAGTAGTCATCCACCTCTGGCAGCGTACCTAGTCCTGAAGTTTCACTCTCCAACTGGAGGTTAGGAAACACTAAAATTAGCCCTCACTAGAATAATACATAAATGTCTGTCAGAGCTGATTTAGGCTGCGAGAGGACGTCTGCGTCTGAAAACCGATCGTCACTCTTGGCTCGCGTCCACCTCCGTGTTATGGTGTTTGGATTGTGAAACGGTTCGAGTTGGACTGATTATAAGTCAGAGCAGGACGTACTGTTTGACTGAACATGTTTTGACTTTGACAGTTTACTTTGTAAACTACTTCAGGGGTGACGGATTGGGTCATTTCAACGACAGCTCCCAGCTGGAATCCCACACCCCAAAAAAAGCTCAGAAAATCCACTTTTGGATAAATGGACGTCTTTTTCTCTCTCTCCGTCTTAACTTTCTCCTCCAGCTTCTCCCAGTTCCATGGCCTGGTCACACATTTCAAGATTGGGGCCCTGTGTATGAACATCATCGAGCATGAGCTGAAGAGGTTTGACCTCTGGCAGGACGAGCTGCAGAAGAAGAAGAAGGCCTATATCCTTTCCTTTCCACTGAAAGCCAGTCTTTACTGAAGACGTCTGTATGTTATTTGTACCTCAGTGAAACTCTGTTTGATGATCTTTGTGTGAATTTGAGCTCCTTGACTGATTTAACGTGAAGAATTCTCTGAGAACCAGAATCTGAAGAAAGAACACGAGAAGTCTTTCAGAAAGTACCAGAGTCTTCTGACCAAGCAGGAGCAGCTCCTCAGAGGTACCGACTGTGCTCCTCGAGCTTTTTACTCCATCAGGACGTCAAACTCACGTCACCTGCAGCGTCCACCAGGTGTGGCTGCATCATGATTTGACTGTCAGCTGCTGGAGACGATCCGCTCCAGCTAACGCTACATGCTAGTTATATTCTCACTGGGGCGTCTCTGAACCTTTAAATTCACACTGCATCTGCTGACAGTTGACTTTAAAGCAGCTGTCGTCAGGATTTTTTGATCAGATCAAATTATGATGTGCAAACAGACTGAAAGCCGTCGCTCGTTGCTCATCTGTCCGGCCTGAAGTTCACCGTCCTGCTTCGCTCTCATAGGGTCGTTTTTAGAGGAAAGGCTGTAAAAAGCCTCAGTTCACCTCCTGCTGAGCAGCAAACAGCAGGCTGACAGTCAGAGACGAGCTGGTGGACAGCTAAAGAGACAGGTGTGTCCCATCGGGACATCAGGATAGCATCTCCAAAGGAGACATTACGTCCGTGTCTTCTTGTTGTCACCTTGTTTTGGCTGTGCAGGTTTCACTGATTATTCAGTGACTCGTTTCTTTTATGAGTTCGCTTGTATTTATCTCCAGAAAGAAAACTGAGATCTTCTGCTGTGGTCCTGTCACTTGTGTGAAGCAGGAGATGGAAATATAAAACAAGTGAAGAGTGGACACAAACTGTCTGTGACGTCGGTCCTGAATGACTTTCTCTAAACATTCCTAAGGCAAAAAAATGAAGTGCTTCCTGTGGCCCTCTGAACTGGGACAGAACGTGAAGCGGCTCATCAGACCAGTGGACTGAGCCGTGACTTCCTCTGGCCTGTAGGAGCGGTGAAAGCTTAACCTGCCTGTCCTGTCAAAGAGAGCTTTTTTAAGTTTTGACGTCACGACGGCAGGTCACACTTTACTCCAGACTTAACTGAACTTGGCGAGCCCTCAGACTGCTTTGAATAAGGCGCTATGAGCCAACGCCGGGCTCCTCGCAGCGCCTCCAGGTGCGTTTGTTTAGCCCCCCGGCGCCTCCAGCTCCTCTGTCCTGCCTCCAACTTTACGTACAGTTTCAGTGGACGAGTTTCCAGAGTTATCAGAAGCGTTTGGCATCTAGGATACGTGTGTTTGATGCAATCAGGTAGAGATTATAAAGACATGCAGTGTGGAAATGTGCTCTGACTTTCTAAGTAAAGATTCAGATTTTAGTCCTGCAGCACTTCAGAACAAGACAAACAGCAGAATGCTGACATGAGAAGTGTGAAGGTTTGCTCTTTTCTGTCATTTTAAACTGGATGTCTCTGAGTTTTGGGACAGAAGGCGTGAAGGTGTCACTTTGGGTTTTGTGTTGGTGTTTTGACACTAAACACTTTGTTGATTCTTCAATTATTTGTTTGCTGTGGCACAAGAAACAATGAATTTAATTAGAGAAAGCATCATTTTATAAAATCTTGACTCCTGAAGGGGCTGATGATGGAGGACGACGTGTCCTCTGCTGTGTTCCACCCTGCAGTTGCTCTGTGTCTGCTGCTGAACCTGGCTGAAGACACCCGCACCGAGCTGAAGATGAGGAACAAGAACATCGTCCACATGCTGGTGAAGATCCTGGACCGGGAGGACGAGGAGCTGCTGCTGGTGGTGGTCTCCTTCCTCAAGAAGCTCTCCATCTTCCTGGAGAACAAGAACGACATGGTGAGAGCGGAGGGGAGGGCAGGGAGGGAGGTTTTAGAGGTAAACCGTGCATGTTGTAAAGACGTACACTTCCTGTTGGAGTTCCTCTAACTCAGAGTAATCACAAACACAACAGTAATCATTGAAATAGGAAATAATCCCGCAGTGGAGCTTCTGCGATCGCCTCCTTTTGGATTTGACTTTTAATGAGCAGCTTGTTGGAGCAGCTCAGTCTAACAGATTCATGGCGTCTGCGACTTGTTTGGCTTTTTCTAATCATGGTTTCTACCAATGGACTCAATCAGCTCGTTAGACTTCCTTTATGGATGTGTTCTTTAACAGCGTGTAGACTGAATGAGTCAAATTAAGAGGAAGCAGTCTTTATTTGTTCCGTGACATATTTTGACAAATAGCTGTAACGCTGCAGAAATGCCGGGTGAAGCCACGCTGATCAGATTTCACTTAATAAATGCTTAGAAGGTCCACTTTTGGCCACGTGTCCCACGACGCTCGTACAGGAGCCTCACTGCTCCCACTCTCCCTGATCCAGCTCCACCTGGTTCCAATCTCAGCCTGTGGGTCTTTATCAAAGCCAGACCCTGTTAGGAACTGGTTTTATCTCCTTGTTTCCCCTTCAGTGTATCTTTGATTCAGATTAAAGAACCCTTCAGGGGGTTTAGAGCCACTCCAGCATGTGTCCAGCAGGAAAATGGAGGTTTCACCACTGTGAGTAGATCAGTTAACAGGAGGGAGACGATTCCAGTGAAGGACGCGGACGTTTCACTCACTCGAAGATGAAGCAGTGTGAGCTGTGTGTCAGCAGCTTTTATTTACTCAGCCAACATGCTGTGACTTTCTCCTCATCAGATAAGACTTCAGCGCAGCCTGATGAGTTTTTTTCCCGCTGCTGTCGCTAATGGAGGGGGGGCGTCGGCGGTAATCGACACAGGCTGCAGCTGATTACGCTGCTCGAGGTCTGGTTTGCGATGGTGCGACTGGAGCTGGTTTTGCACACAGTAGCGGTGAGAGCGTTTTAACTGGGAGCAGGTTGCGTCACCGCGATATCTGGCTGCTGGGAGACCACAGGAGAGGCGAGCGGACGTCAGCGAGCCGCCGCGGACGGGCCGGTGCCGCTGCGTCACGCCGGCCGTCACGGCGACGGCGTGCCGATCGAGGCCGCCGGTTTGTCTCTGAGCTGTCGTCAGCTCAACGCCTCCACCTGCCTGTAGGCCAGGTGAACCTTCATAAACAGGAGCAGAGGCAAGATTGAGGTGTTTGCTGACTGTTGTCTCACAGATGATTCACTCGTACACTTCAGCTTCTTTCCACGTGATCATAACAGTGTCCTTCATGTCAGTGTGAGGGTGTTACAGGCAGGTGGGACAGTCAGAAGAAAGTTCAAACATTTTGTGTAATAATTCAGCACTGACACGTGTGTGTGTGTGTGTGTGTGTGTGTGTGTGTGTATAAATAAAGGCTGAATGTTTGAGTAGAAAAAAAGTATAAATTATTATAACTGTTAAAATGTAAATAAAGTACACATTCTTCTGCCATGAAATATAAAACAAATTAGCGTCACAGCACGTTTTAAGACGTATTCAGATTCTTCATAAAACATCCTCTGGTACATTTAAAACTAAGTTTTACTTCTGTGCTTTTCATAGTGTAGTATATTTAATATTGTTGGATTATTATTAATGATTTCTAATGTGTAAGCAGCATTTTAGTGTTTGTCACAGTGGAGCAAGTTTTACCCACTTTATGTACCATTAGCTGCTTTAATATGATTTATTATTAAATTGCATTTGATTTCTTCAGTGTTAAACAGAAACATTTGGTCCATTTGAAAAGAAACCAAACAGCAGCTGATTCTGATTAAAGAGACGTGAACAGGACACTTTCTACACGTGACCGATTCGTTAGTGATGCTGCGTTAAAATGATGAAAACCTGTGGAGCTGTGTTTTTATCAGGACCAACATTCAGTCGATTGTGTCTTTATTCCAGAACGAGATGAGGCCAGAGGGACAGAATCAAGTCCTGACATCACTTCCTGTCTCTCGTCAGGCTTTCTGAACATGAACAGATGAAACCTTTGATTTCATAAAGTGAAGCCTCGGTTCTTTTTTCAGGATACAATAAACTAAACTCCTCAAATCTTTCCTCCTGTCCTCCATGTCCTCCTGCGCTGTCCTCAAACGTCTTCTTTCAAACACGTCTGTGGTCCCACTCTCTGCTCATATCTCAGCACTTCACTGGTCTCAGGTCTTTCATTCTGGAAATAATATTAAACAGGAAATGTGACGCTGGTTTGTAGAAACTGTGGCCTCCAGCGGAGACAGACGCAGTTGAACCACCGAACAGTTTCCTGTCCTTTCAGACGTCGCTGTGTTTTTGTTCCTCTCCTTCTGTCTGCAGGCTGAAGCGTTGGCCGTGGAGAAGCTGGCCCGGCTGCTCCCCTGCCAGCACGAGGAGCTCCAGAGCGCCTCCTTACGCCTCCTGCTCAACCTCTCCTTCGACACAGCGCTGCGCAGCCAGATGGTCCAGGCGGGACTGCTTCCCAAACTCTCCTCGCTGCTCGGTAAACGAGTGTGTGTGTGTGTGTGTGTGTGTGTGTTTGCGTCTGTATCAGCCTCATGTCATAAGCAGCAGTGATCCCTGGCTGGCGGCGGCGGCGGAGCCTCTAATTTGTTATTTCTGAGGCGTGTGTGCAGGTGCAGCTTCCTCACGGCGTCCAGAGCTGGTGACCATTAGAGCAGTGACCTTCTGAAAGCTCCAGCATGTGATTGGTGCGTCGTCTCATCCGCGGGGCGTGTGACACACAGAGGCATCTCTGACAGGCCTGTTGAAGCCTCTCAGGGAGGCTCGGGTGACGGCGCATAATTAATATAATATATTTGTTACAATAACATGCCAGAGCCTCTGCACAAATGTTGTTTTTGCAGGAGCCGGCCGGAGAGGCGGAGAGGCCTTCAGAGATTTGGGCAGGGCTGTTTTTGGGAAGTGCGGGTGGGGGTTACCCGTTCAGGAAGCGAGGCGCACACATAATATGAGTCAACGCTGAAATATTACGCCTGCTCACGGTTTTGACACTGTTGAGTTTGCCGTGTTTGCGTGTTTGTGCGTGTGTGTAATTCGCCCTGTACGTGAGCCGAGGCGCCATTAATCATCTGCCTTCGCTGCCGACCGTCCTCTGTTCTGCTGACACGCTCTGCACGAGGACCCCGGTCTTATCTGTGGGACGCTCTGCCGGCCCCCGCCCCCCCCATCCAGAGCCGACCTGAGGTCACGACCCCCGGTGATAAGATGAAAGCGAGGGAGGCTCCACTTGTCATCATCACCTCTCACTTGATCCGTCCCAGCAGCACCTGAACGCAACAGAAAGCAGAAGATCCTCTGTGTCCGGAGGAGGCTGAGGTCATCCATCAGCCTCTGAGATGTGATCTATTGATCAAAGAGGATCTCACAGATTGATAGTGGAGCGCCATCATTGGCTGCCGCCTCATTTGTCGCTCAGCAGCTTTTTTCCCTCTGTGGTCATTACATTGCATAAACAAATTAGGAGACTGGCGTGGGGGAGGGGCCTCTTAAAGAGCGTGTTGTTACGCCGTGTGGTGTGTGATGTCTCCAAAGACCAAACCCAGCTCTCTTATTTACCCAGAAAATGCAATAACAGCGGAGCGGCCTGTCCACAAACCGAGCCCAGACGCCTCTTAATGCGCGCGGCTGTGATTTTACGAAGGTTAGGCGGTTTTAAATCAGGCTGGGGTGTAATTGGAGTTTAGCTCTCCCACTAACTGCCCATGAACAGTCTAGTTAATTCTCAACAGCCCCCCCTCACCTTTTTTCCTCCGCCTTGCCCCAACCCGACCAGTGTTTTGAACATTTAATGGGATCTCTCTCCTCGCCCATAAAGGATCCTCCATCTTCCTACCAGCAAAGTGGGGGAGTCCTCCGGGCCTGGAGCAGCTTAATGCCTGTGTGTGTGTGTGTGTGTGTGTGTGTGTGTGCGTGTGTGCGTGTGTGCGTGTGCCCGGTTGTTTTCGTGTGCATTTTAAGGTATTGGTTGAGGTAAAGGATGGCTAATGAGAAGCACATGTTCCAGCCAATCGCTGGCTGTGCTGGCAGGCCGGAGCAGCAGCAGCGTAGCTTTAACTTATTAAAGGCAGTAAAATTGATGCTTCCTCCTGTTTTCCCAATTAAAGCTCGAAGCCGTCTCTCCTCTCCCTCTCTCCCTCCTGTGATTCCAGGGGTTCACTGAGCACATCTGGATCTAATCCTGGCCGATAAGGCTCCCTGTACGGCCGGTGACCGAACACGGCTGGGACCAGTTTTAACTGGACCTGGTTGGGGCTTTGGAGGCTGGTGGGCATTACAGGAGGTCTGTCAGTGGTTCTGGTCCAGTGAAGAGCGTCTCTCTTAACACGTCTCTTAATGAAAAGTTCCCGGGTCAAACTCTGGTCTGAACTCTATTAATTCTCTGTGGCTGGCTCCTCCTCCGGGCCCCAACCCCCCCAGCCCCCCCAGCCCCCCAGCTGTGGTCAGAGGTCAAACTCATAAAGGTCCCGGGCTCACTGACAGTCTAACACTCAATCCATTCTGTCTTTATCTCCCTCATGCTGCTGCTGAGGCTTGATAAGATCGACTGTAGAGACGGGGGACGAACTCATTTTCTCAGACAAACATTAAAGGGTCAGTTCACCCAAATTACAAAAAAGACATGATTGACCTGCAGCAGCATCAATCTGTGCAGACAGTTGGTTTTATATGTGTTTTATATCTCAGAGGAGGTGAATAGAGTTTAATGTGCAGCACCCACAGCGTTAATCAGTATTTTAATGTTAACGGTGGATCAGTTGACTGTATGTATGTTGACTGTAACACCAACAGAGCCTCTCAGCCTCTTTTAGCTCCTCGTTTTGGTTTTGGGACACATTTCTGTCTGGTTCAGCCTCAGTGTTTCCAGCAGCTTGAAGCTGAGATAAATCCACCGACAGCAGAGTTAAGAGCAGAGCTGGTGAGCAGAGTTTAGCTGTTAGCAGCGGTGGAGAGCAGAAACAGAGCTAAGAAGGAGTGACGGTTGGGCCTCTGCTCATCAGGTGACACAAACACACCTCGCTGGGATGGTCGTGTTGGTGTGTGTGTGATGATTTGTAAAGAGACCACTGTGCTAGCACCTTTCCATAACTCCTTTATGAGGGTTTCAGCTTGTTCCACTGCCTCCACGCAGCACACATAATTACTGATGCAGCGTCACATTCAACATGAATGTCTTTCCACAAACAGCGTCCTCTGTGTCCAGCGTTCCTCTGGATGATCCACAGGCCTCACGTCCAGTTTTCATTGGAACCGCTTCACACTGAAGAAACGTCCACAGTGAGGTCTGTGGATTACCCTCCATGGCAGAGGAAGATCTGTGCACACGGTGCTTGTTAGCAGATACAGTCACTGCAGGCTTCAGTGGCTTAAATGAAGTTCCATTCACTTCCATTGCTCTGGGCTGGAGGCCGAGATTTCATAACACATAAAGTAAGTGAGAAAATCTTTTTTGTGATTTGGGATAGCGTCCCTTAAAGCAGCATTAAAGCTTGCCTTTGTCAGCCAGTAGCCTGCTGCTGCTCCACATTTCTCCTTTAAATGTTGTTTTTCCTCCGGTCAGCTGCCCGTGAGACACGACAAAGTGAGAAAGTGCAGCCGACTGACGCCGATTCTGCACCGAATACCGTTTGACCTCCGACAGGAACACCGTTAAAAAGACCATTCAGCCATTAATATTTTCAAAAAACACACAGCTCTCCTAGATGTGGTCATTGGCATCCTGCAGAGCGTTACGGCACAACCAGTCATTCATCCATTGACTTTCCTCCTTTTGCTCTGTTTACGTTGCAGCTGACGAGGGCCAGAGACAGCTCAGCATGTGCATTCTGTACCACATCAGCGTGGACGACAGATTCAAGTCCATGTTTGCCGACACAGACTGCATACCGCAGGTGAGGCTGGCTAATGTACGCCGCCAGCAGACCAAGACAGACACATTAGCATCAGCAGCTAACGCACCGGGGAATGAATGCATGAGAGGCAGAGTGAGAGGGAGGGAAGCACGCCACATGTGGAACCAAAAACCACCCGAGGACTCTGCTCAGTCTTTGCTGGCGCTGCGATGACAACTTTGTTTTTCCTGCTCTCCCTCTCTTTCCACCGAGGCCTGGAAAGGTCTTTGGCTCGTCCTCCTCTGTGTCTTCGTCACGTATTATCCTCTTCGTAGCCAAACTGGGACTCCGGCACAGAAACTGAATTGTTGGTCCAAACTGGACTGAAGTTGTGATGATGAAAGTTGAGTTTACTGCTGAAGCTCAGAGCCCTTCAGGCTGATTTCCTTTAACTTTCCATCAGATCATTTTCGCTGAGTTCGACTCCCGCCCGATGGCGTTGACCCGGTCGGTCGCTCCTCTCGTCACTCCTCGATTAGCTAAATGTGCGCAGTGTTTGTTTGTTGGATTGGGTGTAAATGCCGGCCAGATGTGGCGGAGAGTCGGCTGTTTGTTCAGAAGGTCACGTCAGCGGCAGATCTGAACCCCGGGGCCCCCCGTGGTAGAAAGGATGCTGGCTGGCAGCATGACCAGGACGTGACCTCTGACCCCGCCCGAGGCCCGCTCGCTCCCCCCTCTGCTTCCCTGTTTCTGAAATGCTGTCCATCCATCTCGTGCTCTGTTTTGGCCATTTTTGAAAAACGTCCTGCCGCCGCCGCCTGTGATTGGCTCTGTAGGTCGTGTCCTCAGCCATACTTGTGGGAAAGTTTACGTTTTATAATTATGCACATGCTGAATGTGTTTTCAGGCTGAGCTTCATCATTTTAGATGAAATCAGACTGTTTTTAGAAAAAGGCATTCAGTGACAGACAGCAGCTGAAACCAGACCGTCATGTTTTTCTTTTTTTTTTAATACTCTGACCCCCCAACACCGAAACCCCTTTTGTCCCATATCGTGTCTACTGTCCCTCCGTCTGTCCTGTTTGTAAAATTCCTTCTTAACAAACCGTTTCCCACCTTTCATCGTCTCTCACCTCCTTTACTCTTTTAAGAGCTTTCTCTTTTATCACTTTCCCAGGCTGGCGGCTGACCTGCCCCTTCCCCTTCTCCAGCTTTTAATGGGGTCACTGTTTGGAGCTGGATGTGGGGTTCCAGAGCGAGGATGTCAGGAGCGAGGGGGGAGAGGGGCGGAGGTGGAGGTGGAGGTGGAGGTGGCCGCGCTGGTCGGACTGCAGCGCGGCGCTGCGGCCCTGACTGGGCCTCCGGTGGCTGTCTGTGGTAAATAAGCAGAGGCAGGTGCCAGAGAGTCTAGACGGGGCTGATTTGGGGTCCGGGGCCCCTGGTATGTGATACCCAACCCAGGCCCGGCCCAGCCGCTCTCTCCCTCGCTCTGATTCCTGACTCCTCACAGGGAAGCAGTGCACCTCTGCCCCCCCGCCGCCCCCTCGGCTCAGAGCTTTTCCTGTTTAATGTTAAATCAGTGCAGGAGAGACGGACAGATGAGGGAGGAGGAGGAGGAGGAGGAGGGTTTTGGGAGGTTCAGGGAGTGAGGCTTGCCTTCCCTTTATCTCTAACGCTCTCTTTCTCTTTCTAAAGCACAAACTCACTGTTTGTTTGTTTTTTTTAATTTTCCTCCTCCTTCTCCTCCTCCTCACCCTCCTTTGCTCTTCAGGCCTCAGGCGTCGATGGCTGGCTTTAACGTGATTGGAGGAGATTGTAGGAATGCTCTTTAAAAATCTTTTTATAATCAGATACACACACACACACACACACACACACACACACATAAACACTGACACTCACGTTATTCTAACACGATGAACTCGTGACTTCTTCTTCTGTGCCTTATTGATGCGTTTGACTCTTGACATGGGTTACCTGTGATTGACAGCTGATGAAGATGGTGTTTGACTGTGTGGAGGACAAGATGGACGTTGAGCTCATCTCACTCTGCATCAACCTGGCTGCTAACAAGAGTAACGCTCAGGTCGTCTGTGAAGGTATGAGCTCCAGATAAAGATGAACTCAGTGGATGAGCCTCCTGGTGTTGTTAAAGTCTGAAATGAGCTAATGAGCGCGCCCCCCCCCCCCCCCAGGTAATGGCCTGAAGATGCTGATGAAGCGTGCTGTGAAGCTGAAGGATGTTTTGGTGATGAAGATGATCAGAAACCTTTCTCAGCACAGCGGACCCACCAAGAGCCTCTTCCTGGTCAGTTCTGCTCTCTTGAAGTCACTCAGCCTCTCAGTTTAAAGACGCAGCTAAAACAGCATTATTATTTATGGTGTTGTTGAATTCTGTCCCACTCTCTCTCTCCCTCCCTCTCTCTCTCTCCCTCTTTCTCTCTCTCTCTCTCTCTCTCTCTCTCTCTCTCTCTCTCTCTCTCTC